>OW285243.1:101753503-102098016 GCA_935421215.2 Melolontha melolontha
TTAATAGTAATAACAATGACTAAGCATAAATTACAGAATCAAAACGAAAAAACAATACGTCTGATTTGGTTAGCAACTATCTATATAAACATATTGGTAACGTTTTAACTATGTAATGATAAATTCATTTTATGACAATAAGATATACGCAAATAAATTCATATGACGTCTGTGGATCTTTCTCAAGCATTGCTCGAACATCGGAAATATTCTCATCAGTAACAGCAGCTCTTGAGAGGCCTTCACGAAAATCATCACTAAGAAAAAACTGATCTCTTTTAAATTCGTTATCACAACCATAAATTGTTGTTTTAGATGGGGCTTCTTCGTCAAATGCATTTCTAAACCGATCTTGACATTGTTTAAGCGTTAATAACGATTTAGAATCGTAAAAAATTATAACCCGGAAATATTCGCTACTCAATTTCTTTTTTGGGTGAACACAAAATCTTTATATTATGATAATTTACAAACTATTAGAGCAATCAAACTACTCAGCAATCAAATCACAAAACATTAAAAAATAGCTGAAAATAATTCTAGATTTTTTCAGTCGTTCCCTCGAAATACAGAATTCTAGTTCTTTTAGTAGATTAATTTTAATCAAGATTATTTTGTTCAGTTTTTGAATAAATTATTCTGTATCGCTTTCAGAACTTAATAAGAACTAAGAACAGGTTTCCCTTTTTATAGGTAAAGAAGGGATTTTCTATACCAACCTAACAAGCACTCGCTGCATTGTATTCAAGGAATAAATCGAATTGAAATTTTCAGTTTCAACATGCACACAACAAAATATACACTCACACAGAGGGATGCTAGGAAAAAGGAGCTTTTTAAGGGACGCGGGGTGGTTTTCTGTCGTCCCACCGGAAGATAGATGCGTATATATACGTATTGTTTCCGGTTTTTCCTGTAAAAGAAACCCTCTTAATTCCCCTTTTGTTACTTAAGCTAACGACCCGGGATCTCCACCCAGTACCGCCGCTCACTGCTACGGCGGCAGGGGAACGGCTAAAACGTCAGCGCCGTAACCACAATGAGCTTTCACCCAGATGAGTGCCGACCTAAAGCTCTGCTGCTTCAAATTTCCATTAAGCGGTGGAAGGCGGCGGCAATTCATTTCGATATATACGGAAAACAGAGTACATGTGGACATTAATCAAAGACTTTACGCCTATTGTTGCTATTTTGGGGTGGTTTAAATAGAGGGCGGTATCAAAATGTTTCTTAAGACTGTCTAAATTAAAATTTACGCTACGTTAATTGTTTCAACAGAGATATCGATTAATGAAACGCTTTAATTGAATGAAGATTACTTGTTTTGTTGATTACTTAACCATAATATGCAGAAACCGGGCCTATTAGACCCGGAATAATATTTGACTGCTTATATGTAGAGTTGGGAATTATTATCCAGAGCTCTGGTATAATTGAAGCGGGTATTCATTTAACTATACCTCCGATAAAATAATTTTTATTTATTTTTTTTAAATTAGAAAATATGTTTTCATAATTACTATCCTGTATTTACATAAACCAGGCCTGCGAGGCCCGCTAGCATTTTTTTTGTTTTAACATATCTCATCTTGTAATTGCTGGCGTGTATTGTCAGAAAATTAGAAGTAAACGAATCTGCATGTTTGTACAAGTTGGAACCTGCATTATTACTAGAGAACGGACGCAATTTCCATAAAACGCAATAGGCAATTGGAATTGTGTATAACGTCGCTCAGTATATCCAGGCGTAATTCAATGAAGTATTTGTTTGACTTACTCGGACACCTGGTCTCGCCGCGATAACAATGGACAAGCCAGCTATTGTATTCGGAGAATATAGTGTTTTTAAAGTGTTTTCATGTGCGTAGATAGAAGCGGGGTTTTTATAATGTATTATATCTATTAGTTTATATTTCGTAAGATAAATAAAGTGCTGTGAGTAAGTTTCTTGTTTTCATAGTTTTAACTGTTAATTACATCGTAATTTTTGTGATAGATCCTGTTTAATATCGTTTGATTGAATCTATTTCTACCAATTATTTCGACGTAAGTGTGCATTGAATTTCGTTCAGTTTCAATAACTTACGCACACATTTTTAGTTTTCATTTATTTAGATCTAGAGCATTGTTTAAGTTACTTTTTCAAACATGATATGGAAGAATGTCGAGAACGGCATTGTAAAACAATGGCGAGTTGGATTGACGGTCATACTGATTGTATGTCCATTGTCAGTGATTTCGAAATTTATTACAAAATCCGTAAAATATCGTCAAAAATTCGTCACTTAGGATCGCAAACACATCTGAACTCTGTAAAACTTTTATGGCGGCTAATATTCCATTAAATAAACTTAGCAATCCTACTTTAAAAATATTTCTGAAAAAATATACTGGTCGAAATGTTCCTGATGAATCAACTTTACGCAAATATTATGTTTCTAGGTGCTATACGAGAACAGTAGAATGCATTAGAAGCCATCTTTTAAATCAATACATATGGATAAGCGCCGACGAAACGGTGGATATGTTAGGACGCTGTGTGGTAAATGTTGTAGCTGGTGTACTACATCCAACTAGTCCCTATAACTCATATGTAATAGCAACAAGTGTTATAAATAGAGTTTATTCGGAAACAGTTGCTGAAACCATTAAGGAGAATATGCAAAAAATGCTTCATTCGGACGCCACGTACAAAGAAAAAATACTTTTATTTGTCAGTGATAGTTCTGCGTATATGTTAAAAACAGGCAGACTATTGAAGAAAACATATCCTAATATGCTGCATATTACTTGTGTAGCACATGCTCTCCACAGAATCTGTGAATATATCAGAGACACTTTTCCGGAAGTTGATAGACTTGTATCAGCTTTTAAAAAGTTTTTCAGAAAAGCACCATTGAGAGTAGCTCTTTTCAGGGAAAAATTTCCATCTCTGTCACTGCCTCCCACTCCAGTAATAACTAGATGGGGAACATGGCTGGAAGCTACTAGTTATTATGCTGAGAATTTCGATAGTCTAAAACATTTCGTAACACTGCTAAAGGAGGATGCTAGAAGTATTGGTGAGTGCAAGGAGCTCACACAAATCCCAAATTTAAAAAATCAGTTGTACTTTCTTCACGAACACTTTGAAAAATTGCCAAAACTAATCACTTATTTTGAAAATCGAAATCTCAAATTAAATGACGGATTAACCTCATTAGCTGTGGCTGTTAATAATTTGAAAAGTATTCCAAGTGACTTCGGATGTGGCCTTCGGCAAAAGTTTGAAGCAATTCTTAATAGAAATCCAGATTTAATTACATTGCAGCAATTATATATGGAGACAATTCCACAAAATCTAACGGCTAAATATGAAGAAATAAAAGAATATTTCCAGTATGCACCTATAACCAGTTGCGATGTAGAAAGGACGTTTTCTATTTATAAGGATGTACTTAATTCAAAGAGAACAAAATTGACAGAAGAAAACCTTGAGAAACTATTGCTAGTCAATATTAATACTCCTTTACTCAACTTGAACGACAAAATGAACAAATAAAATTGTTCCAATTATAGAAATAAAATTAAAAACTTTAAAAATACAACTTTTCAACAAATACATATGTATTTCGTAATTTTATAGATCACCACCCGTTCGTTTTCCAATTATATAAATAAAATTAATTAATAAATATGTATTTCGTAATTTTAGATAGATAGATCACCAATGTTTTCCAATTATATAAATAAAATTAAAAACTTTATAAATACAGCTTTTCAAAAAATAAATATGTATTTCGTAATTTTATAGATCACCACCCGTTCGTTTTCCAATTATATAAATAAAATTAAATATTTTAGAAATACAGCCTTTCGCCAGTACTGCACTGGGCTTTGCGTCATGTGATAAGCGTGTCCGTTCTCTAATTATTACACAACGCGTAAATATTTGTGCAGCATATTTTGTCATTCATTTGAATCGCAGAAATCATTTTCATAAATCTGTTTTTTTTTATTGTAATAGATCCCAATCCTTAAAAGTTTGACCACCCCTGCAATACAAAGTACTTCTTTGTACACCAAGAACTAGCAATCTCTACGCCATAATATATTTTTTGTACTCGCTTATCAAAACCTGTCATTTCACGATTCGATTTGGGTGCGTAAAAAGTCACTTTACGCACGAGTGCGTAAAAGTAAATTGGTACTTCCTGGAACATGATTAATTTAGTGACATTTTAAAATCATAAATCCCTAACCTTAATAATATGCTACCCAGTTCGTTGTTTTTCTATGAAAATAAAAGGAAATGAAATAGAAATTATTATATTTGGAAGGTATGTAATTCAATGTCAGAACAGCAACAAATATTATTTTTTAAATTTATAGAAAACTAAAAAAAAAATTGTCACAAGTGGGATTCGAACCCACGCCCTCAGAGATGACCAGAACGCTCGAGAAGCCGTATAACGGGCAAGCTAAACCTTGAGTCTGGCGCCTTAGACCGCTCGGCCATACTGACACATACTAGTAATATTGTTAAAAATACATATAAATATAAAAATTTTGAAATTATATTTATATTTTAGATAAATATTATTATTGTTTATAGTTCTCGTACAAAAAATATTGTACAAACTTCGTGCGTGAAATATTTCGCGAATTCGTGTCCATAAAGCGCTCGCCTGCGGCTCGCGCTTTAAACTGGTCACTCATTCGCGAAATATGATTTCACGCACTTAATTCGTAAATAACTATTACACCACTTTAAGAAATGATAGTAATGTTGCTTTTGTACTACATTTCGGTAACTATCATTAGAGTAACTATTGTTTGTGTATCGCATATTACGATTGTAGTATATACTACATATTTTTCTCAGTATGCCTTGACAATATCGATGTAGATAATATCCACTTATGTGTTATTAATGTTATTATTCAGACATTCATATAAATATTGAGCAAAAACAAATAAATTATACGGCTTTCCAAATAAGAATAAACCGTTGGGAAAGGTAGGGCTTAAAATAAGAGCTTGTGATTGGCTAAAATAGAGGCCGCTTTTATGCAGGCAAAATTATGTTTATTTAGTTCTGTCAAATTAGCGTTTTGCTGTCAGTACTGACCGGTATTTCTGTCAGTGCTAATCAATTGCGTGTTTTACTAGTTGTTTATTGTGCTATTTATTATTAATATTTGTTAAAGATAGTTCTTTATAGAGATTATAAAGTGAAAACCAAATTTTCTAAAAATATTTGATCACTCATTAATTTATTTCATTTATTTAATCGCAATCGCTTTAGAGCATGGATGAGGCAGCTTTGCCAGGTCCATCAAAAAATCGTAAAGGAAAATATGTAAAAAGTGGACAGAGGCAGATGGCTTATAATGTGTATTTAAGAACAAAGCTAATATGTCCAAAACAGCCGCCGTTCGTCAAACTTCAAGAGAAGTAGGGATTGGTAGGAATACTATGTTTGACATTATTAAGGAAATTGATATGTCTGGAGTTATACATTCTCCTTTAAGAAAACGAAGTTGCAGAGATGCTTACAATAAATTAGATGAAGTATCAAAAAGTACGATTAGAAGGCACGTGCATTCATTTTTCTTTAAAAATGAGTTACCAACTTGCACAAAGATATGTGATGCTACTAAAGAGGCTGCCAGTTTACCTCCTTTAAAACGAACATCAATTTGGAGAATCCTAAAGAAACTAGGATTCAAGTGGAAAAAACGCACACGAAATAACATATTAAATTGAACGAAATGATATTATCTTATGGAGACGTCGTTATTTGACAAGTATAAGAAAGTTTCGTGCAGAAGGGAGAAAAATGTATTATTTAGATGAAACATGGGTGAATGCAGGTTACACAAAAGCTAAAATATGGAAAGATACAACAGTACTTAATCCAAGACAAGCATTTGTTGAAGGTCTTTCTACTGGTTTAAAAAATCCATCTGGCAAAGGAAAGCGACTAATTGTGCTTCACATTGGCAGCGAAACTGGTTTTATGAATGGGGGTTTGTTAGTATTTGAATCCAAGAAAACTGCAGATAACCATGAAAATATGAATAGTGAGGTGTTCATCGCATGGACGCAAAATATATTACCTTCTCTTGAGCCTAATAGTGTTATAATAATGAATAATGCGCCCTATCATTCTACTAAAACAGTAAAGTCACCTACTTCATCATGGAAAAGGAGGCACTCATTGAATGGCTTTTAACAAAAGAAATTTTAGCAGATAATTCTATGCTAAAGATTGAATTGCTTGAGCTTGTAAAAATTACACATCCTGTCATCCATTTCAAACGTGGTCGATGAAATAGCTAGAGAAAGTGGCCGTACAGTTTTACGTTTACCTCAATATCACTGTAATCTTAACCCCATTGAACTTGTATGGGCTCAAGTCAAGCACCATTTTGCGGCCAATAATAAGACATTTAAATTGGACGAAGTAAGAAATTTATTTTTAGAGGAATTAGACATGGTTGATGCTGACACATGAAAAATAGCCATTCATCACGTTATAACAGAAGAAAACAAGATGTATGATTTAGATAATATTGTTGAAAATGTATTAGAAAATTTGACTTTTACTGAAAATACTGGGTCATCCTCAGAATTTTCATTCAGGTTCTGATCTTGAACATGAGTAGTTTTCAATATATATATTCGTGAACAATATGCAACATAATGAACTGTGGTGTGTTAAGTTTAGTTATGTGTGTGTGATGTTCTTGATTTAGATTCGTGTGTGTATTAGATATAATTTTATTATCATTTGGAATTTACTGCAAGTGAGAATTAATGAATATTAAATCACATTCTTACATGTAAATGTCGACTTATTTAATGCGTATAAATCTACAATCCGTCAAACTAAGTTTGTACTAGTATGCAGAACACACTCTTTCGCGACAACGAACTTCCTGGTAGTTAGGTTAATTAAGAATTAAGAAATACTGAAAAAACAAGCCTATCAACGCGAGGAAACGTACAGACGACCGTTTCGTTCTAATTGGAACTTCTCAATGTACGGCATTCCCTTTCGATGACGACCTTGCTTTTTCATTTCTATACTTTCTGTATATATAGTTAACATTTGGAATTTACTGCAAGTGAGAATTAATGAATATTAAATCACATTCTTACATGTAAATGTCGACTTATTTAATGCGTATAAATCTACAATCCGTCAAACTAAGTTTGTACTAGTATGCAGAACACACTCTTTCGCGACAACGAACTTCCTGGTAGTTAGGTTAATTAAGAATTAAGAAATACTGAAAAAACAAGCCTATCAACGCGAGGAAACGTACAGACGACCGTTTCGTTCTAATTGGAACTTCTCAATGTACGGCATTCCCTTTCGATGACGACCTTGCTTTTTCATTTCTATACTTTCTGTATATATAGTTAACATTTGGAATTTACTGCAAGTGAGAATTAATGAATATTAAATCACATTCTTACATGTAAATGTCGACTTATTTAATGCGTATAAATCTACAATCCGTCAAACTAAGTTTGTACTAGTATGCAGAACACACTCTTTCGCGACAACGAACTTCCTGGTAGTTAGGTTAATTAAGAATTAAGAAATACTGAAAAAACAAGCCTATCAACGCGAGGAAACGTACAGACGACCGTTTCGTTCTAATTGGAACTTCTCAATGTACGGCATTCCCTTTCGATGACGACCTTGCTTTTTCATTTCTATACTTTCTGTATATATAGTTAACATTTGGAATTTACTGCAAGTGAGAATTAATGAATATTAAATCACATTCTTACATGTAAATGTCGACTTATTTAATGCGTATAAATCTACAATCCGTCAAACTAAGTTTGTACTAGAATGCAGAACACACTCTTTCGCGACAACGAACTTCCTGGTAGTTAGGTTAATTAAGAATTAAGAAATACTGAAAAAACAAGCCTATCAACGCGAGGAAACGTACAGACGACCGTTTCGTTCTAATTGGAACTTCTCAATGTACGGCATTCCCTTTCGATGACGACCTTGCTTTTTCATTTCTATACTTTCTGTATATATAGTTAACATTTGGAATTTACTGCAAGTGAGAATTAATGAATATTAAATCACATTCTTACATGTAAATGTCGACTTATTTAATGCGTATAAATCTACAATCCGTCAAACTAAGTTTGTACTAGTATGCAGAACACACTCTTTCGCGACAACGAACTTCCTGGTAGTTAGGTTAATTAAGAATTAAGAAATACTGAAAAAACAAGCCTATCAACGCGAGGAAACGTACAGACGACCGTTTCGTTCTAATTGGAACTTCTCAATGTACGGCATTCCCTTTCGATGACGACCTTGCTTTTTCATTTCTATACTTTCTGTATATATAGTTAACATTTGGAATTTACTGCAAGTGAGAATTAATGAATATTAAATCACATTCTTACATGTAAATGTCGACTTATTTAATGCGTATAAATCTACAATCCGTCAAACTAAGTTTGTACTAGTATGCAGAACACACTCTTTCGCGACAACGAACTTCCTGGTAGTTAGGTTAATTAAGAATTAAGAAATACTGAAAAAACAAGCCTATCAACGCGAGGAAACGTACAGACGACCGTTTCGTTCTAATTGGAACTTCTCAATGTACGGCATTCCCTTTCGATGACGACCTTGCTTTTTCATTTCTATACTTTCTGTATATATAGTTAACATTTGGAATTTACTGCAAGTGAGAATTAATGAATATTAAATCACATTCTTACATGTAAATGTCGACTTATTTAATGCGTATAAATCTACAATCCGTCAAACTAAGTTTGTACTAGTATGCAGAACACACTCTTTCGCGACAACGAACTTCCTGGTAGTTAGGTTAATTAAGAATTAAGAAATACTGAAAAAACAAGCCTATCAACGCGAGGAAACGTACAGACGACCGTTTCGTTCTAATTGGAACTTCTCAATGTACGGCATTCCCTTTCGATGACGACCTTGCTTTTTCATTTCTATACTTTCTGTATATATAGTTAACATTTGGAATTTACTGCAAGTGAGAATTAATGAATATTAAATCACATTCTTACATGTAAATGTCGACTTATTTAATGCGTATAAATCTACAATCCGTCAAACTAAGTTTGTACTAGTATGCAGAACACACTCTTTCGCGACAACGAACTTCCTGGTAGTTAGGTTAATTAAGAATTAAGAAATACTGAAAAAACAAGCCTATCAACGCGAGGAAACGTACAGACGACCGTTTCGTTCTAATTGGAACTTCTCAATGTACGGCATTCCCTTTCGATGACGACCTTGCTTTTTCATTTCTATACTTTCTGTATATATAGTTAACATTTGGAATTTACTGCAAGTGAGAATTAATGAACGCATTAAATAAGTCGACATTTACATGTAAGAATGTGATTTAATATTCATTAATTCTCACTTGCAGTAAATTCCAAATGTTAACTATATATACAGAAAGTATAGAAATGAAAAAGCAAGGTCGTCATCGAAAGGGAATGCCGTACATTGAGAAGTTCCAATTAGAACGAAACGGTCGTCTGTACGTTTCCTCGCGTTGATAGGCTTGTTTTTTCAGTATTTCTTAATTCTTAATTAACCTAACTACCAGGAAGTTCGTTGTCGCGAAAGAGTGTGTTCTGCATACTAGTACAAACTTAGTTTGACGGATTGTAGATTTATACGCATTAAATAAGTCGACATTTACATGTAAGAATGTGATTTAATATTCATTAATTCTCACTTGCAGTAAATTCCAAATGTTAACTATATATACAGAAAGTATAGAAATGAAAAAGCAAGGTCGTCATCGAAAGGGAATGCCGTACATTGAGAAGTTCCAATTAGAACGAAACGGTCGTCTGTACGTTTCCTCGCGTTGATAGGCTTGTTTTTTCAGTATTTCTTAATTCTTAATTAACCTAACTACCAGGAAGTTCGTTGTCGCGAAAGAGTGTGTTCTGCATACTAGTACAAACTTAGTTTGACGGATTGTAGATTTATACGCATTAAATAAGTCGACATTTACATGTAAGAATGTGATTTAATATTCATTAATTCTCACTTGCAGTAAATTCCAAATGTTAACTATATATACAGAAAGTATAGAAATGAAAAAGCAAGGTCGTCATCGAAAGGGAATGCCGTACATTGAGAAGTTCCAATTAGAACGAAACGGTCGTCTGTACGTTTCCTCGCGTTGATAGGCTTGTTTTTTCAGTATTTCTTAATTCATAATTTTATTATACTTATAAATTGTATAGTTTGGTAAATATAGTGAATATTGTGAATAAAGTGTAAATCAAATATAGTTATATAATAATGTTTACCATATAAATTCATGAGTTTATAAGTTGTTTCAGGTTCTCATAAAATGTTCGACGTCCTGGGTCTCAAGTAACTACCAGATATTGTGATAATCGCAGAATATTCATGAAAGTAGGAAATTATTATGTAATTTTTTTAATGTAATTATGTAAGAGTAGGTAAAAGATTTAATGTACATTATGCTAATAAAAGAGGGTTTTACACTCATTGTGTTCAGACATTTACGAAAAAATTGTTTTTACTGAACACACGGAGTTTCCCATAAAAGCAATTTCTCTTTTTATGTATTCTTATTTTTTTTTAATTACATTAAAATCTGAAACCTTAATCAAACCATATTTCTGCTAAAAGGAAAAAAATCATTTTACGATAGTAGCAATTTATCCCATACATAAGCAAAAAAATAAGAATTAATCAACCATAACTTAGAATAAAGTAACAATCACATGTTTAACCAAATACTGAAACTGGAAAAATGCTTACGTTTTACCTATCTTTTAGCGCTAAACTGCTGTTTTACCCTTTTTAATATGTACTTACTTATTTTTGTAAAATGAAAATATTTTTAAATATCTTTTTAGATGTGTAAAAATTTTTATCCAAATTATGTGAAACGATGTGCACGTAAATGAATTTCCTTATTGCTCTCTCATTATAGATACTATGAAAATAACTGTATTTTGTAAAATGCTATATTTTTTAAGCTAAACGATACACAAATATTGTGATAATTATAATACACTGTGACAATCAATCCTTTAAATTTATTAGTTTCACATTTACACAAAAGTTTTGTTCTCTAATAAAATCAAAAAAATATGTAAATATTTCTCCTGTAGTATTTTTAACACATTCTCACTGTATTTACAATACGTACAAATTTATTGTAAATGCAACACCTTCAAACAATAAATAATCGATTATAAGATATTGATTGCCATCTATCGTTCAGTAGATGAATATTTAAGTACAAATAGCAAACGCCAATTAAGTTGGCGCGAGGAGGGGTAAGTTCGCGCAGGATTAAAAGTGGTGGGGAGTTGTATTTGGTTTTACATCAAATGTCAGATAATCCTAACCTCTGAGCGTGTATCACTTTATGATCCCCTAGCAAAGACATTATGTTCCGTCAAACGTCAATGACAAATGTATTCTGACAATTACTTGAGCAGTGGGGGTGGACGTTTTTAAAAACGGCTTCTGCGCACCCCCTCCTGAGTACCCTCACTAACAAAGTAACAAACGTGTTTGTTTCTTTCTACGTATCTTCGTATCTTGGAATTGTGTTTGTTTCCTCCTTGTATGTTATACTCTATACTATGACAGTATTTCAAAAACAAAAAGGTAAGGTATGTTTTTTGTTGATTTTTTTAGTAAATGTATGTTTTTATATTGCTCAAATAGATTAAAATGTTCATAACGAGAAAGACACTGGTGAAGATGAGCGTCTTCAAAGAGGTTTTCGTCACATTTCCAAATTCTCTGGGTGAACTTTGCTGGATAGCGGTTCTAAAAACGGCGATTGTCATAAACGCAGAAACAAATGTTTTCCACGATCGCTTTTTGTATAAACGTTTTTATACAATTCAAGCTGTCGGGATCCAGGATGTTGTAATTAATTATAGTGTGATTCCGGGTGATATCAAATTGAAGTTTCCTACGGAAACAGCTAAAGCAAATTTTTTATTTACCATAAGGTAAGAAGCGTCTTTGTACTATTTAATTTATATGTTATAAGGTAGAGAACGGACACGCTTACCACATAACGCAAAGCCTAGTGCAGTACTGGCGAAAGGCTGTATTTCTAAAATATTTAATTTTACTTATATAATTGGAAAATGAACGGGTGGTGATCTATAAAATTACGAAATACATATTTATTTGTTGAAAAGTTGTATTTATAAAGTTTTTAATTTTATTTATATAATTGGAAAACATACGGGTGGTAATCTATCTATCTAAAATTACGAAATACATATTTATTAATTAATTTTATTTATATAATTGGAAAACAAACGGGTGGTGATCTATAAAATTACGAAATACATATGTATTTGTTGAAAAGTTGTATTTATTGAAAAGTTGTATTTATAAAGGTTTTAATTTTATTTATATAATTGGAAAACATACTGTGTTCGCGTAGGAACGGTTTTTCGTATATATTACTACTATATACGTGAAGAGATAGAAGCTATAAATATATTAGAATGATTTGAACAGCATTAATAAAAAATAACATAATTAGTATCGATTAATACTTGAAATATTTTCTTTTTTATAAAGATCGGTCACTAGAATTACATATAACTTGTAATAAATAGTATAACGGCATCATCACAGAAGTATTTACTTTAAATTTCGCTTTCTACAACTTTTACACCGTCAAACTACTCGTTAAAGGATTGTATTTTTTGTTTTACTTGTCCAACACGAATTCTTTATGATCCCAAATCACTCGTCGTCGAAAGTTAAATAAAGACAAAATTTTTCTTTTTCATCTCACGGACGAACATTTCAATTAATTAATTTTAAACGCACAACATCGTCCGACGACGATTTCTCTTACGAAATACGATAAACTTATTTATTTTATCTACGTACACGACACCACTGAAAAGACTATATTCTCCGAATACAATAGCTGGGTTGTCCATTGCTATCGCGGCGAGACCAGGTGGCCGAGTAAGTCAAACAAATACTTCATTGAATTACGCCGGGATGTACTAAGCGACGTTATACACAATTCCAATTGCCGATTGCGTTTTATGGAAATTGCATCCGTTCTCTAATAATAACCATACGTCTCAAAAAAAGAGGGAGGCGAGAAAAGTATCTGACTGTACGAAGCGGATCGTATTAAGCACGTTACTGGAGAAGACTCCTGCAATATTTTCATAGAAAGAAATGAGAGAGTTAAGAGGAAAATATTTGAAATAAAAGAAAAGACTTCTAGGAAAAGGGAAAGAGCACCACAGAATTGGAAAAGGCAAAAAGCTGCTAAAGCAAGAGAACAGGGAAAAGGCTACTTGTCACAAACTGGAAAGATAGCAGCACATAATGAAATATTTTATATAACTCTAATACCTTGCATTGATATATTTGCCGTTTCTTGCTTGAATAAAATTATTAAAGAATGGCTAAGCTTTCTTAGTAATAAATATCTTGATAAACAAACGTCAAAAAATAATTTTTTATATAGGTTAGTAAGTATATAACCCCACGTACAAATTATCTACTTTTTTGAAATTCCTGTGTAGATTCTCAGATTGCCGCTCCATCAGGCCCTTTCTTAATTGGAATGCATAATAGTTACAGTGTTTCCCTCCAAAAATCCACCTTAAGATTTTCTTCTCCCAATTCCCCCAATTTTTGTTTAATTTTATTTGTTATTGCCCAGCTATAAGAATATATACCTAAATCAATATTAAGACTTACCTTGATGTGTACATGTTAATAATGTTTCATGACTAATAATTAATTGTATAAATAAATCATAAACAAAAAAAATGCAAATCTTTTACATTAGGATATCGACTAGTTGATAAACTATTTCTTTGCAGTTAGTATTGCTCAAAGAGCGAACCGCAAATTGTACTTCATCTCTTTCTAACACACATAAACACGCGCTGTAATATTACACACGTTAGTCATTGTCTTAAATTTCGCCTTAGACTCTAAAGAATTACTTTATGGGCTATAAATATATATTAAACAAAAAAGGCACTCTTTACAAGAAAAGAAAACTATGGTCATCACCAGTATCCTCCCGTACGTTACTAAATCTTTAATAAATTCTCCTCATTTCGTCACCCCATTTACTAACTAGAAAAATAACATCACTTCTCTCGTATAGAACTGAATCCATGCGAACCAAATTCACTCTCGATGGGTTTTATTGCCCTCATCATAGCCGTCGTTGTCGTCATCATCGTCGTCCTCGTCGTCGGGGGTGGTTCGTCCCTCTTTACCGCATGCACTCTCCCCCCGAAAGGGAGGAGGGTGTATTTGGTCCGAACTCGGAAGCAGTGGACCGGAAGTGTTAACATTGCGTTATTAGCTGTGTATTAGCACACCCCCGGAGACTTGGATATACACATTGGGGTCGACAGGCTCTGAATATTATGTTTGTTATAGACCCCCAGTCCAGCGGCGTACTTTATCACTGGGATTAATTGGTGTTAGATGCAAATTGTGATTTGTAACTTAAAATATATATTATAATATAATTATCTTCTTCCTGTATAAACTTTTTTCTTTAGTTTTGTTTATTATTGGCAACATTGCAAATTTTGCGTCCTACGTGGTACTTCATTTGTGATTTTTGACGAGTATTTTATTGGATATTGGAAATGTACGAGAAGGTATTGATAATTACTTAATCTACCATATAAAACACGGGAAATCAACCAATTCTAAAGCAATTTTATTAATTTTTTGCATTACAATCAGCGACTTGTTAGCAGGATCGCTGTCTTTGGGCACACCTTTGTCAATCTTCTTACGTAGTTCAGTTACCAATTCAGTATGATACGCTGCTATAAAACTTTTACCCTTTATCATATTTATACCTTTGTCCCAAAAAACTCAATCAGAAATTTTGCAAACCGAGTTTTGAACACAGAATTTTTTGAATCGTGGAGAACTAAAATGTTTCCACTTATTAAATTGCTCTTTTGTCTCTGCATCGTAGTGATGAACTCACTTTTCGTCCATAATAACTAACCAATTCAAGAAGTTTGAAAAATTTTCTTCAAAACGGCGACAGATTTTTTCGACGCTGTCAATTGAATGCAATTTTGATCAGCATTCTAGCATTTTGGAATTCATTTCGCCAAAAGCGCAAGCTGTGCACTTAATTCCAATTCGTCGAACTTCGTCAATCATACGAAGGTATATCAAATTTAAACGGGACTGATATTTTTTTTAAGTCGGAGGTTTATTCTACATTATTTACAAAACATATTATTTTTCCACATAATATCCCGCCCAGGCAACGTATTTTTCCCAACGAATTGGGAGTTTTTTAATTCCTTCGTCGTAGAAAGTTTTCACTTGCTCCTCTACTGCTTGGTTATTGTTGAAACACCGACCTCCAACTGCTTCTTGTAAGGGTCCAAAGAGATGAAAATCTCAAGGCGAGAAGTCTCGACTGTATGGAGGATTCTCTAGTACTTCCTAGCTGAGGCTGTCTAATTTTTGCCTTGTGACGTTTGCTGAATACGACCTGGTATTGTCATGAAAAAGCATCAACACTTTTGAAAGATTTCATCTTCCTTTTTCGTCACAAAGACAGCTTTGCGGCATCCACAAACTCCCAATAATATTTCGCATTAATTGTGCGTCGATCATGGAGAAAATCCAGGTGAGCAGCGCCAAGCCGATCAATAAAATAGTTACCAAAACTTTTCCAGCTGACAACCTAGTCTTCGCTTTCACCGGAGCTCTTTCGCCGCTCTTTTTCCACTCCATCCGCGTCTGCTTTGATTAGGGCGTGTTAATGATTCACCCAAGTTTTGCTGCAGATTACGATTCGATTCAAAAATGCCTCGCCCTCTTGCCGGAATCGGTTCAACAAACGCTAACAAACCTCTAGCCGATGAAGTTTCTGTTCATTCGGCAACAGCCGCGAAATCCATCTTGCAGAGACCTTGTGGAATCTCAAATCCAGTGTCACGATGTGTTGAGCACTCCCGTAACTAATGCTAAGTTCCTCGACAATATTCCAGAGTGTTATGCGCCTATTGTCCTCCATAAGTTGCCAAACCGCCTCGATGTTGACTTCGGTCGCGCTTGTCCTCGAGGGGTGATTGTGACTATAGTTCTCAACGTTTTCACGCCTTTCAGAAAATTCATTTCGAGTTCGTGACAAAGTGTTGTTGCTGAACTGTGTTTGTAATCTCAGCAAAATTTCCGTTGATTTCACACCTTCCTTGACCAAAAACTTGATAATTATCCGTTTCTATAGTACTAAGGTGACCTAAGAGAATTTGAGTCGTTACTATTCCCTCCCTAAATTCCCATCCTAGCTGAAAATCAACCCATCCCAGGTCAGCGACCTGTCTGGAATTTAAAAAAAAATAAGTTCCGTTCAAATTTGATATATCCTCGTATAATGAAGAGAGTAGTTACAGAAAATGGTGTTGCAGACTGGTGTTCATCTTTAATCTGATCTATACCGCATGTGCCAAATATCATTAGGCATAGGGAATACGTATGAGTACATACGATGTATATGTATATGGAAAAGCCGATCCAATGCCGGCGGCTGCGACGGCCGGCAACGATTGTCTCCGATTGTTTCGCAAATACAAGTTAGCAGTAAACATTTGACCATCGACATAGGTACTGTTAACCGTTCTAAAATAACATTTACGAATTGCAAGGGAATTGCTTTTCTTATTTCTTTCAGTAGATGCAGGAAATTTTTAAGCTGCGGGCGTCGCATAAACAAAAGCGTAATTCTAATAAAATTAAAGAATAATCCTAATAAAATAAATAAAAAAGGATTCTAAAAATTATAATAAATTATACAAAAGGTTCAAAAATTCCTCCTTGCACAGCAAGACATTGTCCTAGGCGGTCGTAGAAATTAGCTCTTACATTTGCTAACATGTCGGCAGTTAATGAATTCGCAGCCTCAGTTATTTTTTCTCTCAAGGCAACTAGATTTTCCGCTCTACCAGCCTCATGAGTATAAACAATATTTTTTAGATATCCCCACAAAAAGAAATCATTTGGAGATAGATCAGGAGATCGCGGGGGCCATTTAATGTTTCCTGTTCCAGTAATAAGACGGTCAGACGGTATTTTCTAGAAGTTCCTTTACCCTCACTGTATTATGTGCTGGACAGCCATCATGTTGAAACCAGACGATTTCCTGATTTATTCCAGTGTTTTGAATGGCGGGAAGTATTTGATTTTTTAGTAATTCGAGATACTTGTCTTCATTTAATATACCATCAATAAAATAGGGGCCTATAGAATGGTCACCTAAAATACCTGCCCAAACGTTTAGTTTTTGAGGATACTGAGTGCGATTTGCAAAATGCCGGTGTTGATTTTCCGAAGCCCAATATCGAAGAACAGAGGGATTGTGCTTTCCGTGTAATAGAAAAGTTGATTCATCGGTGAAGAGAATATTTTTAACGAAATTTTCATCTCGATGTATCTTTTCCATAACGTCTTGACAAAACTCCATTCTCCGGAAATTGTCCTCGGGAAATATTTCTTGAGTTTTCGAATATTTGAAACATTTTAAACCATTACGTTTCCAAATACGTGAAATAGATGTGTTACTTGTACCCAATTTCTCGGCAGCACTTCTAGTAGATCTCGTGTTATCAATTTCCACAATACTACAAATTAATACATCCCGCCGTTCTCTTTCCTCAATTTTTTGTGGTGATACCTCTTTTGGTTTGCATTTCGTACAGTTATTGAGACAAAAACAAGTTTCAAATTTATTTATAATATTATAAATTGTTTGTCTGCAAGGTACAGAACGGTCTGCAAAAGTCAGCGCAAACAAATTCATGCACTCAATTGCAGACTTGCCAGCAAAAAAACATTTTACCAGGCGCGGCTCGTGATGACGTATTTTGGTTTGCAGTACAATGATCCGAGTGCTTCGTGTATTCTCGTGTACTAACTGTAACATTTGCTTAGTAAACACCGAAAACACACGAGGCACTCGTATCATTGTACTGCAAACCAAAATACGTCATCACGTGCCGCGCCTGCATTTTACTAATTGAAACCTTTCAGTGGGTGTATAAAGAGCCATTATACATTAATTTTATTGTACGCTTTCAAACTGTAACGGCCGCAGCTAGACTGAATGCAAAATTTCCAGTCAATCGGTATCGGAGACAATCGTCAGTCGTCGCGGTCATCGCTGGCATTGGACTGACTTTCTCATGTACGTATACATTGTATGTACTCATACGTTGATTCTCTATGCCTAATGATATTTAACACCTACGGTATACTTAATAACTATATACAGTTAACAGTTATATTTAATAACTGCAGGAAACTCGGAATTCATTTCGCTGAAAGTTTTCTTATAATGAATTATGTGAAGCTTACGTTCATAGGAAATGTGCAATCCTTCTGCAATACAGTTGATCCCAATTTGTCGATCTTCTACATTCATATCATGAATAGAGTTAATATTTTCCTGAGTGTATACAGAAATTGATCTTCCATATTACAAAGCTTAGTTTCAGATATAACCACGTTATATAAGGCAATAAGATACAAAGGTATAAGCATAGCAAATTATAGAAAGAAAGATTCATTAGGAATTACAAATATAGAAATCTTTAACACTCCATTGTGCACTTAATAAATAAGATTCTTGTCATTTCATAGTTTTTTATGTATTTAGGCAATAGGTTCCAAAATTTTCTAACGCGACACTCAATAATTTAATTTCATAAAGTCTGAACATGTTTTTACAAGCACGCAAGTCCCTTTTCACAATTTAAAGCGATAACTGTGTGACCATTTTCCAAAATAAAATCTAAAAATTATTACAGGGGCAGATGCTGTACTGAATCCAGTTTCAGAGAATTTATTGCATTATGTTGAGGATCCAACAAACATGAAAGAACCCACACTTTGGGAACAGCTAGAGGAAGCATTAAATATGATAGGGTTTGTAGGCTTCTGCAGTCGTTGCTTATTATTGCTTCTAAGATTCCGGGGTGGAACCACTACTTTCTTCTTGGCCTACGTTTCGTCCTCTTTTGCAAGAGACATCTTCAGAGCCGCTACTATTGTTACTACATTGAAGAAAACCCATTGAAGAAAAAACACAGAAGAAAACCACTTCAAGCAAGGAATCGCGAAACTCGAGAAACGTTAGACCCTAAAAAAGCATTGAACTTCGTAAGTAACTGAAAAAAACTTCGAGACCTCTTCTACCTTAGGTGTCGGTGTGATGATCTTTCTTCGTATCTTTGTTTGTTTCCAGTTGAGTCTTTTTTTCTTTCAGAGCTTTGGCAATTTGTTTATTCCAAGTCTTTCTCGGTTTGCCATGTCTTCTTTTAGCATGTATTTCGATTTCCCATGTTATTTTTTCTAATACGCTTTTTACATTTAGATTTTGTATAATCACTAGAATTCTTATATTGGCTATCTTTGTTACTCATATTCTTAGTATTTTTATCTCACACGCTTTGATTTTTCATTTAATAATATAATTAACGACAAGTACCTTGCTTTATTTATAAATTGATTTTTAAGTTAGTAAGGTAGACTAAGTTAAAAAGAGTTAGCGGAATTATATGTCGACTTGCTTATTATGTTTAGTTAATGGTGTTCTTTACATAAAGTAATTCTTATCAAATATAAGATGGATTATTATTATCCATATTAGCAAAAATGTAAATAATAGGGCATGAAAATTAATAAAGTTATATCACATACAGAGCGTCTAACTAATATAAGAAAAATAATAATAATCCAAATTTACATCATATATTTCATCATATCTATTATTATCTGCGTACGCCACTGTTTATCTAATGCCCAACATTACAATCATTAACTTTACTTTTAGGATTTATCCCCTTTATATGGACTGGCTCGTCGCTAATAAAAGGCATTACAGGCATTTTTATTAGCAATTTGTGCCCTACAAAACATCATTTCAAAGGATTCCGAAGAAATTTCTACATTTAAGTGTTTTCTTTATGTAAATACCCATAGTGTTTGAGGGAAGTTCTTTTACAATGGTTATTATTGGAACTAAGTATTTTCCAATCATTATTTCACTCTATTCGAATTCATTACTACTTTCCATAATTTTTTTTGCTCCATGATTTTGAATTTTTTATAATTCAATTGAAAATGATATTCTTTTCGTTACTTAATTATTGATTTTTTTTAGTAATACAAAGTATACTTTACCTTATAATCATAAAATTTTTGTCGTGAACTGTTATCTATTTTAAATAAAATACGAAATATTTTCCAAAAAAAAAAAAAGTTTGAAAAAAGTTTATTATAAATAGTTTATTTTCACAAATATTAGTCTCATTTACATTATTTATAATATAAATAATGTAAATGAGACTAATATTTGTGAAAATAAACTATTTAATTAATAAGATTTAGTGTACTTGGTGCGCCATCTATAATTAAGTGGCTTTACTAATAGAAGTCCATCATAAAGTGCATTTCTATCTTTAATGTGCTTATTGCGCCATCTATAATTAAATAGCCTAACTAACATAACTCCACTTTAAAAAGTGCATTTCTATGTAATGTTTTATAAAATTAATAGATGTCTCTTAGTGCTTAAAATATTTTAGATTGAAAAATAAAATTGTTTTTAGTTTTAAAATAATATTTTCTTATTATAAACTTATAGCAATATGATTAAAGAACGGACATTCTTACCACATGACTCGGCGTAATTCAATGAAGTATTTGTTAGACCATCTGGCCATTTGGTCGACAGCGATTACAATGGACAACACACCTATTGTATTCGGAGGATATATTCCATTAAACGCAATCGGCAATTGGAAATGTTTATAAACATCGCTGAGTACATCCCGGCGTAATACAATGAAGTATTTGTGTTTGATTTTCTCGGCCACCTGATTTCGCCAGCGTTAACAATGGACAACGGCTATTGTATTCCGAGAACTTAGTCATGTGGTAAGAATGTCCGTTCTCTAAATATGATACTGAAATTCTTAAGTATTTTTACCATCTTTTCGTTGTTTTTAATATTCAATACGAAATGTTAAAATCTCTTTGAATTGAATAATCTAACTCCTGCATTTTCCAACACTCATAAGTTACAACAATATCTTCAAACAAAGTTAGTTAACACAGACCCACTGAAAGAATCAGGTATTTACAGAATTAACTGTAATTCCTGCCCAAAATTATATATCGGCCAAACAAGAAGAAATATTCAAACCCGTTTCAAAGAACATTTAGCTCATGTAAAACTTCACAATGTAGATAAATCAGCATTAGCTCTACATCATTTAGATACCGGACATAATTTCAGCTTAGATAATGTAAAATTAATTAAAAAATGTAATAGCAAAAATTTAGACATGTGGGAAGCCATACATATGAAAAAATACAAAAATTACCTCCTTAACAATGACATGTCACCTATTAATAATAAACTTTTAAATTGTATACCTACAGTATCTAATAACTAATTTTCCTTTTCACGCTACTATATTGTTATTTAATAGAACCCGACATGCCAAACACAGTCAGATGTCTTGTTTTTCATAGGTAACGGTCTTTCCCATAATTTGTCCTTCTTGGAATTTCAATAGATTTTAGCAGGCACTATTACAATATACGACCATAATTTTTTATTTTTATATTTTTATATGCATGTTTTTTGACCATTTGTTGACCATTTATAATTGTAATTTTTACACCCCTAACCAAAAAAAAAATAGATATTTTTTACTATACATGTACTTAAAAAATAAAAAAATTATACTTTTAAATTTAGTAACTACTGAGGATGTGTGCAGTGCACATGAAATGTACATATAGTCAATATACTATTGTTTGTGAAATATAAGGTGTTTTATTTAAGTTTAATACTCTTTGAATTGTTTTAAATATAAGACCATGGTTTATGATAAGTAACGGTATTTTGAGAAAGAAGATTGTTTGGTAAATTATTCTTCCAATATTAGATATATATATTTTTGTTGATGTTTGTATTGACGTATATGTTAGAACTATATCTAATATGTATATAATAAATATACTTCTGTACATTGATTACATTGGGTAACCCTAACTTAAATTCGGAAAGTAATATTCTACAAGAAGCAAAATCGGTGTAATTTTCATTTTAAAATGTAGAAAATAACATGTAAGGAATATTTATTTTTCCTTAATCTTGACAAGAGATAATGTTCTAAATATAATTTAAGAGCCGATTATACTTTTTAATATATCCGATAATTGAATGTTTATGTTATTATGTGGTAATAAGTAATAATATTATTTTTAAATAAATTAATTATATTGAAAATATACCTTCGTTAGTTCAAATTTGATTTTGACTTTCGTAAAATTATAGTTTGAGATATATTACTTCCTTAAACAAATTACCTTTTTGTCACTTATTTACACTAATGCAAAGAAATAGGCAAATATTCGTATTCACACAGGTTTTATATTAATTCATTAATATAAAACCTGGATTAATAAGAACATCATTAAAAATTTTTTTATTCTATAAAATATAGAAATCTGAAAAACAAAGAAATTAATAGCACTCCCTCTTTATTTATATAACTTACATTAATTTTTCATGTTAGTGGTTTTGGACTACGATATATGTCCTACCTAATTTGGATACTAGGCGTTAGATGACGCTAGGTACGATTTGAAAGAATATACTTTAATTTATTACATTTTAATAATGTTGATTTAGAGAAAATCTCTTTTGTAACTAATAAACAAAAATATAAAAAGAAAATATTATTAACTTGGAAAACACTAAAATAGCAATATTTATGAAAAGATAAATTATTATTTATAGGAATCTGCACAATAACTTGTAACTAACGGGTGTTCAGAAACATTCGAAGTCAAGTGGGCTCTGAACAAAAAATCGTATATCTTTACTTAAGTATCTGATTTGTAATACTTATTAAATGTCAACTGTTGTCTGTCAAAAATCAATCTATCTCAGACATGACTTCATATTTTCAAAGACTACATTGACTTCGAATGTTTCTGAACACCCGTTATATTACACGAAGGACATTGAACAGGTATCACTTATTTACACTAATGCAAAGAAATAGGCAAATATTCGTATTCACACGGGTTTTATATTTATTCATTGATATAAAACCTGGGATTAATTAGAACATCCATTAAATATTTTTTGATTCTATAAATAATAGAAATCTGAAAGACAAAGAATTAATAGCACTCCCTCTTTATTTATATAACTTACATTAATTTTTCATGTTAGTGGTTTTGGACTACGATATATGTCCTACCTAATTTGGATACTAGGCGTTAGATGACGCTAGGTACGATTTGAAAGAATACACTTTAATTTATTACATTTTAATAATGTTGATTTAGAGAAAATCTCTATTGTAACTAATAAACAAAAATATAAAAAGAAAATATTATTAACTTGGAAAACACTAAAATAGCAATATTTATGAAAAGATAAATTATTATTTCTAGGAATCTGCACAATAACCTGTAACTATATTACACGAAGGACATTGAACAGGTATCACTTATTTACACTAATGCAAAGAAATAGGCAAATATTCGTATTCACACGGGTTTTATATTAATTCATTAATATAAAACCAGGGATTAATTAGAGCATCCATTAAATATTTTTTGATTCTATAAATAATAACGGGTGTTCAGAAACAGTCGAAGTCAAGTGGGCTCTGAACAAAAAATCGTGTATCTTTACTTAAGTACATATCTGATTTGTAATAATTATTAAATGTGTAATAATTATTAAATGTCAACTTTTGTCTGTCAAAAATTGTCAGAATCTAATATCGAATATACTAATTTGATAACCTATAAAATTGTATTAAGTAAATATATCAATCTATCTCAGACATGACTTCATATTTTAAGGACTACTTTGACTTCGAATGTTTCTGAACACCCGTTAGAAATAGGAAAGAAATTAATAGCACTCCCTCTTTATTTATATAACTTACATTAATTTTTCTTATTAGTGGTTTTGGACTACGATATATGTCCTACCTAATTTGAATACTAGACGTTAGATGACGCTAGGTACGATTTGAAAGAATACACTTTAATTTCTTAAATTTTAATAATGTTGCTTTAGAAAAAAATCTCTTTTGTAACGAATAAACAAAAATATAAAAAGAAAATATTATTAACTTGGAAAACACTAAAATAGCAATATTTATGAAAAGATAAATTATTATTTCTAGGAATCATAATCAATATTAATTTCTTAAATACATAAATATTGTTTTTTTAACAGTTACGATGTACATCAAATTTCAAACAAGATAACGTGAATTGTAAAGAAAACACGGCGTCGGACGGTATCATTGATAACCTATAAAATTGTATTAAGTAAATGTATCAATCTATCTCAGACATGACTTCATATTTTCAAGGACTACTTTGACTTCGATTGTTTCTGAACACCCGTTATTACACGAAGGACGTTGAACAGGTATCTTTAATTCATAACCTTTCTTTTCTAGAGAAAACATTTATTTTATTAAGGGATTAGTAATAATTGTATTAATAATATAAGCAACTTTTTTAATAATTTAAGTATTGGTCTTTATAATATAAGTTAATAAATTGTTTTATTATAAAGTTGGTTCCAACATATTACGAATCGGTTTGTGGTTACTGGTTAGGATATTCGCAATTCGAATGTATTGTTGCAAGGAGCAAGTAAAAATAAACGATAATCGAAAAACTGCAACCATAATGCAATAGCTTAGATATTCCATGATTTGAAACAGTGGAACGTTTACTGTTATTGGTTACAGAGTACTAAAACCGAAGTTGTGTGGATATTAATGGTTTGAACATTAATATTTATATTCAAGTTCAGATTTCCACTGCTAGTCTAATACTGTTATTATATTTTTTCATTTTACTCAGTTGTGCCATCGTTTATCGAAACGCTAAACTACAAAATACTTAGCTATTCAGAGTTATTCTACAAATACTAATTTTACTTGAATGTATTTTTTAAAATAGCAGATTTCAATTTATTCGTTGAATAAATTTATTCGTCAAGTTGTTATTCAGCCTTTAGAAATATATAAGAACGGTAGGTATTTTAGATCTGGTTTTTAAACATTTACAATAAATGAAAGAGGAAAATAATCTTGTAATAGTAATTCCTGGAATAAATATAATAAATGAGTAAAATAAATTTGGGTATTATAACGGGTGTTTAGAAACATTCGAAGTCAAGTGGGCTTGGAACAAAAAATCGTATATCTTTACTTAAGTACATATCATTTGCGCGTATGATAACCTATAAAATGGTATTAAGTAAATGTATCAATCTATCTCAGACATGACTTCATATTTTCAAGGACTACTTTGACTTCGAATGTTTCTGAACACCCGTTAGAATAATACAGTAATCTATTTTGGTATAAATTAGAGCTTACGCTATGTGACAGGTGATGGCAGCACTTTTCTAGGAAATTCAAAATTATGTCAAATTGTAACTACTTGGAAATCTTGAATGTTTGCACTCGGAACTTCTAATTTAAACCTATTTGGAATAATAATTGTATTAAAGGAATAGAAATAAAACAACACATATACATTTAAAATTTTATTTTACATAGGTAGCTGATTGGGTTTTTCATTTTTTTAATTATTGAACACATATTCTGACAGTACAACTGCGATGTATAGTAGGTACTAATCAACGTACTTAATTTTCCAACATACTTATACGATAATTATAACCATTATGATATCTGATTAAACAGTACCATCATTATCATTTATATACTAAGTTAGAAATTGTATTTCGTATTAGTAGATGCGAACAGTATTCATTAGTTAGTTAGTCAGTAGACTGTATAGTAATTGAAGTATATTTTATATTTCATTCGTTTTAACTACCACAAAAAACAGATCGTACCATATTTTGAGCCATAATACGGTACGACCAATTCGTACGACCGTCGCTAGGACTAAAACCACTCATCTGAATAGAAAAATAGTGAATTTCAGATAAGAGATCGTAGAAAACGACTAATCAGTTAATTTAAAATAAATTGGATGTTCTGTGTTTCATGTGTGCCTTTGTAGTTTAGATGTGTGGTTAGGATTTTAGTAATTTTCTTTTTGGAGCGGGAATGGAAAGGAATCAAATTGGAAAGAGGATTATCGTAACATAAAAACGTTCTTTTGTGACACGTAACCTAATTGAAAACTATACTACATACATTACAATCAGTGTCTGCTTGATTCGAATTCTAGTTTTCGGAAATTTGTATAAAATTGGAAATTTTCGTTTTATATCTTCACCACAACATAAAAAAGCAATAAATAACGAGCATAGATATCAAAATTACACTTATTAACAATTTTATTGTTTATTAACATTTAAAAATAGGTTTATTTTAAAAAATTCTTAACCTTTACAGTTAATAGTACACAAATATTTAATATTTTTTACGTTTTTCTCTCCTCTCGAATGTATTGCTAAATTAATAGCTTTGTTTTGGTTACAGCTACATACCATGTATATTAAAGTGGGGGTGGTGTTGGTGTGGTGACAACGGTGGAGGGTAACTAGTAATATACACATATAATTAAAGAGGCGAATATTGCGCTGTGCGCCAGGGGCGTAGTATTTATATCGAAAACTCCGTAAACGGTTTCGATTGTCGGTAAAATTTGATCGCTGACATGGATGAACGTATGTCGGACGGGGTTGTATTACTTCGGATGTGTAAACTTCTATACGGACTGTTGTACGTTGTATGTAATAATGTCGCAGTTACGTATTTTGAGAAAACGACCAACTAGACATAATTTCAAAATAGGGTTTCAAAATCAGGTTAAAACAGATTTACATATTATTCAGAACAATTACTTGGGGTTAGTTGAGGTTATAAACAAAATTCTTCGGTGTCGTTAGTGGAGTCACTGCAAGTAGTGGACGATGCTCAAGCACTGCTATGTTTTAGAAGTGACGCAAGAAATCGTTGCGTTATAACAAAGTTCTAGAGTGTTTTATATAAAGATTTGGATTTTTCTACATTAAGATAAATTTGTGAAGGCGTCTCCCTACAGATCTGTTAATTAATTTCAAAAATTATTTCAATTATGCAACTATTACATCAATAGATGTAGAACGGTGGTTTTTTGCATATAAATACAGATTTTCGTTACGATGTCGAGTTAAGCAATAGGATAGAAAAGGGAAATAGAGTTAATTATGCAATGAGTAAGTGCCTCATAAATAAGAAAGACGTTGCCTCTCAGACAAAGACGCAAGTTTACAAACCAATGTATGGCCTATTCTGACGTACGGGTGCGAATCATGGGTGTTCTTAGAGAAAGGTAAGAAAAAGATTAGAGCAGTGGAGATGAAATACTTAAGAAGAGTACACAGAGTACCGAAACTAGATAAAGTAAGAAGTGAAAAAATAAGAAAAAACTTAAAATATATTTAGTTGAAGACTACATAGAGTAAGGACAACTCGGATGGTGGAGACACCTTCAAAGATTAAACAGTTCAGTACCGGTGAAAAGAATCTAGGAATGTAAGACACCGTTCAAGAGAAAGAGAGGTAGGTCAAAAGAAACCTGGGACAATGCAATCGGAAAAATCTTAAAGAAGAAAACTAAAACCTTGCCAGAAGCAAAAAAGCTTGCTCAGAATCAGAAAAGAGTGGGAAAAATTCTTAAAGAATTAAAGTTAAAGTGCAAGTTGTAACCCTTACACCCTCTGGGTACAAAAGAGATTATATATATATACATATATATATATATATATATATATATATATATATATATATATATATATAAAGATAATTATTTCGTGACCTTTGTATGTTATGGTAAATTCAATTTGTTGGCGATTTAAGGTCTGGTTTTACTTTAAAATATATATATTCCTTGATAAAGGCATCATTTGCCGAAACATGTAGGGTTGTTTTAAATATATACATATTTTAAAGTAAAACCAGACCTTAAATCGCCAACAAATTGAATTTACTATATATATATATATATATATATATATATATATATATATGTATATATAATTATAAAAAAATTTTTGACCGTACTAATATAAATTCACTAATATTTAGGTTATCGATATGTTTACATTAAAACATAAATGTTCTTTCTCAATATTTGGTCTATTTATTAATGACTTCATCAGGAGAAAAGTTAGAGTTAAGCTTTGGCAGTCTTATTAATTAATTTAAATATAATTGTCACTAGCAACTCACAAATAAAACATTGAATATTACATTTTTAAACAACAATTAAAACTATAAAATTTCAACTTGACCTCTTTCACCCGCATGTCTGTATATTATGAAGATATATATATATTATATATATATTATATATTATATATATATTATATATATATATATTATGCGGGTGAAAAAGGTCAAAAAGAAGAAAAAAGGAAAGGAAAAACTGTAGCTCTTCTCCCGATGAGTTATTAATAAATAGACGAAATATTGAGAAAGAACATTAGCCGCAATTATAATACGAAATAAAAGTAATATTTTTTGCTAGTAGCGACCGGGTAATTAAAACAATATTTAATTTGACGTTTCGGTTCAAGCAATAGTACAGCCCATAAAAAACATCAAACAAACGAAACACACTTTCGATTTCGATAAAACCACAATAATTACATCTGGAAAAAACAACAAGGCAAGAAATATACTAGAAACATCCACTTACAAAAAAATAGAAACTCCATTAACGACAGAACAGATTTAGAAAATCTATCAGCCAATTATAGAACGACAATATAAACAAAAAAAAAAACAAGTACGATAACAGTTAATACCCCCCCCCCCGCATGTGTCGAGTTAGACAACATTCCTTCTGATAAACACATGTCCAAAAACCGTTCTACTGCAAAAGTTTAGACTTACTTAGAAATGTGTTACAAGTAATCACAATATGTTAACACCACAAAAATTTCATGTAAGTAGATTTATTATAATATTGTTCCTTTTACCATTTTTGACAATAAATAAATTATTAGATTTTTGAAAAAGGTAACTATATATAGCACCGAAACGTCAAATTAAATATTGTTTTAATTACCCGGCCGCTACTCCCAAAAATTTATTTTGTATATATATATATATTTGTATGTATATACAATACATATATATATATATTAAATGATATATATATATATACGGCTCGTTCTGTCTGCTAAAATAACTTTGGAAACATATCTTATGCTCCAAATGTTTAACAGATCTCATCCACTTTGTGACTTCGCGGAAAACGCTTAAAACGATAAATATTTCACCATGTTTACCTACCATCAAGTGCACGCCTATGTCACGCAGCTCAATTTCGCCTCTTCACATATAATACTTCATAATTGAGATAAAATCACAAAAGTTTTCAAAATTGTACATAAGAATTTTTCAATTTTTTTTTAATAATTTTATTATTAATTTTTCCTTTCGTTTAGACACATTTCGTCTTTGGAATAAGAATGCGTATCATGTGACTTGATATGTCGGATATATAAACTGTCTAATGAACATCTCGACGCTTTTCTATTCCAAATGTTATATATTTTATACAGGGCCATTCATAAAAGAATGAGCGTTTCATTTGTTAATCGCGAGCGTTAGATTTCTGATGAGAAATTTGCGTGTTGAATTTTTCGAAGATAAATATGTATATGAACAGCCCTGTATACGGAAATTGCTTTTTTAATTGTACAGTGTGTTCCAAAATTAAGAAACTGTATCTTTTTTATGTGGAAATTATTTGGAAATAAAAATTAATTAATATAATATTTCGTTTAGTTAATTTTGCTGTATATTGCTAATTTGACAATATTTTATTTAAAAAAATTTAAATAAAACTCTATCATTGTATACAAAACCATAAAATTTAATGAAATTGCTAAAAATTACATTATTATATGAATTATATTTTGATAAATAAATTATACTAATAATAATAATATAATAATGATATATATTTATTAATCCAGCCTTAGTTATAGAACAATATACAAAGAAATTCTCAAGTATGTATATTAAAAACAAAAAATTAAAACAAAATTTAATTTAAATCAATAAATAGACATACAAATTTTTAACCACCAAAAAATAAAGAAAACAAATTGCCATAATTAATAAAAAATAATAGAAATTTAAGAGTATCTTAAAAAGATATAATTCACAAGTGGATCGGTTCTTGTACACATAGTGGAGATGGGTGAAAGCAGTAAAATATCAATTCTTCCTGTCGATAAGTATAAGGAAGTATTTATTCATAAAAACTGTCTGCGAAACCTTGGAAAGTAGATATGGACAGTGTATTTTACCGTGTATCAAGTTAAACAGCAATTTAGTAGCATGTCGATCTGTAATGATGTCACATCATGTGTCATTAATAGTTCATTTTGCGAAAGATAAACACTATCACTCTTGTAGGGCAGAAATTTCAAAAATTTCCTATGAATAGATCGACTACCATACGATGCTTGCATCTTCGATTTTGCTGACAATATAAGCATAATATAAACATTTTAGAAGGTTCATAATTAGTGAAATATTTCCAAATGCGAATGATAAATCCAAGCATACGCTAGGCAAAGGAATACATCATGCCAATCTGAAGAGCAAAACTAAGAAAAGAATACAAAATCACTGCTAAATCTCTAATGTCATCTCTGCTATTCCGAGATTGATTAATACAAACTATAGTTTCTTGAAATTGGATAGTTGATGCGATAAAATTAACGATCCAACATTTATTAATATTTAATTTAATTTAATTCATTATATCAAATAGAAAACGCAATTTTGTTTAGTTTCAAAAAATGTATTGAACTTTGCTTAAGTGTTTGAAAGAGCGATTTATTCACGAATTTCACCATTTCAGCACGGTTTTATGGAGAAAAGACCAACAGTTACTAATTTAGCTCACTTCTCAAAATTTACTGCTAATGTTCTAGATCGTCAGAGTCAAGTTGATATAGTATACACAGATATATCAAAAGCTATCGACCGAATAAATCATCATATATTGATAAATACATTAAGAGTCTTCGGTTTTTCACTATTAATATTTTTCCGGACATATCTTTTGAATAGACGACAGAATTAACGTACAATGGGTTCCCGTCACGTGTTTTTTATGCATATTTAAGTGTTCTTTAAGGATCATATCTGGGTCCTGCTACGTTTTAAAATTTACTTATATATTCGCTAAAGTTTTATCGCCCTGTATATTCGTTTTCGACACGAGTTACCTCTTTTCTTTTAAATTTTCACGAGTACGTTGTGACCATCTGGTGGGTTTTCTCTCGGTATCGCCATCCCACGCAACCGCCTCGACTAGCGTCTCGCGATAGATTCATTCGTCGACGGACTATAAGTCAGATCTGTTGGGTTATTAAGTGTTTACGATTACACCCTTCGGGGTAAAATAGAGTGACATAATTCTGCGTAATTTGTGTAAGTCTCATTAGCGGATAAAAATGCAGAACGTTAATAGTTTAGAATTGCCGAATACCGTTTTGTTTTTCGAATTTGTGCCAGAGAAAAGGAAAACAACTTCGTGCCTAAGTTCCTTGATTGGCAAATCTAGTACGTAAAATCGAATAATTGCAGCCTTCCGGCAGTAGCAATCAGGGCCCCGAACACCTTCAACGTATTAGCAAATCTAATACCGGCGAATCACCGTTAATTACCGTCATCCACTGACCTCAGCGAATCAAATTAGGATAAAGGGAACTCGTATATACTTTTTATTTTAGTCGCCAACACCCGTCAGGCATACACGATAAATAGAAGCTCCCAGACTATTGCGCGATACGACTACTTTTTGTTTTTATTTCGACCATCTTCAGACGTCATCGTTGCGCTTGCGCGCGCCGTAGGTAGCAGTCCAATGCTGTTTCTACGGTTTTTTAATGATCTTCTTGATTCCGTCGATTGCTATCGTTGTGCTTTTGCTGATGATTTTAAAATCTTTACAGCCATCAAATCATTAAGCGACTGTATTCGACTTCAAGAGCAAATTAGTAAATTTGAGTTGTGGTGTGAAGCTAACAAACTCGATATGAACGTAAAGAAGTGTAACATTATCAGTTTTACTAGAAAATTACACCCGATCACATACACGATCCGAAAAAAATTAATTATAAGAAACTTCTCGCTATCAAGTAAGACTCCATAAGACGCAATAAAGATAGTTCTAAACTGAAACAGTTTCAGTACATCAATAGCGGTAGTAGCCCTGAGATGAATGTCCACGGTTCCAACTCGGAATCCCGGAAGCAATCGTAGACAACGACCGCGAGAGCCTATGAAACAGATTTACACTTGACGCCAAGCTTCGTCGGAAAACTCCTGTAAAAAGAATAAAAAGGAGTTAGATTTTCGATATTGAAAATTGTATTGGCTCTTAAGACGAAATTCTGCTTTATGTGTACATAACAAGCTATTATTACTCTGTAGTACAATCTTAAACGGGTTTTGCCGTGTTGTCGTAATTTCATTCGACGTTTCGCCGTCCATATTGCCCGCTTTTTCAGAATCTGGTATCAGACTGAGTCTGATACCAGATCTTGCAGATATCAGATCCTGAATAAGCTGGCAGTCTGGATAACGAGACGTCGAGTGAAATTACGACAACACAGCACAATCGCAAGAAAATTTTGCTACAAGTGACACCTCCCGCGAAAGCCTACTATTACTCTTTGAGTAGATATTGAAACGGATTTGGTCTTATGATATACAGCTCTGGAGGTGTTCCAGAATGAAGCCCTTTGAACTTGTAGAGCGTAGAGTGCTGAAAGCAGAGTTATTCTTGTATTTTCAGTGCACGAAACTGGCCTAAGGTGGGTGACTTTTAGTTTGTAATATTTGGTACTTTAAGAATAGAAATAAGATATTTACTGGTTTTGGACTAGATTTTAACATTAACAAAAGATTGAAAACATTGAATAGTCACATAAAAATTAGTTGTGTTTATTAATTTTGGAGCACATTGTATACATATGTTTGTACATATACACAGTGAATACATTTAACAATTAAATCAACAATATATTCTTACAATAAATTAATCAATTTATTTTTAGTGAAACATTCTTTTATTTATTTTGTTTATACAATATATTTTTCTTTAATTTTTAATAAAACAATTTCTTCAAGCTATTAAAATTTACATTTAATATAATTTGTAGAAGAAAAAACAAATATATTTTCTCTATTTTTTTAAATATTCTGCAGTTAGATCTCGTCATATATAAAACATGTAAACCTTACATAATATAATACATATCGATTTTCTCGTATTTAGAGTTGCAATGCACATTTGGTTATTGTATCTACAAAATATTATTTAAACTGGTACATACAGTTGGATGATATAAAAAATACTTATAGAAAATTGTTTTTTTGGAATTAATCTATTGATTCAAATGTTAAAATTAGTTAAATGTACCAGGATGTCCGAGATGAAAATAGATTAGTAATGAATACCATATCGAAAGTATTTATAGATACAATATTACCAATGCTGAAAAGCGTACAAAAACTCTTCTTTAAAATAGATAAATGTGAACGTAACAAAAACTAAAAACTTATCACAACAACATTTAGAGGTTATTGCCTATTTATTGATTCACTTTAGTAAGTAATAAACAACTTAAAACTATTAAACACACCGCAAAAGAACGGCGATACTTTAAATTAAATTAAAAATAACTAAATATTGTGTTCTTATTTATTGCGAGTAACTTTCGTTTTGTCGGTATTGTGCTTGACCCTACTGAAAAGTACACTATAATACAATCATGTACACATTTTTGAGCTTCTCTTAGTCTCACTATACGGTTAGATCACTACACATATACATATAATGTCGTTAAATTACTGTTAGAAAAAGAATGATGGACCGATGATTTCTCAAAAAATGGAAAGTGTCACGTTTACGCTTATAAAATTCTTTATAAATTACGTAAAGATGACCTCCACCTTATTAATGACAATGTCTTAATGAGCGGAATGTAATTTAATTTCGTAATTCAGAGATATTAAATTCGGAATATAACCTGTGCGTTATATTCTGAATTTAATAATATAACGCACAGGTTTTAGAAGAAAGTCGATATATTGAAATTATGAAAAGTAGAGGTCCCAAAAGGATCTTGAAGAATTCCCGTTTTGTAAGCGTAAAGAAAATCTTCTTCTATCTCTGTATTACGAAAACGTCGATGGTAGTTTGAGCGTCTACTAAGTAAATATTTAATCACAACCATTACTTATTAAGATTATTTTCGAAAATAACTAGAAGCTAATGATAAAAAAATGAAAATCTTGAATTGACTATAGGGAATATAGCTGTGGATAATCATTCAAAGTACGAGAATGAGATAATAGTGTCCAACATAGCTTACAGATTTTATTGAGGTTTATATAGAACTTAATTGCTTCTGGAATTCCGAGCTAGAACTCTGAAATTGGTTTCCGTTGCAAAGGACTCAAAACAGTTTCAGTACAGCAGCCTTGAAGATGTCCCTTGCAACAGAAGGAAACAGTGCCGAGACCAGAATTCCAGAAGCTATCATGAACACCGACCGCGAAAACCCACAAGCCATATTAGAACTTAGTTTAATGTGCTGGTTTGATAAGATTTGTAATTATAAAATTAATCGTTTCTTTACATATATTTTTTATCTGAATATGTATACAGATTCTCACTGACATTTTCCGAACCTCTTAATTGTCTATGACGAGTATACTCAACATGATGAACGGGCAATTTTTTTGCATATCAATTCACTGATCCTACAGTGTTGGAGAGGCGACACGATCGCTCGTATCTCTTAATCGTATGACAATATGAAATATATAAGAAATAAGTTTTTAGAAGAATTTAAATTTTTCACACAATATCTTCAATCGCCTTTAAATAGTGTAGATATTGAAAGAACATTTTTAGTATTTAAAAATTTACTAATTCAAAAGTGATATACGAGGGTGTGTCAAGAAGTACCTGAAAATGAGAACAGATGGGACTGTCATTTCAAATCTAATCTTGTGCTTGTTAAGATGCATCTTTCTAAAGAACGCACCCTAATTTTCAGACTGATCCGCCAAATAGTTTTGTTGTGACAGCCACTTGAAACAGACGTCTACAAGCATTTTCGTAAAGATAGAAAAAAGTGAATTTTGTATGCTCGCTCTCATTACTTTTTGCGCGAAAAACCTTCACGCAAACCAAAAAAGAAATGTATTATGGGAGCTCTTCACCATCGATTGGAACCAACACAAGTGACTGGTCGCCAAATTGAGGTCACCACACCAGAAATGGTTGATAAAATCTACGGTATGATATTGGACGATCGGCAAGTGAGAGTGTGCGAACTTGAAGAGGCTATAGGGATATCACATAGATCAGTGATTTCAATTTTGCATAAACACTTGGATATGAAAAAGTTATCCACAAGATGGGTGCCGCGTTTACTCACAATTGACAACAAATGCAATCGTTTCATAACTTCGAAGGAGCCTTTGGAGATGTTAAATCGCAATCCGAACGAGTTTTTGCGCCGATACGAAACATGGATTCATCACAAAACATCAGAGACCAAGGAACAGTCGAGACAGTGGACATCTCGATTACCTTGAAAAGGGTAAAACCATCGGTGCATATTATGCAGAGTTGTTGGATCGATTCGACACCGATTTGCAGCAAAAACGATCGTATTTGGCGAGAAAAAAATTCTCTTCCACCAGGACAACACAATGGTAAAATTGCATGAATTAGGTTACGAACTACTCCTTCATCCCGGCATATTCTCCAGATTTAGATTTCTCCTGTTACCAAATATTAAGAAATTACTCGGTGGTAAGAGATCTGGATCAAATGAAGAGGTCATCGATAAAACAAACGCCTATTTTGAGGGCCTCGAGAAATCGTATTATTTGGAGGACATTTGGATCAACTGTATTGAGCTGAAAGGAGATTATGATGAAAAGTTAAACTTTTTCTTTACGTACGGTTACTACATTAAAAGAAATTACTTCATTAATTTTGTAGAGTAACATTGTTTAGCAAGGTGGGCAACTATTTATCTTATCCTCGTATTTTTTGAAGGGGCGTCTAAAAATATTATAGCAAAAATTAATTTTATACAATTATGCCGTAATTAATAAACATAAATCAAGAAAATATTAAGCGATGGCACGGATAAAACCAGATTAATTTCAATATTAATTTTTAAATCCTATTTTTATACTTTTATCAACAGTTCGAATATTAAGTAACTTCGAATTAAAATCCAACGTAAATTAAGAATTATAAATTATAATTTTCGTTTTGTATAATATTAATATTACATACGTATCAAAAAACTTGTTTTTCTCATATATTTTTTACCTTTAAAGAGTTATAAATTTCATATTTAATATTATTTTATGTATCTATTACATATGTACAAAATAACACTTATTTTAAAAACAATTGAAGTCGTTAACTGGAACTTTATTATTTTTTTTCACACCAGATTCAGAGAGAGCACATATCGTTTCTTCCATGTCCATTTGATAACAGTTTTTGTTTAAATGTGCTCGTCACGAACATCTGCCAACAGAAAAAAAAAAGAAAAATATCCCAGTTACTCCCAAATTGTAAAAAAATTCTTGTTTACTAAAAAAGACAAATTTAGCGACATCTCGTTAGAACATAAACAATTATATCTTTGCTTAAAAAAATTTTTTTTTTATGTTTGGGAGAACATGATATATTTTTCTTTAGTTTTTGACCGACTTCGCTTTTTACAATTTGATATGTATATATTTTATGTTATAACGAGATATAACTACATGAGAACTCCATTATCTATTCTAAAAATTGGAAAAAACAAAATAAAGAAAATACTACGTTTCTATTGAAAATGAGGTGAAAAAATTTCTGGAAAATATACGAAGGAAATCGTCGGAAAAGTTTTTTTTCCATGTTTTCGTTTGTAAAATCTTACGTTATTTTTTGATTGTGTAAGTCTCCTTCATATATTTTCTGAAATATAATCATTTGTGCTAAGCTATTATAATTATGCTAGACCAAAGCCAAATTATTTTTAAACAATCTAAGAATTCAACATCCTAAAAATTACGTACTAATTACTAGTTTTGATTTGTTTTTTTTAAATATTATTTTAATTTTAATTTTTTAGAAACTAATATTCGTATAAAAAAGATAATATATTGAAGATTACAAACGTAAATTGTTCTTTTTGATTCATTTATACACAGATAGTTTGAAATATCATGAATCAGGAAAAAAGTTTTAAGGCTATTGAGATTCATTGCTCAAGCCTGTAATATATCTCATATAAAATTGTCTGTACGCATTGTAAAAGAAATTTGAATACACTGTTTAGCGCTTTAAGTAATATAGCAGCGGTTCATAACCTTTTTTCACTCCAGTACCCCGTAATAAAGCTTTAAATTTTTTAATATCCCCCCCCCCCCTCTCCTCACCTGCCCCCAAGCAATGATGTAAGATGTCAATTCAATGCTTTGTATATTTGCATGTTAACAAACATACTTACTGCTATTATATTAAAACGAATTACTTAATTAACTTTGTAGGGAAACTTTGTTTGGTAAGGTGCGAAACTATTTATCTTATCCTCGTATTTTTGAAGGGGTATCCAAAAATATTGCGAAAAAAATTAATTTTATAGAAAAAAATATTAAGTGATGACAAGGATAAAAACAGATTAATTTCAATATTAATTTTTAAATACTAATTATTCATCAACAGTTAGCGTATTAATTAAATAATCTTTAGTCGTCTGTAGTTTTGTAGAAAATGTCAATTATTATTGTTTAGGGAATAATATGCGATGATCAGACACGAAAGTTTTGGAAAAGAAATCAGAAGCCGGGGGCACGGGGGAAGTAAGCTAATGATTATTGAAAATGATACATATGAAGAAAAGGAAGGGATCTTGTAGTGTAAACAATAAATTTCTAGATGCTACAAAACTATAAAGAAAGGAAGGTATTATTTTTAGCGTATTTTTGCTTAAAATACTACAAAAAATAAAAATAAAGCAATTGCTCATGTTGGGAGTAAAAAAGCTATAATTAGGCTTAAAATGCTCCTCGAAAATAACGCATTTTCGTTACTTCCGGAAAAACCGGAAGTAGTGAAAAATCACAGTTTTCTTTTCGTTTTCACGTCTTCATGTGTTTCCTTCGTTTAATATGCGTTTAAGAATCCATTACTATGCATAAGTAACCGATTATTTTCTTCATTAAATTGCAATGTATACAATGCTTCGTCTAAAGTACTGTCATATTTTAGAAAATTTATCAATATTTTTTATAATATTCAGCCTTTGTTTAATTCAATATATGTTAATAAGGCACTGTGCATATGTAAATATTTCGGATTGCATACTTTACTATTATAATAGGGTTTCTATTTAATTCGATTACGAGGGTCATACCATAAGTAAATTCGTTTTTATTTTTACGTTCGAATATTTTCGTTTGTTATTCATTTAATAAAAATTAACATTAAGTAAGTTATATAACGATCAGAAATAAAATTTATAAAGCCTTCCATATACATAAACTTTTGAACTGTCAATGTCAACTTTATTTATACGAATATCAGTTATTATTTGAGTTATTTCCATTAGAGTCTTATTTTTAAAGAATTTTCTTTTAATAAAAAATATATTTTTACGCATTTCACTACATATCTTATATACAATACTTTCTCTTAGTATAAAGCGGATTATTGTAAAGGTTGTGCAAAAAGTAGATACACAAAAGTGTTTTCCGTGTTTAGGTGAAAGTATTTAACTATTATAGTTCACATACAAGGTGGGCTCGTTATGTATATTGTAAGGAACGTTAATAAATGGATATCAAATATCATGCAAGATGAGGTTAGTAATTGACATAATTTGTTTTTCTTTTCTCATGTACAATATATTTTGTTGGTTAGATGGAATAAATGTGTACAAGTTTATAATGTGAGGGAATGGGATATTTATTTGTGAAGAATCTGTGCGCATTATATAATAGTATTTATTAGTAAATATGTACTTGTGAGAAATTACCCTAACATAGATTGTCCTTCCATACTAAAGTAATTCGGATTTTAAGAAAGATAGATAGAAAATGAAATAGAGGTAATAATTAATGTTTTATAATCGGTCGATTTAGTAAATATTTATATACAGGTGTTTCTTTTAAAATTGATTCAACTCGTTTATTCTATATAATTCATAACATTGTAAAGAACATATAGAATATTATAATAAATAAAGAAATACATAAAACAAATAGATTAAAAAGAAAAGTTATTATTTATTATTTTCATACGATAAGTTTTGATAATTTAATCAAAAAGTTAATATAACTTGTTCGTCAAGTTATCAATTCTTTAAATTTGAATATGGAAAGTAGAAAATATGGTTGAATTTATGGATATATTTTATTTATTAATATTACACTTGGAGTTGTTCATTTTGTTTCGATTATTGTATCATTTGTTAGTGAGCGGCATTTTGAGGGCTATAGTAGAGATCAAGTCTGCATCTGATTTTCCAAAAAAATAATTGTTGGAGCGTTTAGAGAACATTTGAAAAATCAATTTATTCTAATAAAGTTTTTGGCGCAAAGGCACCGTTAATCTACAAAAAATAAAATATGTTAAAAATGACTAGTAAACTATTACGTTACGTTTTCGTCCAAATACACATTAGACAACTATATTTTGGCAATTGTATGCTATTCTTGATTTATACTAATGTTATTTACGTTTATATTTTGCATATATTCGTTTTGATTCTTCTTCTTCTTGTACTTATGTAATATCTAGTTAATTTGTTCGTTCCGAGCCTGCCTCTGTAAAATTTCTGGAGATGTGGATTGCGTGCTGTCTCTCCATCTCTTTGGTGATCTTCCAGATGGACGCGTGGTAGTTGTCGTCTGTCATGTTTTTTACGTGGTTATACCACTCTTTTCTCCTCTGCCTTCCCCATCTCACTATATTTTGTATATCGCACTGCTCTTTGACGTCAATATTTCTTACGCGATCTTTTTTGTTTCCCCTACTATTCTTCTTCCAACTGACGTTTCTGCAACGCGCAGCATACTCTTGATTTTGTTGGTATCTTCTCTTACTTCTATTCCACACGTCATTATCGGCCTTACAGTTTTCCTTAGGCAGCCCGATATTATAGCTGATTTGTTACTCTGGCTCCGTAAGCCCTTTGCCTAGTCATGAGCATTAGAAAAGTCGAAGTATATGAATTGCATAACTTGCTCTACTGTTGGTGTTCTCTATTACCAGCTTGCATCTGAGTGGTTCCCTCGCGATTGTTTTGCTTTTAGTCTTTTCGATGGATATGTCCATATTAAGTTGCTGGCTGATGGAATTGATGGAATCTAAATAGCTATTTCTGCAGATTGTTCTCATTTTATGCAAGTATCACTGCTTCGTCGGCTATTATTCATCCTGTTTTCCATGTTAAAAGATTAATATTTTATCCATTATGAGGTTGAAGAGAAATGGGCTGAGACTATCTCCTTGTGTAATTCCTCTAAGTGTTTGGATGCTAGCTGTAGTGCTCTCTGCATTTTTGATCTGTGTTCTGTTGGCCGTATTGAGGTTATATATCGCTGTTATTACGTTAGCAGGGACCTCCTTTTCTTTTAATTAATCGAACGTTTTGTGAATAAGCCCAATTGAAAATTTGACTGTCAAATGGAACGACAAGTGAACAAAAATTTACTACAGAACTGTCGACTTGTGTGTAACAAATAAAAATAGTACTGTTCAGGTACATTCTACAGTTCTTTTTCTTAACGTCGTTTTTACAAAGAAAGATATGTAAAATTCGTTTTTTTGGTTGAATTGGGTTAGCTTGGGTTGCTTAAAAAAAATAAATAAAAACATTATATTTTAATCGAATTTCATGCAACAAGTTAACACTTATTAATTATGAACTAAATAGATTTCTGATAAAAAATCACGTTAATAGGAAAATGACATTGAAATATATACAAACAGTAACTTTTTCTTGTTCAAAAATTGGCAGATCTGAAGCGAATTATTGTTGACAGGTCGTTCAGATTTTCATTTCGTTTATTTGCAAAATTTATGATTTCTTAAAGTGAATTTACAGAAAATATGAACGTCAATAGCATTAGCATAAATCAAGAATATCATACAATGACCAAAAATAGATGCTTTATGTGTAATTTGATATAAAAGTAACGTAAAATTTAGTGTTCATTTTGAAAGTATTTAATTTTTTTTTAGATTAACGGTGCCTTTGCGCCTAAAACTTTATAAGTATAAATTGATTAACCAAGGGTCCTCTAAACGCCTCAATATTTTTTTTGGGAAAATCAGTTGCAGATGCGTTCCTCGAACTTCAAAATTTTCTTTGTTAAACATTGGTAATACAACTCCTGGAATTTTATAAGTATATGTAATTCGATAACTAAGTTATCGTCTTCAGTAAGAAGTAAAATCAATATTATTTCATTTAAAAGTGCACCATTGATAGGATTTAAGAAATAACACAATAAGAAATTATAGAAAAATAGCATGAAATATGGAAGACGTATGTAATTGGAATCAAGTAGAATTTGGAGAAATTACACAAATAAAATGAGACGAAATACAAAGCACAACCATTCTACCACCAGAAAATAACCTAAAACATGGTAGAAAGACTACGCTCAGTGCCACAAGAGATAATATTTAGATTAGATTCGAGTAGAGATTGCTTTGTATTATAACTTGTTCCATATAACAGTATAAGTAGAGTGGACCAATCCGGAGCGATATTGGTAAATATTTCATATAAAAGCCGAAAAACTCCAATAATTTATCAATTTATGTATATATATATATATATATATATATATATATATATATATATATATATATATTAAAAATAATAGACTTTTTATTGGTTTAGCGACCTTTTATTGAATTATGATGTTTTATTCTACGACGTTTCGACTTTTATTATTTTTCAGTCTTTTTCAAGTATCGTTTCTTTTGGTTTTCACAAACACGCATTCTGTGTAACATGTGATTCGGGTACCCGAGACCTTTTTTTGTAACGAACCGATCGCACTGGTTGGAATATTGTAAGTAACTTACAATATTCCAACCAGTGCGATCGGTAATATTGTAAGTAACTTACAATATTCCAACCAGTGCGATCGGTTCGTTACAAAAAAAGGTCTCGGGTACCCGAATCACATGTTACACAGAATGCGTGTTTGTGAAAACCAAAAGAAACGATACTTGAAAAAGACTGAAAAATAATAAAAGTCGAAACGTCGTAGAATAAAACATCATAATTCAATAAAAGGTCGCTAAACCAATAAAAAGTCTATTATTTTTAATATTAAGACACGGCCAATAAAATAAATAAGAAAAATAAAATTCTTATAAACACTAAATATATATATATATATATATATATATATATATATAGGCGCAAAGGCACCGTTAATCTAAAAAAAAATTAAATACTTTCAAAATGAACACTAAATTTTACGTTACGAAAATACTATATATATATATATATATATATATATGTATATATAAATTGATATATATATATATATATATATATATATATATATATATATATATATATATCTATATATTAATTGATAAATTATTGGAGTTTTTCGGATTTTATATGAAATATTTACCAATATCGCTCCGGATTGGTCCACTCTAATTATAAGTAACCGTAATAATAATAAAGAATTTTATTTATACTCATTTATATTCGATTTAAAGTAATTGGAACCAATTTTAAAATAAATATCCTGTATGTGGTGATAACTTAATTTTCTTTTGTAATTATCTAAAATTTTGTGCTTATTTTGTGATTAGCATTAAATATTAATAATAAACATTAAATATTTATTTTATTTTGGAAGATATTATCAATCAAATACAATATTTTTATTGTAGAATCATCTCTCTGGCTATGACTTATTTAAAAATATTTTAACCGAATGATTTGCTATTTATAGCTTCATTCTTAGGTATAGAGTAATACAGAGCAATTAAAGATTCTACCAGCTGCGACAAAACTTTCATATTCTTCAACTGGGTTGATTGCATAGCTCCTGAAGATGTTGATATAAACAACAAAATTCAGATAAATGTAAGTCACTTGAAAGAAAATTCTACAACTGGTATTTATCGTGAAAGCTGCGATGATTATTTTTACTATGGTCTATTAAAACTATATTAAAAATAGCAATATTTATTTGAATAATCTAAACTCTCGTTCTGTATGAAATCAAACCTTTACACTATGCCAATCACAAATAGTTATAAGCCTTTATTTTAGAAATCGCGTTTTGATTTTTTTACGAATTAAAAAAAAACGGTCGCATAATTCGATATCGTTAGTTTACAAGTAACTTTCGCTAAATTCGAAGTCTGATTGACTGGCCCTGCTAGATCGAGTATACACTGAAATTCCGGCTCCGAATGCCGAATCTGACGTACCAGCATCGGTTATGAAGTCCGCCACTATCAGAGTATCCTTACCTTGCGTTATCGATGTCGGAACCAGAAGTGTGCTACCCTTGCCAACGGCCTCTTTTTCGGCTAAACGTTCCTTTAAAATTTTTATTTTTTCTTCTTTCTGTACAGAAAAATATTACAAATAATATATACGGTATTCCAAATTAATGCTTGGGTGTTATGCAACATGTAAAATAAAATAAGTATCATATATTAGGATCAAGAATTTTGAAAGTTTAAAATTATGTTGGAAGGCTATAATTAATTAAATTATATTTTCACTGAAATCTTTAGCTTCATTTAAGGAAGCGAGAGCATGGTATTCCATATTGAATTCAAACCAGTATAGAATAATTTTCTTCGAGGTGATATACGAGAAGCTACACGCTAAGGAAATTTTAAAGAGACAACCCATTCCATCTAGAACAAACAGAAGCTAAAAGAGGGATACAGTAACCAAATTGTGATCGAAAACTACAACAATTCAATAACATTCCTTATGAACTGAAAATACGTGGTGGTACTCATAAATTTTGTCCCGTTCAAAAATAGTTTCTTTCGACTGTGATTCGTCATACTAACAGGTGTTCGGATGACGCAATTGTGCGACAAGATATCACAGAGCGAAGTGTTTCTTCCCCCCCCCCCGACCCTTTTAGGAGACCGCGTCTAGTTTTTGGTTGGTTTGAGTTTAGTGTCTGTACGTGTTTGTATAGCGCCGCTTGTAGTTATCGTAAGAAGTATTGTGAGTTTTGAGAAAAATTACACCGAATAGGTGGATAATGTGGCTGCATTTGTTTGGTTAATCCATTTCCAAGATATATTTGGATCTCTGCACGTCATCTAGGTCGTGATTTATTGTGCCTTTGAACACCTAAGGTAAGCGAAGCGACGCCATTTTTTCTGCACGGCATTCATATTCATTGTTCCCGTATTTTGCCTTTGCTAATGTTTAATATATTATCGTAGGGCCCTCGTTACTAACTCCCGTTACGAGCTACCTAGCTCCTATTAATGGCCGATAATAGTTGCAGTTGCTAAGGAGTAAATTAATCAACGGGATATCGAAGAAAAAGAGGGACTGAAGACACGCCATTGTCGCCGAGATATCATCGATATATTCGCGGAAAGCTAGGTCTCTGTTTCTAATTATATCGTTTCGAGTAACGAGATATTTACCTAATATTTTAATTTAGTTTTCATATATTGGTACAGTAACAGATATTAATCGATAAATTTAAACTTTATTACCTATTACTTCATTTTGAACATTTAATAAGATTTATTATTTGGTACACCATCTTATTCTGAAAATTATATTTAACGTCACATTTGTCTTAAAAATTAAGACATATCGTGTCTAAGTCTGTAATATTTTTGTAAGCGTTCTTGAGATCACAGTATACGTCCATATTATTTTTTGTTCTGATATAGTATAACGTCTGGTAATATACAGGCACACTCAAAAGTTTTGATCCTTTCATTATTTCATTCATTGGTGTATTTAATTACTGTAGTCATAAATTAAATGTATATGTATATATATATATATACAATTGAAAAGAAATTATCGACCGTGATATATTATCAAAAATTAATAAAAATTCGGGTAAGCGGTCAATTAAAGAACTCCTTTATTAAATTACCCTATATTTCGCGACAGACTTTGTCGCTTCTTCTGGGGTAACTACAAGATTAATGAGAAAAATAACAAAAAATAAATAAGAGTATAAAACAGTAGTAAAAATACTTACAAAATGTAGAGTTAAAAAATAATAAAATTGACGTACAAAATATAAAAATGATTAGATATAAAAAATAAAGTAACTATAGAAACAAGCCTTAAGAACTTTTAAAAAACATATATATGAAAAGTTAAAACATGAAAAATAAAAAATATAATGCAATATAAATTAAAACAACATATGGAACAAATAACAAAACGATTTAAGATCGTCAACTAACAGTCAAACCCAGTATATTAAAATAAATTATACTAAGACCATTAGTATCAGATCTATAATTTATGTTATTTGTGTCTCTGTTGATGTGGACCATTTCTAAAAAAGTTCTTTTTTTATGGTTATTTTCAACGTCTAAGATTTTAACGTCAACAAAATTGAAAGTATGGTCACGATCAAGTGCATGGTCCACCAATGCACAAGATCTCTTACCAATACGGACATCACTTTTATGTTTAGTAATGCGCTGTTTTAGCCACTGTGATGTCTGACCTATATAAACGCCACAACAATCCGAACATGCTATCCTGTAGACAACATGACTATTTAAAAAGAAAGGTGTTATGTCTTTTATCTTACTATACAACTTTTTCAAGGTATGGGTGTTGTATTTAGCAATTTTAATATTATTAAATTGTTAAAAATGTGATACAATTGTATGAGTAAGACCGCCAATGTATGGGATTTTTTTGTAAATCACACTGTCTGCAGGAATGTCCTCAGTAGGGCCATCAAAAAAGTTTGAGCTAAATATCAATTTATTTAGTATATGATTAGGATAGCCATTGTTGACAAAGATGTTGAAAAGTTCTTTAAGATTGTCATTTAAAAAGGTTTCATGACAAATATGTGATATTCGGTTTCTCATACCTATAATGGTGTTATACTTCTGATTGAGAGGATGATGAGAGTGATAATTAATGAACCGATCAGATGAATTTGGTTTTCTATACCAATTCAAAATGATACAATTATTAACGTCACGAATTATTAAAACGTCCAAGAAGGGCACGTTATTGTTATTTTCTTTTTCCACAGTTAATTGTAAGTGTTTGTTGTAGCTATTAAAAATTTTTAATGTTAGATCTATTTTTTCTTGTGGAACAGAGCAAACAATGTCATCAACATACTTGTACAAGAACGGTAATGGAAATGGTAACTTAGCTATCACACTCTCCAACAACTGATCCATAACTATCTGAGCTAAAATTGGACTGATGGGCGAACCCATAGGAGTTCCAAATATTTGACTATAGAATTTCCCATTAAACGAAAAATATGTGTTGTTAATATAGGGTAATTTAATAAAGGAGTTCTTTAATTGACCGCTTACCCGAATTTTTATTAATTTTTGATTATATATATATATATATATATATATATATATATATATATACTAGATAAAAGTAATGTTTTTTTGGGGGTAGCGGTCGGGTAATAAAAACAATATTTAATTTAACGTTTTGATACTATACATAGTACATTTTTCAAAAGATTAAATATTTTTGGTGTTGCTATATTGCGATGTATTTGTTTTGCATTTCTAAATAAAACTAAACTTCTTGCATTAGCAGGAAATAGTTAAAAAAAAATAGTTTATTCTATTAAGTCTTAGCGGAAGTTGAATTGGGTTAATCAAGAAATTGTCGATAATACCGCTCCAAAATCGAAAAATTGTGTTGGAAATGTGTTTCACTGCGTAGGCACTGACTTTCTAAAGTATAGTGATGATTATTGCTTCAGTTACTGATTCCGCGTCTTGTGAACGTGGCCTCGTCTGTAAATAAAACCTTGACTCGTTTTTTTTAGTTAGTACATTTTTCCAAAATTCTAATCTGACTTGCAAATCTCCTAGCAATACGGATTTGAACGGACGTAAAATGATAACAAATTTTCTGCATGGATTATTCTTGAGACGGTTGACTTACCGAATCAGTTAGAAATATATGATTGAAAACAGATTTGATAGAACAGTGATAGGGAGATAATTGCAAATATTTTACTGATCACTAGAGCAGACCAATTTCTGTGCGCGCCATGTGCGCCGATGTGAGGATGATTGTATTGCATCAGAATTAATAAAAAGCATTTAGTATGTGTTTGGTACTTGCTTAGACTGCATGTAAGTGTAAGCATACGTAATAAAATGTCGTCGACACATAAATCGAGAAAACGACCGTTGTCAGACGAAGTGAATAACTTTATTATGGATTTCCCGGACTTAATACGATGGCTCAAAAATTAAATGTTTAGTGTGCAATACATATCTAATGTGTTGGTCAAAAACACATTGTAAAGAACACGTAAGCAGTTCGAAGCACAATAATAACAAAATTAATCGACAACAGTTTATACATGAACTATGTGTAACTATGATTGTTTGTACACTGCCGTTTACCTTATTAAGTAATGATTCATTTATTTCATTTTGGAATAAATACGCGAATCAAACATTACCGAGCACGACAACGTTACGAAGGAATTTACCATCGGTGCGTAAACAGGTTGAAAATAAAATCAAAGCCGAACTGAAAAATAAAAAACTGTGGTTATGTGTGGACGAAACAACTGACAGCAAAAAACAAGCTGTAGTTAATGTGATGGCGCGTAATATGGAACCACATCAACAAACGTCTTCAATTTTATTAGAATCCAGACGACTAGAACAATGTAATGGCGAAAAAATTTCAGAGGTGCTATTAGATACTTTGGAAAAATTTAAACTTTCGAAAGACCAAGTATTAATGTTTATGACCGATGGTGCCGCAACCATGTGTTCTGTAGGCCGGTCTCTTAGAAAATATTGTCCTAACTTGTTACATATTACTTGTAAACTCCATGCTCTACACCTTGTGGCAGAACAGGTTGGTAGATGTTATCCAGAGGCAGATGCTTTGATATCGAGTACAAAGGCAGTATTCCTGAAATCTTCAAAACGTATTCGGAAATTTCACGAATTGTGTCCCCATACCCCTGAGCCACCACAGCCGATTCTGACACGTTGGGGCACATGATTACGGGCGGGGTTTTACTATCATGAACATTTAAAAAAATTAAGAACGTGGTTTTATCATTCGATCCGAAAGAAAGTGCAGCTATCAATACAAGCCAGAAAAAATTTCAAGATGCCCAGATTAAAATGGATTTACAAAGTATTCGTGAGAATTACTTGGGACAAGAAGAAGCAATAACAAAATTAGAAAATTCGTCGCTGTCGTTAGAGGAATCACTGCAAATCGTTAAAGATGTTCACACACAACTGTGTGCTGTAGAAGACGCAAAAAGTGAAAGTGTTTTAATTAAATTTGAAAGTGTTTTAGACAGAAATGCAGATTTTGACACCTTAACACGTATTTGTGAGGGCACGTCTACAGATGCGTTAAGTTGCTTAAAAAAGTATTTTGATTATGCGAATATACAATCACTAGAAGTTTTCCGAATATAAACATATTTTTTCCTCACGGCGGACATGTTTTTCAGAAATAACCTTAGAAATGCACCTGATGTTGAAAATATACAATCGAGTTTCTCCAGTTTGTCAATCCTTGGAAGACGCTTAAAACGGTAAGTGTTTTTTTAAATCCTCTGTCGTGCACACAATCACTGATTTCATACATTTTCCATTTTATTTATAGGTACATACAACGCTGCTATAATATGTACTATTCTTATTTTTCGTGTGTTTATGCATATTACTTTAATAGGAGAAAACCAAATGTATATTTAATTATTTCTGAGAGAATAAATGTTTCTACTTCTATACTTATATCGGTAACAAGCTCATGTTGCGTCCCTATTCTATCGCATATTCTAATATATTACGAATTACACTCCCATACCGGCGCTCATGGCGCGCACGGAATTGGTCTGCTCTAGTGATGATTATTTCTTCAGCTACTGATTCCGCGTCTTGTAAATGTGGCCTCGTCTATAAATAAATCCTTCTTGATTCGTTTTTTTTAATTAGTACATTTTGTCAAAATTCTAATCTGACTTGCAAATCTCCTAGCAATAAATTTTGAACGGGCGTAAAATGATAAACAAATTTTCTATATGGATGATTCTTGAGACGGTCGATTTACCTGTTTAGATAGAAATATATGATTGAAAACAGATTTGATAGAACAGTGATAGGGAGATAATTGCAAATATTTGATTTATGACTTTTCTTGAAGATGGGAGTAATCCTATTTAGTTTCCAGGTATTCCGGAATTTAGATGTAGAAGATGATATGCTAAAAGTTATTGTTAATGCTTCGTAAAGCCAAATAACACATAAAAAGGTAGGAAGGGCGTCATGTCCTTTTGAAAAAAAGAAGAAGACATGCGGGAAATAAATGTTACTAATGCTAGAAAAAATATAGGAATAAGAAGTGGAAAATTATTGTTAATAAAATCATGGATCTTCTAGGTTGGTGGTTCTAAAGACAAATAAAATTTTGTACCTGTGCTATAAGTCGTTGTAATTCCTCGTTTTCAGTTACTAATTTCTGATATCGTTCCTCCTCTTCTTTGGAAACTCCAGCATCCGGATTATATTTGCTTTCAGCTTTATCACGGGGATGCCTTACAACTTCTATTACCTGTTAAATAATTAAAGATTTCACGTGTTTCACATGCTAATTGTTATATTCGAAATTTCAGATTTAAATAAGTAAATCTCATCATCTTACCTTAGGCACAAATATCAATGCCATACTAAGGAAACAACAAAAAATAATTGCTAGTGCAACGAAAGTATAACTGGCATCTTGTTGACTGGCTATTACCATGGTCACGGGAGCCGTAATAAGACATAATACTACCACGTTGTAGATACTCATGCCTACATATCTAGAATCGTTGATTTGCTTTATTTTAACTGAACGCGTTTCATAAGCTAGGAACAAGCCAAAAACCTGAAAGAAAGCATTGGTGGTATTACATTTATATTATACATGAGTGATTCAAATTTGACTTGCACTTTTTTTGTGGAAGATACGAAATACAAATTTATAAATTTCATTTTCTCCCTTTAAAATACTCTTGCCCGATCGTTCTTGTAGTTTCTGTATTTTCATCGAAAAAATGACAATTTTGAAGCTAGAGCATCACAGATGCTTCCAATCCATTACTTTCGGCGAGATACATGTATGTATGTCTTGACTATGGATAAGTAAAAACTCGTAGAAAAGATGATTCAAAAAGCGCGCAGAAATGGGTCATTGATTCCCGACTTTTTCTCAGAAAAATGGATATTGCTCAACGACGGTATGATTTTCAAAATCTACATGGTCGGTAGCGTTAGATATATATTTTTCGTATTGAAAAAGCATGTGTGTAAAGAGATATATGCAAATATATGAAAATTTTGAAGGTAAAGTTCACCCGATTGAAGAATCCTGATTATTTGAAATAAATGTCTAGAAACTTGTCAAACACATTATGTGTTGCAGATGACGAAAATTTTTCTTTTAAAACATCTTTATTAGGACTTGAGCTCTTAACAATTTTCGGGGACAACCAAAAGAAAAATTTTCATATTGTGTGCGACCTAGTGGTTATCACGTTCGGATGTGAACTGTATGTTTTTTTAATTTTTTTTTCGAATTTTAACTTTATTTTGTACTAGTTAGTTGTAGTGTTAGTAATACGTAATTAACTTGGTCAAGCCATTTATATCGCAAAGTCTATGCGCTCAAGTCTATGCTCAACTCATTTGATCTTAATTTAAAGCAGGTTAAGCTGCTGTTTAATTTTTTTAATATAAATTTCAATCGAATTTTAAGCTTCAAGCGACTTGAACACATGGAAATAAACGGAGTCCTTCATAATAGATTGGTAAGTTTAGCAAACAGTTTATCAGAAGATGACATATATGAATCACAATGATAATCTATTTTATTTATAGTTATGTTATGTTTAATATCGCTTAATGTGTATCCTAATTTTGGAGGTAAAGTTCACCCGAATGAAGAATCGTGGCTATTTTAAATAAATGGCAGAATATTTTTGAAAGCAATCTATATAATGTGCCGCAGATGACACTTTTCCGTTTTTAAACATTTTTATTGGAAGCTGAGCTACTAATAATTTTCGGGAACTACTGCTAGAAAAAATTTCAAATTGTACGTGGGCTAGTGGTTATCACGTGGCTGTGGACTAAATGATAATGAGTTCAAGCTTATTGAGCTGAAAATTTTATTTTTTGTTTCCTTGTTTTATTATGTAGTCCCATCTATTTTAAATTTCATGAATTCGTATTTAAAAAATCTAATTTGTTATGTGTCTTACAACGGCTTTTGCTCATTTGAATTCATTACGAAATCTGGTGTACTTCAGGGTTCCAACTTGAGACCACTTCTTTTCATGTTGTTTATCAACGACCTGCTGGCTATTCTCACCTGTCCAGTTTTAGCATATGCGGATGATTTAAAGATATATTCTGAGATAGCTTAGTATCGACGATACTTCTCTTCTGCAGGATAACTTGTATATAATCTAAAATTGGTGTAATAACTTCAAATAGGAATTAAATACTAAGAAGTTGTTCTGTGAGTAACACCCGCTCAAAATCTCCTATACTGTCGCAGTATACAATTAATAATACTTATTTGGAAAGAAGAAATGAAGGACATGGATGTACTATATAATTCTGAATTGTCTTTTAAGCAACAATTGCAAGCTGTATGTACATCCTTCTGCAAAGCTCTGGGCTTCATTATGCGTGTTTCCACCAACTTTAATAACATTGACTTACTTAAAGCGTTGTATTTCGCTTTTGTAGTCAGCAAAATGGACTATGCAGCTATTGTTTGGTATTCCTTCTATGCCGTCCATAGATTAATTTTGGATAGAATACACCGACAATTTTTTAAATTTCTCTCCTTTCAAATTGATGGAGTATATCCACCTACCGGAATAAGTCAGGGAGATTTGCTGCAGCGACATAATATTCCTTCGCTCTTGGACAGAAGGGATCGCCAGTGTGCTACCTTCATGTTTAAACTTTTAAATAATAAGATAGACTGCCCGTTTCATCTGTCAAGAATTTCTCTACACGTGCCGAGGTTTCATTCACGTTTCAACTCCGTCGCTCATGCGCCTACGGCGAAGACCAATGTGTTGCAGCGTTCCATTATGAGCTAGCCAACAAATATTTTGAAGATTTTTTCTTTTTTATTTAGGCCAGTTGAAGAGTGGAAGTACCAAAGGCACTAAGTGCCAAAATCTGAGTTTTGTAGATATTTACTTAAAAAGGTTGTAAGTCCCATCGCCAATGTACGAGCAAGGGTTATTATAAGTGTAATTTTATTTCTAAGCTTTAGTAAAGTAAAACTAGATGGCGCTTAGCACTATGTCCTGGAAGTTTTTATTTTGAAAGGTTATAAGTTCCAAAGTCGGGTTGAATGTGTAAGCCTGCTTCTTTGTTTTTAAACGTTTATTGGACAAGAAATTGCAGTGTAAACATGGAAGTTGTACAAGAAAAGACTAAAGGAAGGTTTATAGAACAGCAGAGAATGAAAAAGAATGCTGGGAAGGCATATGTTAATAGGAAGAAAAGAGAAATTCGTCCGAAAAATCCACCTAATCAAGAGGTAAGAAATCTTAGGATATGGCGGTAGTTTAAGATTATTATGCAAATAAATAGTGACTCCTCGTCCGTTGAACGGGCGGCGTATTTAGGTTTGCTGTAAAGTTAAACGGACGGTGAGTGATAAACGTAAATGTAAAAATATTTTATTGACCTGCACCTAAATATTTGCGTATCTCTTTCAGGAGTCGTGTAAGTGTTATTTTGACTGCAAAAAAATAAAGTATGAACGAAAGCTTCAATTATTTGAGAGATTTTATGCTGAAAACTACAAAACGCAAGGGACGTATCTGATGGGCCTAATAAATTTAGTGAGAATAAAAAGACGTCGCCATGGAAATTATGAAACTGCCGCAGATAGCAAAAGGCAAATTTCCATATCCTACACACTTCCAGATCAAGATGGAAATTTTGTGCATGTATGCAGAAAGACATTTATAAATGTTTTTGATTGTACTCAGAAGCGTTTGGTTGGTTTAATAAATAAGAAAAAAAATGGGAGATACCACATTTACTGATAGGCGTTCTAACAATAAGCCAAGCAAGTTCACGGAAAACGACCGCCAACTGATCCATCAACATATAAACTCCATCCCTAGAGATGTTTCACACTATTCACGTGCAAAATCAGAAAAGCAATATCTCAGTCCTGATTAAATATTCATCGACTTTATAAAGCATTTTTGGCGAAAAACAAAGAATCTTCTGTAAGTTATAAGTTTTATAGAGGTGTGTTTAAGAAGGATTTCCCGAATCTAAGCTTTCATCGTCCTAGAGTCGATACATGTCATACCTGCGATAGGTTAAATTATGAGGCAAAGCAAACTTCTAGTGCTGGCTGCAGTGCGAAACAACAACTCAACCTTCACCACCGAAAAGTACAACAAAGTCTGGAATATATGAAGAACCAAACCGCAAATTCAGAACTTCCTGGTAGTGACAAATGCTGCATTTCGTTTGATCTCCAACAAGTTTTATTTGTTCCTACTTTGACACATTCAGATTTGTTTTATCTGTCTCAACTATCTTGTTACAACCTGGGAATACATTTGTCGGACTCTAGCCATGCTTTTATGTGTATGTGGCATGAAGGTGTTAGTGGACGGGGAGGCAATGAGGTAGCATCTACCCTCCTCAAACTTTTAAATTCCGGTGTCACACCAAAAAAACATTTGCTACTATGGAGTGACAACTGTGTGGGGCAGAGCAAGAACAGAATGGTAATATTTGTTTTAGTGTTCCTTGCTCTTCATAAAGTTTTTGAGACAATAGAGTATAACTTTCTAATAAGTGGTCATAGTTTTATGGCTTGTGACCGATACTTCGCTTTCATCGAAAAAAAAGAAGCGTGTTATGAAGGCAATGGTGCCAAATGATTTGCAGAATGTAATAACTTCCGCAAAATATGATCCGCCGTTCGAAGTTATTGACATGTCTGTAAACGGATTTTGGGATATAAAAGAAACTGCTGACACATTTCTCAATACTAAATCCTTAAATATCAGTTAGGCAGTAAGAATAAAGATTGATTATAAAAATCCAACACTACTTCATATAAAAGAAGCTTTCTCCGAGTTAGAAGCCTGGAAAAAAATCAATGTATTGAAGAAAGGAAAAACCACGGAAGATCTAAGATCAGCAGAAATAAAACCTTTACCATCTGAGAATAAGATTACCGCTAATAAAAAAAAATCTCTATCGTCCATGATTCCTTACCTGGAAAATCCTGAACACAAAATATTTTATAGAGAACTTCTTAATTTAGACGAAGAAAGCTTGGGGCCAAGCAGCAGCTCAACTCACCTTTAATTAGTACTGATAACCTTTAGGTTGTGAGGTACTTAAGACAAAATTTTGGTTTTTGCTTATAACCTTTGTAGGAATCATAGTTTGGCACTTATGCTCTTTCAGTTTTAGTTCTAAACAAACTTCAATATTTTATTTTTTTGATAGAAACATTAAGTTTGTGTTCTACCAGTTACTATTTCTAGATGCTAGGAATCGTTTTAAAATGTCTATAATAGAAAAAAAAAAAATTTGCTTTCTAAAGTTGTTCTCTTAATTATCTCTGAATTATGAATATGGCACTTAGTGCCTTTCGTACTTCCACTCTTCAATTCATGTTTTTTTTTATTTTGTTATATTAGTTTACTTAATTTGTTTTTAGTTTTATTTTTTACAATTTGTCTAATCCTTTTAGTTACTTATTGTTTATATTAATTATTATGTTCATTTGCTTTGATATTTAATGTTGTAATTATTACATTTATATCCTGTAAATGGAGATCACCTGTTGGGCATTAAAGAGTATTATTATTATTATGTAAAGTGAGTCAGAGATTCAAGGCTTTAATTTTATTTTGCTCTCTGTGTAAGTTTTCGTTATATAAAAATTAATTAATTAATTAAGTTGAACCCATGAATAGCTTTTGGGTATACCTTTCTTCAACTACGTGTCTGCATGAATTTAAGATAGCTTTAAAACTAGTAACATTTCTTTGCCAAAGTGCAATGGATTCCCCAAAAAGGTTGTGTTGATTAGTTTATTGCAAAATGCCCGGATGGGACAGAAAAAAAGATAAATGTACTCCCTGTGTTTGAGTCCTTAAGCAAATAAGAGTGGTGGACAAGAAGGTGTCAAGCTGGTAAAATTTTTAAATTTCGGGCCTCCAAAAAATTCACCCAAAAATCTTATAAATTATATGATTGTTTCGGCCTTTACTTGATGAAATTCCATTATAACTATTAAGATAAAATAAAACAAATTTTATGAATTTCACTTTTTAATTATCACTGTAACGAGTCGTTTCGCACCAACCTGGGCTTCGTCAGACATATAACTAACTTATTTACAAAATATTTTTTATATTAAACACAAGTAAACAGTAACAAGCAAAAACACATGTTTTATTTTAAAAAAACAGTACATTTTTTTATAAACCGTAGCGAAAGTTTTGTATAGACATCCCGTAATAAAAAGCACCCATCCCTCTGACTATTTTTTAAAATAAAACATGTGTTTTTGCTTGTTACTGTTTACTTGTGTTTAATATAAAAAATATTTTGTAAATAAGTTAGTTATATGTCTGACGAAGCCCAGGTTGGTGCGAAACGACTCGTTACAGTGATAATTAAAACGTGAAATTCATAAAATTTGTTTTATTTTATCTTAATACTTATAAATTATGCCAAAAAAGTATATGTAACAACTTAGCTTCGTGGCAGTTATTATTTGTTAATCTTTTAGATCTGCTTAATTTTAGCGTTAAGGAGTCGTGAGGAATAAAGGTTTAATATCAGCATTCTGCCTGAGATCAGTATTTCTATCCCTAAATGAATCGAAGTTTGTGCATGATTTGCAGTGAGTTACATAATTACTCCACCGTCTTACTTTATAGCATTTGGCGTGCAAGTGCTATTTTGAATACTGTACCATCTTTCAAAATCGCATGGAGTTCTTTAGGTTATATGCATATAACAAATTAACTGGTGAAGCTCAGCTGTGAAATATACTTTTCTGGCATAACTTAAAAATAAAAAAATTTTTTGGGACTTTGTTTCAATTTTTCGTTATTTCATTTATCGGACTGTATATATCATCTTTCCGCTCGATTAAATTGTACCTTTGGTGCCAACAAAGACCGGTGTGTTGTTTGTTTCCGAGGACGCGTACGCTCAATTTTTCAAAAAGGTGTAGGATAAAGACTATGCGTATCTTGTCCACTTTTTCTGAAGATCAGTGAGTTGCCAGTGGGTTTAGTCGAAGTGCTTTTAATTTTTAATTTCGGCATTATTGTCTGAGAGTAATTTTTAGAAAATTAGACGCCCTGAAGGCGGATGATGCTTTGAACTAATTACCCAATTAAGAAAAGAGTATAGGCTGATCGAGTTGATTTACACTGTGGTTTTGTTCAATATAAAATTTAGAAGTTTTCTTATCGAGCCATCTCTCTGATTTAATAAACCCCTGATGAGTTTCTATTAGCAGACTACGTAGAGTACTTTTTGCAATCAGACAATAAATTAGTATAAACGGTGGCGCCCTTATTTCATCTTCAGAGCTGGATATTGTAAGAAAACGTTTCGTCAAGAATCGCACGATCGTCTTCGGCTGACGAGTGAGGTCTGGCTCGTCGGTGTTGCAATTATCAACAACTAGATTAATTGAGGTAAGTGCTAGGTACGCTGTTGAATTCAGATGGGATTTAGGAGCCAGTTCGAATTTTGTCTTATAGAATTGCCATTAGTGGTAGCAACTATAATGAAATTATGCGTATAAGAATTGCAGATATTAAAATCTCATGTTACATGCAATTGTCTTTATAATTTGTTATATTAAATGCTACAATCTGTTAAAATCACATTTGCCTAAGAATGCAGACGCAATACTACGTTAACCGCCCAGGTTGTGAGGACAAATGAAAAATGTATGAAAGTCACATCAATCCCGAAACGCTTCGCGATAGATGTGACTTTCACATTGATGACGGTAGCGGCTGGTCCGACGAGTATAGAGACACTCAGACATGACTAATGTCAATGTGGAGACCGGCAGTCACCAATGTTAAAATAGAGAAATAAGGATTAAGGGTTACCAAGCGTACTAGATCCTGCGTCGTGGAAAAATAAGTGGAGATCCTCACACAACATATTCAGATATTTACGAATTTACATCTTACTAACTAAAAACATTTACAAATACAAAATTAACTTAATTTTCCATTTATCAATTATTCGTGCACGATATTTTAAAGTTCAACGTTCAAATCGCGCACAATTTTATATTCGTAAGCTTGTAAGCGGGGACTATTACAGTGTCTTGGATGATCTGTCTTTGACTTTTAATGTCCTCACGGTAGTAGCTCTCTCGATAGGAGATTTTTGTTTAAATTTTCTGTTGTTGAATGGGCATAATTGTTAATTATGCCCATTATAGCTCATACTCAATTTCAAAGTTTTTAATTTTAATCTCAGATTGTAACTTCGGATAGTAAACTTTATTTGATACTCCGTCTGCAGCTTGACACCTTCTTGCCCACCACACTTATTTGCTCAAAGACGCAAACACATTAAGTATATTTACCTTTTTTTTCTATTCCATCGGGGCGTTATGCAAAAACTAGTTAATTATGTGTTTGCATTACATTCAATCAAACTGAGACTTACTAAAACAAGACCCTTATATCCGTAAACTACTCCCAACCAAAGTACATTGTTATGACTTTCACAGTGCTCCAGTTCTGGACTCAATTTAAAATCATCAGCTGCGTTGGTCGGTTGCTCCCATGGAAATTGCTCTAATTTTCTTTGCAGGGGATCTATTATTTGCCAACACAATAGTAAAATAATATCTACAACTAATAAACCAGAAACCATCGAGTATAGTTTCCACGGTTCCACTTTTTTCTGGAAACAATCGAAAAGAGACAAGAATTAAGAGGATCGCGATGCTATGCCGATTATATTTAATTTGATTTACCATTCTAACCTTGTGATCGCTTTTTAGTTTTGTCGTCAGTCTGTGTACCCTCCAAACTTTACTAAACATAGCACCATAGGATAATGTGAAACCGGTAGTCAGTAACCAGGCCCTTGATTGACAAATGCTTGGATATGCTTCTGGTGATACGAAATTTCCATCCAAACCCAAAAGGAACACACTAATCAAACACACTATTATTCCCGTTAACATTATAGTATTGCAGACTGGATGAGATGATTGGATTACCCTGATAAAGTATTATAATTTATAAATGAAAGTAAATTCGAATTTTTATTTAAACTTACCTTCTATGACTATGCCAGATGTTGAAGATAATAAGACCTATAGCAACTGCAATTCCACCACTTGAAACTATGCACATGCAAATGAAAAGGGGCAATGAAACAGTTCTTAAAATTCTTTTTATGATTGTTCTATCTTGAGGCACTTTTCCACCTGCAATAAATATTTTTGCAATTGGGTTGAACTTATTTTAGCTTTTAATCTATTGAAAAACTCTATCGACAAGTTACTTAAGGTTAAAACACCGTTTTTGTTGCCGAAAATTTATTTAAAATTGAGATTTTTCTTATTGAGTTGCTATTTGAGGTAATTACATCGTTTGAAGGATTTATGCAATCCGACGTTTCGACAGTTCGCATACTACTATCATCAGGGTAGTCCTGATAACGGCAACATTTATTTCTTTGTCAGTTCTGGCTACATTTCATTATAAAAATAAATTTTTGTTGATTCTAGCAGCTGACATCATAGCCAAAGAAATATAGTAAAGTCCTAAAGAAGATTGTGCTGGTAACATAATTATATTATAAATACATACCGTTCCAGACTTCGACATCAAACCACGTGAGATTATCAGCTTGTGTGTCATAAAATCCTAGTTGTTTGTAACTGCCATTAATAACTTGTTCTATTTGTGTCAAAGCTATCCTATCACCCTGTGAACTGAACGCAACAAACCCCTGAAAAGACGTCATATGATAAATTTCGAATTAAAATTTTTGTTGGTTTATTGGATGCATTAAAATTGGGAAAACTTAAAATCTTTGTTTAAACAGTATAAAGCAGGGGTTCTCAAACTTTTTTCTCTTGTGTATTACGGATAAGCCGCGTATTAGTGAACTATTAACTATTAAGAATTCTATTAGGATGCAAATAGAACTACGTTGATTGGAATAACAATAGTTTTTGAGGATGTCCATTATTTGTATAAACAAAGTTTGTTTCAACTTATTTAAATTTGACTAAATAGGAAGTATGTACCTTTATAGCATCCCCTGTTGTAAGTGTGTGATCAGTTAACGATAATGTAAATGAGATTGAGGTACACTGGACCGTAGATTCGTAGATTGTAATATTTTTGCAATAATTTATAAATATATATACATTACGGTGATAAGGTCTGGAACGAAATTCATATCATCACATTTTTTTCAAATGAGAACCTTCACTTTTGTTCTATTTTTGTCAGACCTTCTTACTGTTTAAGCGGTGATGTAAAAGAATTGGTATTTTATATAACAATTTTGTTTTAATAAATCACAGATTGAACAACATCATAATTAATCAATTTAATATAGTTTAGTTTCATATTTTATAATTACCATAATGTATATTTTACCGATTATATTTAAGCAATCAAATAATTCGAATATCCAGGTCAGGTATTTAATCTAAACTAGTTCATTACTCTGATTATTCGCAAATAACCATAGGTCAGGTATTTAAAATAAACTAGTTCATTATTCTGCTTATTAGTAAACAGTCATCGTATAAATATGGTGAAATACAAGTACTAGAATATAGAAAATGCATTAAGAGCATCTGTGTAAACTCTTTAATAAAACAAGATGATGATATCAGCGATACCCCAAGAAATGTTAAATGCCCTCAATTTTTGATTACACTTATTTGATGTATATAAAATTAACATTTTTAGAACTGCTAGAATTAAGTTGTATATAGCATTTGTATATACACCATAATTTTTGTTAAATAAATTATTAAGGAATATTTTGTTCTTTAATCAATATTCACATTTACTTCAAAACTTTAATGGTTATAATTTAGTAAAAATTATAATCAAAAAAAAAATACAAAAAATATTAAACAAATTATCAACAAAACTTAAAGCGAATGTTGAAAATGTCTCCCTCCCAACCATTTGGCATTACCCAACACGATAGTAAACACTTTCTATACTGCGCTCAATAATATCTGGCCTTGTTGCATTGTATCATGAATTCTCTGTTGTAAATCTTCCAAGTTGTTAGGTCTATTGAAATAAATTTTTGATGTCAAGTAACCTCATAGATAAATTCTAAGGGCGTTAGGTAGGCGGAATGCGCTGGCCACTCAATTGGTCCCGCCATCTTATCCATCTTTCTGTCTGTAAATGTAGCATCAAGGTATTGACGGACCTCTATGCCAAAATGGGGAGGTGCTCCATCTTGTTGAAGCCAAATATTCTGATGAGTATGGTCGCCATCTTCATTATTAGGAAAAGAGCTGTCACTGCTGGCACCAAATCAAATTGCCAAAAATTTAAATGTTAGGCAGCAGTCAGGTTTCCTTCAAAAAAGTAAGGTCCTAAAAAACGCCGTCCAATCATTTCCATCCATACATTTAGTTTGTCCTGACATTGACTGTGTAATTCCTGTATCCTGTGAGGATTGCCCCTTGATCAATACCTACAGTTATTGCGATGTATTGGTCCGTTGATGTAAAAAGTGGCTTCATTAGAAGAAATAGTGAAAAATTGTGATTTTGATAACATCGTAACATTAATTCTTCACAAAATTGCAATCGACTGTTTGGATCATATTCGTTTAACTCGTGAAATAGGCACACCTTGTACGGATTACACTTTTCTTTTTTAAATAATTTTTCAACAAAACTGTGTTCCACGTTATTATCTATGGCAAGTTGCCTTGTAGAAATATGATGATGTTTCTCTGCTTCAAGTAATAATTTTAATTTTGTTTCATCGCTTATTCGTGGTCGACCTTCTCGAGATGGATCCTTTACACTTCCGGTTTCCGTAAATTTGGCGACCAATTTACTTACTGTAGATCTTGCAATTGGAAGCCTATCAGGATGTGCTTGATTGAATAACTCATAGCTTCGCCGTATTCAACCATTATTAAAATCTCTATTCTTCTCGTTCAGTTAAATGTGCCATTTTTTGTTCTTAACTTCAAAATTTAGATTGCCTATTCACAATTTAGTTAAGTGTCAAACTTTTCCCAGTTGAGTTGATTTGAATTAAGATTTTTGTTAAATTATTTTTTTCTTTGTAAATGTGTCATTTATTCAAAAAAATTGTTATCTAAAGTATCAAATCTTTTAAATCACCGTTTAAATAGTAAGAAGGTATGTATAACAAAAATAGAAAAAAAAGTGAAGGTCGTCTTTAAAAAAAAAATGATGACATTATTGTGCAAAAAATTATGTAATTAAAAAAAAATTCCCTAAAAGACGGCATTTTAAAAACAAAAATCAATCTGTCCGAGCGATTTTCTTAAAAACATTATAGAGCATTTGTATGAATTTTGTTCCAAACTTTATCACTACACCGTATATTGGTTAAACACAAACTTATATAAATGTGAGTTCTTAATTTATTAAAATACATAAACGGAGAAAGATAAAATGAATCTATTATTTGAATATTATTTTTAATCTTATTTTGTAAACAAAAAAATAAATTCTATTAGGCTTTACAACACATAATGGTCAAATACATATTGATTTAATTCTAATTAAGACTTTCGCTCGTCGACAATTATACATAACAATTGGTGTTAACAATAATTCAATATTAATGAAGTACCTGGCATAAACTATTTAAAATGACACATAAGAAAAATATCCCATTTAAGAAAACACTTTCTCACATACTTTTGATTATCAAGATCAGTGCTAGCTTCATCACTTTCATTTAAATTCATTATAAATTCCTGATTAATATTCGCATTTTCTAAATATACATTTTCTGTTTCTACTGTATGTCTAATGCAATTTTCATACTTTTCTGGTGTTATAATGCGTATACGATTTAAAGACACTTCGCTAAGTATGGGACGATCGTTAATATGGCGAACATATTCCTTCAATTGACTCCAAATTAACACGATCTGATTAAATTTTCGGTAATATGGCGGCAAACGTAAAACAGTGCGTGCTGCGGTCGTGGGCATACTATCTACACAATCATTTCTTTGGATCGTATTACTTAAATGTACTAATACAAATAAGCAAATCGAGTTCGCTTACTTAGGCACAATTTATTTAGTACCACTCTGGCTATTAAAATAAGGAACAGCTTACATCTTTGATGTGTTTAGGTTTCATTGAGTCCTGACCGCAGGGGGTGCTATAAAAGTACCTACTATTTAGTCAAATTAAAATAAGTTGAAACGGACTATGTAATATTCTTAATTTAAACTAAAAACTCAATGAGAAAGATGGTGCTGCATCCTCGATGCAAGTGAAGAGATGTCAGGGTCAGTTGTATTTAATTTTAATCACAAATTTCGGTCAAGATTCAATTTATTACGTAATTTATTTCGTATTACTAGAATGGACGAAAATTCAGTTTCACAGAGATAAGTATTTTTTTAATTTTAATTTTTAATTTTTTAATTTTTCAAAATTTTTAAATTTATGGTTACTTTAGGACGTCTTGTCACGGTAAAATACTTACCGAGATGCCTAAGAACTGGGTGGAATTGATGGCGGAATATATTTCATCCGCAATCTCCTTGTTATTGTAATTGAATTCGGTCAGTCGCTTGCCGTACTTGTGTAGACGATCCATTGTCTTGTTGAACGCTGAAATCAGACCACACCCGGCCTTTCATTAATCTAGCTTTCGGCCAAGACGTCATGTTTGCATGAAATTATCTTAGAATAGAGAATTATGAAACGGCGATTCGTAATTTATATAAAGTGAATTTGCGAATTTGGAAGCGAAAAAGGATTTTTTGTACGGCAGTATATTAAGGATTTAATCCTTAGCCTCTCTCGGTTAAATCTTTCATAAGTTAATAAGTTATTATAATCAATATATTTCTTGTTGATATCTTTTGTAAAACTTAATAAGACGGAAAATCTTATGGACTAATCTGGCTTGTAAGTTTTCGCGGTCGTTGTCCATGATCGCCTTCTGGAATCCAGTCTGGAATCGTGAACTTGGCAAAGTCCATCTTCGCCACTGTTGCAAGGGTCATTTTCAGGATTGTCACTATCTTGTTGCTGCACCGAAAGAGTTTCAGTGCAACAATTGAGGTTTCAATGCAGGAATTGATCATATCCCTTGCAACAATGAACGAAATATCGGCCAAGATGGAAACAGTGCCGAGGATGTGGTTCCTGCCAGGAATTCCAGAAGAAATCTTAAAAGTTAAGTTCTCCATATTATCAAATCAATTAATCAATTATAAATTAGGGAATTTAAAGTTTTTGAGCTGATGGTTCTCTTATGTGCGTATAATACATACCCAGTGCCACTGACCAAACAGCATCGTACGCTAGAGGTGCTTCCTGATATCCTTCCGGATATCTCTTGTTCTTTATATCGTAATTGGATTCTAATTTTTGATCTAACCTATTTTTAAATTCTACTATTGTCATTCCTGAGATCGTACGCTCTTCCTTGTTTTGGTTCCACATTATAGCCTCGGTAGTGAGATGACCTTCTGCGGCTTCCCTCATTTCCTCTTCGGTACATTCGATCTCCTCCGACGAAAGGTTGATTTCAAACCAATTATCTTCGTACCAACCTGGATACATATGACGTAAATAGGAGTTTATATTGCGTATAGAACTACAAGCTAATAACTTACCTATGAAAAACCACACATATGATTTGCCATACAACTTCTGCTTGTAAACTTCACACAACACTCGTCTGGCAGCGACCACGTAGAAGAGTCCCACGACGACTCTAGAGTCTTGCCTTCGAAGATTCCTGACCGCGTCCGTTGGATCCGATAAAAAAGACTGTCTGGTGATGATTTCGATGCCTGCCTCCATGCAACGGGCTTCCAGGTCTTCGACGGTGGATATGAACACTTCCTCGGCCTGCTGTAGGATGGCGACCCTGGACCATCCGAACTTTTTCATCAGTTTGATGCGCGTAGGATTATGTACAGTGGCGGATGGATGGGTGCGAAACAACGTGGGAAAACGATTACGGTCGGAAAGTGCCGGAGAGCTTGCGCCATAGCATAACTGAAAGAATGAAAGTTTTAGTGTGGAATAGTTTAATTTTGAATGGTTTAAGTTTGAAAAATTAACAGATCTTTTCTGAAAATGATACACAAAATTTATTTATGGATAATTTTTGAATTTGGTAAAGGTAAGAATAATAGAAATAAAACTAACGGTTAAAGTTTTCACTTTTTTAATACGTAACAGAGATAGCTTTTTTTGAAAAGTTTTTTGTCAGGATATTTTCAATTAGAGTATCTGTGTAACCGTTACTGATTGCTATTTGTTTGACTAAATTTAGTTCTTTTTGATAATTTTCTTTGGATAGTGGATAATTAATTAATCTATAAAAAACTATGAAAACCTGTTATTTTGTGTTGTATGGAACATTTTACAAAGATTAATTAAAAACACAACTAAGTTAAATTTCCTGGACATTTACATAAGACTACACATAGTGTTAGATTATTGCGAACTGTTTCTGTACATGACCATGAATATCGAGATATTCATGGTTATATCATGTAAATGCTGAAATGAAAATGGAAACAATTATCTTCAATACAATTACAATACAAAATTAACAATTTATGTTAACGTTCTTTCGAGTTTCGATTCATTTTAATTCGATTTACGCTTTGAATTTCAAAGTAGTATACAATGAGTTTCACTTAACACTCCCGCCGCCAATCGATTTTATGCCTTTGACCCCTACAGGCCACAAGCAATTGTAGGTTATTTGCCGATAAAAAACATCGGAAAAGCCACAAGACCCATTTTTACTTTTATTTTTGCCAAATACGTCAACAAACGACGGTGTATAGCTAGCGATACACGTGGCCCAGGAGTGTCACGTGTATCGTTAACGATACACCCAAGTTCGAACATCGTATGTCTTTTCGTCACAGTTGCCTTTTGTTTCAAATCTAGCAAGCCGTGAAGTCGCGAAAGTTGTGTAGAAAGGACATATATATATATATATATATATATATATATATATATATATATATATATATTGTGAGAAAAGTGTAAAAGTGTTGTGTAAAAACTTTGGTTCAAAAATGGACCAGCGCAAACTATCCAAAATGAAGAAATATTACAAAATTAGCGAACTAACTGAAGAACTAGTTGAAGAACTGATGAATATGAGCGATGAAAGTTTTGATGATTCAGACGCCGACCCTATGTATCAAACCGAAGATTCAGATTCCAGCGATTTCGAAGCACCGGGACCTTCAACAAAAGCAAAACGTTTTCCCATCGCCTGCCAATCATCTGACAGTGACAATCCCAACGACGATTATTTACCACCTGCTCCAATGCAAGGGCAATCCACTCAAGCGCAGGGTCAGAGTACAGTTCGACATTACTCAAATATAGATTGGAGAAATCCAATCGGCACACAAAAGGCATTTCCATTTGTTGGTAAAAGCGGTATGGACGAAACCACTCTTGGAATATTAGCTTTAGCCGACCCAATCGATTATTTTTCACTTTTCCTTACCCACGAAATAGTTGAATTGATGGTTAACGAGACTAATTTATACGCAACGCAGCAACTAGAAGATTTTGACGACATAGGGCCTAGGTCCCGGCTACACAAATGGGAACCAACAGACGCGCAGGAAATGCAAAGATTTATTGGCCTAATCGGATGGATGGGCCTAGTCAAGGTCCCAAAACTTTCCCATTATTGGAGTACAAGTGAATTGTATTCCTTTGCCAAGGAATACAATGCCCAGAAATCGGTTCGAACTCTTGCTGAAATTCTGGCATTTTTCTAATAATTATAATCAAGAAGAACTATCAGAAGAAAATCGCTTACATAAATGTGAAAAGGTGCTCAATATGTTCATAGAGACCTTCCAAAAAGCCTATTCACCAGGACAGAAAATTTGCATCGACGAAACGATGATCCCTTGGAGAGGTCGTCTGCGTTTCAGACAGTATATCCCTTCAAAGCGTAATCGGTATGGTATAACTGCATAAGTTATGTACCGGGAAGGGATATACTTGGAATCTTTCCGTATACATTGGCAAAGACTCGACCGATGGAGAATACTCTGCTTCTGAAAGTGTGGTCTTCAAACTCATACCAAATTTACTAAATGAAGGTCGAACAATTTATATGGTTAACTACTACACGAGCACACCCTTGGCTTATCGACTGCTTGACATGAACACTCATGTAGTTGGAACCCTTAGGCAAAACAGAAAATATATCGGGCACGGTGCTCTGTATGCTACCAGAAATATGGCAAACATGGCACAATTATTGATGGAAAAAAGAAATATCCTGCACAGGTTATCACTATCTGTGATAAATGTGACGATAATCCGCACTTTTGTAAAAGCTGTTTTAATGAAAAACATTAAAATGTCTTATTTAGTTCTATGTTTTTTTCTGTAATACAAGTTTTTGAATAATTTTTTTATTTATTTATATATTACCTAATTATTTCAAAAGATTTTATTGAAGATACGATTATTCCTATAATAATTGTGGCAGGCCAAAACTCTATATGCAGTTGGATAGTCCCAGGCCACTTACTATTGCTAAATATACGTATCGTGTGTAGTTTGATATTCACGCTAAGTCGAATATGAGGATGTCTAATGTATCGCTAGAGATACACGTGGCCCACAGTGAACACTGACGGTGTATCGCTAGGTATACATGTGGCGGCGAGAGTGTTAAGATGCAATATACAAACATGTATAGGTTTTTTATTTCCATAGAAACTAGGTAATATATTCTTACATTGTCCCACGTAAAATGCAACATATCAATATAATTTGACATTAGTTAAGTCAAAAGTAGCAGTATTTCTATTTCGATATTAGCTTAGTATCAATCTTAAATGATATACACAAAGGAAGAGAGAACTCAGTTAGTGACATGGTATTTTTAGGGATTTAGTTTGCAAAGAACGGCTGACGTGTTTCACATTACCTACCCAGATAGGCCAGTACCAAATTCTCAACTATATCAAGGTTTGTTTCAAAATTTAAAAGTGAAGGTTGTGTAGAATTAAGTCATCGAAAACGTAAAAGACCAAATGCTGCAAGAACTGAGGCACGAAGAAATCAGTTGATCGAAACAATCGAAAATAATAATCGTCTTTCTACTAGGCACTTGGCAAGACAGTTGGGAACTAGCAAATCCAGTGTATTTAGACTCTTGAAAAGTGAAAAATATAACTGCTTTAAATTTGAAAATCATCGAGAACTTAGATTCGGTGACAATGAGAAGAGGACTGTTTTCTGTGATCGGCTATTTGAAATCATCAATAATAACATTGATTTTTTAAAACAAATTGTATTTACCGATGCAGCAACATTTTCTGTTAGCGGTGAAGTAAATCGACAAAACACTCGATATTGGGGCAGAAGAAATTTACATTTGTTTAATGAATCTAGAACACAATACCCTCAAAAGGTAAATGTATGGGCGGGAATCACTAGTTCTCATATTATAGGACCATTTTTTATTGACGGATATTTAAATAGTGAAAAATATTTACTACTACTACAAACAGAAATACTTCCAGCTTTAAATGCTTTAAACCTTCCTCATCAATTATGGTATCAACATGATGGCGGTCCTGCTCACTATTCTGCAAATGTGTGTCAGTATTTAAATGCAGCATTTCCTCAACGCTGGATAGGACGCGGCGGAGAAATAGGTTGGCCTCCGCGCTCGCCTGATTTGGTACCAGTTGATTTTTTTTATTGGGGTTATTTAAAGACACAGGTTTACAATGGCGAAATTGAAAACTTAAATCAGCTGAAAAATAGAATAATTGAAGTTTCTGGAACAATTACAGCAGACACACTAAATTCTGTTGTTACTCATTTTTATCATCGTTTAAGTCACTGTTTGGCAGTCAATGGGGGAATATTTGAAAATTTTTTGTAAAACAATTCACTAACGATATTTATCGGAAATGTAGTTTTAATCCTAAAACACTACATTGAATTAAATAGGCTTTACTGTCAATAATTTGACAAAACAACCATGAAAGATATCATATCGATCATAACTATTAGTATTACATATTGCATTTTATGTGGGACAGTGCAAGTGCATAGTATTTTCGTATCTATAGTTACTGCATTCATATATTGCAAGTTACATGAAATTCTCTGTATATTTAATCCGGTTTCCAGTAGAAAAATGAACAATTTATGTTTTGGAATTTCTTTATTTATCCGTCCGTGAGAAATTAAAATCAAATAGAAACGTATATGTGTCGACCCAGCCATATCCAAACATAATTTTCCCTCATTCTGTTGCGTCACATTCCCGCTTACGTTTGTTCGCTTATTTGCCGATCAAATAATCTAATTTGGATGGCTCATATTTGAAATGGTCTGAGCATTCTCGGTAAATATTTGATAACCCATATGGCGCAGGTATGTATATTGCAATTATATCGGGGAAGGGAAATGCGTACGCGTTTCGTAGTTGGCAGGTTAGCGAGAGCTGGATATGTTTACGAAATTGCCTATCGCGTTTCACGGGATAGTCAATTAAGCACGTTTCTGTTGTCGGAACAAGGGGAAAATTGCGAAATTTAGGATATGGTTTTAATATGTCACTTCGCAAAATGATCCTCGTTTTTTCCTCTCTTTTTGCGTCAGATGTAGTGAATTTGTTAGGTGCCATTAGATAATCCCATCTGGTTTCATTGACAGTTTGTAGAAAGGATGTAATATTTTACAAAATTCCTTTAATGTACACTTACTTACAAATGTCTATATACAACTTTTAACAGACAATACGAGGGTATGTATCTTATATCTTAAATATAGAGCTGGAATAAAACAGTAGATTGCTTTTAAAGACTTTATTGTTATTCGAAGTATTCTCCACGAAGATTTATGGACTTTCGCACGCGCTCGAACCAATTCTGGAAGCAGATATTCCACTCGTTTGCTGGTACAGTCAAAATTGCGTTTTTGAAGGCATCGACTGCTCCTTCTGATTATTGGAACCTTTAACCACGCATACCATCCTTGATTTTCGGAAAGGTAAAGAAATTGTTGGGACTTAGGCCAGGGCCGTACGGAGGATGGTCTAACAATTCAATTCAAAATATTATAAAACAGAAATGAGCATATTTGCAATTTGTTAAAGCTTTACACGAGCACCTCCATTACATATCGAATATTTATGCTATTGCGCAACTCGGTAATTTAATATATCTTGCCTAATAGTTTGCATCAATAACCAAATAAATTCTTGTAAAAAGCAATTGCATTTATATACATACAAATGTAAAATTAGACTTATTATTAAATAGACTATATTTGTGATCAAAGAAATAATACGGCTGTTTATACGTAATACAAAAATTTTTTAAAAAAGTCCTTTATCTATTGATATTGATAAGTTTCGTAAATAATTTATAAATCGAATTATAACAATACATAGAGCAGTGTTTTTCAACCTGTGGGTCGCGACCCCTTGGGGGGATCGCGAAGCCTCTGTAGGGGGGTCGCGAGAGGTCGAGAGAAAAAAATCAATAAATTTTAATAAGGTAGATATTTTAAAAAAAAGTTAACAAAATGATACTCGTTATGTTATTTATACAAACACATTTACAAAAAATGAAATCTTCGAGTACCCGTTCATTTTAATGTGAAGGTTGCGCTTGAGTTTGTTCAATCAATTTCTCCCATCGTGGATCCGTTTTTGCAACTTTAAGTATTAAATCGTTTTAAGCGGTTTCTTAGTTTACTTTTTATTTGGGCCATTGATGAAAATGCCAACTCGCACAAGTACGAGGTAGAAAATGGAATCAAACACTTCAAAGCCTCGGTTGTTAATTCCGGGTATTCTGTTTTTCTTTTTATCCAAAAGGTATCCAAATTTTCGGACTTGAATTCCAAGTGTAACATCCCATCGGCAGATAATTCCAGCAGATTCTCTTTGAGCTTAGTTGATAAATTTGCCTCATTTATAGCTGCATTTAAAAACGGATTTAAGATCCATCTTTGCCCAGTGTTCTCCGAAATCTCTTGCACTGAGAAGTAATGACACAATTTTTTCTTCAAATTATCTAACACCATTTTCATACCAGATATATATGAGTTGATGTTTATCTCGCTTCCGACTTCTCCAATGAAAGACTGTGTCGACGAAAATGAATCAAAGTTGTTTTGATTTATAGATGATGACCACAATTCAATTTTTTTTATAAAGCAATGGTGTTTGTCTTTTGCTGTAATGACATTTTCATCCCGCCCTTGAAGACTTTTATTCAAGTTATTTAAATTATCAAATAAGTCAGAAAGAAAAGCCAATTTCAAAAGGAATTCCGGGTCAGAAATGAATTCAGAGTAATGTGACTTGGCTTGTTGTAAATATACTAATAGTTCAGCGCGAAGTTCCATAACTCTGGTCGGTACTTTGCCTTTTGATAACTACCTAACTTCTGTATGGTAAAGCAAATTGCGGTGTAGTGCCTCCATATCTTCACAAATGATTAGAAACAATCGAGTCTGCAACGCTTTTCCTTTAATAGAATTTACAATGTTAATAATAATATTTAGAACTTGAGTGTATTCTTGTGGAAAAGTTTTGGCTGCAAGAGCTTGGCGATGGAGAAAGCAATGCATTCAACAAGCGTTTGGCATCTATTCTTTCAGTCTAGCAATAAATCCACTCTTTGCACCAGTCATGGCTTTTGCTCCGTCACTACAAATAGCAATGCATTTTTGTGCCCAATAGATATTCATATCTTGCGTAGCTTCAAGGAACGTGTCACGCAAGCACTGACCTGTAGTATTTTTGGGTAGTGCCTTGCAAAATAGTATTTCTTCCATTAATATTTCATTGGATTCAAAACGCACAAAAGCTACAAACTGCGCACAACCCGCAATATCCGTTGATTCATCAAATTGCAAGGACACAAAAGAACTTTTCTTAATTTTTTCTATGACTTGATCACGAACGTCAGTCGCCATATTGCTTATCCTGCGTTGAATGGTATTGTTAGAGAGAGGTATACTTTTGAGCTTTTCGACCTCTTGCTTGCCAAACATAATCTCTGCTATATCTAAAGCCGCTGGTAAAATCAAATTTTCGGCAATACTGTGAGGTTTTCCTGCTTTAGCCACACGAAAAGCTACTCGATAACTAGCGAGCAACGCTTTCTCATTTAGGTTGGACATTTGTCCTATAGCAGTTTTTTTCAAGAGCTTTTAATTTTAGCTCAAAAAATTCCACGAGTTTATTTTTTCCATTAGGATGTTTTCTGTTTAGGTGGCGTATCAAGTTCGATGGCTTCATGCTTTCTCTTGACAAAGTTTCAAAGTAAATTACGCACTGCGCTTTATTCTCAATCACAGTAAACCCAAATTTACAGCAGACGACACGACCACTTACTTCGCGGTCTTACACTCAACTGCCGTGGCCGCGGTCGACGCCCTATTTATAGGCCAGCGCATTCTAGCGAGAATCATCTCGAAGCGTAACGAAACGTCTCGAAACTTGTGGACCTTTAGCGCTGGCCGTGGAGCGCGCGGCGGACTACCAGCGCCATCCGTTGGTAACACTCGGAACCTGTACTAGTTCCGAGTGTTACCAACAGATGGCGCTGGGAGTCTCGGCCCTAACAATATGTTTGTATTTGTTTGTTAGTTATCAATTGGCCACGTATTTGATTTAAAATTATATGTTTTACGTACTTAATTGTATATTTATATCCGAATCCTAATAACGCAAACGCCTAAAATTTTTGTATGGATTAAATATTTTTAACATACATGAAAAAAAAGGGTCAGGGGTCGGGAAATATTTTTTGATACTAGGGGGGTCGTGTCATGAAAACTGTTGAAAGACACTGACATAGAGGATACCTATCATCTATAAGGATATTATTTGACCCTCCTAACACGTCTGTGTAAAAGTTTGCATCAATAACCAAATAAATTCTTGTAAAAAGCAATTGCATTTATATACATACAAATGTAAAATTAGACTTATTATTAAATAGGCTATATTTGTGGCCAAAGAAATAATACGGCTGTTTGTACGTAATACAAAATTTATTAAAAAAGTCTTTTAACTATTGATATTGATAAGCTCCGTAAATAATTTCTAAATCGAATTATAAGAATAAATAGAGGATACCTATCATCTATAAGGATATTATTTGACCCTCCTAACACGTCTGTGTAAAAGTTTGCATCAATAACCAAATAAATTCTTGTAAAAAGCAATTGCATTTATATACATACAAATGTAAAATTAGACTTATTATTAAATAGGCTATATTTGTGGTCAAAGAAATAATACGGCTGTTTGTACGTAATACAAAAATTTATTAAAAAAATTTCGTAAATAATTTCTAAATCGAATTATAACAATGCATAGAGGATACCTATCATCTATAAGGATTAATTTCACCCTCCTAACACATCAGTATAATTTTATACAATTACGCCAAGCTTGAATTATTGATTTTGAATAAAAATGTTTATGGACGTTCCAGGAATTTAATGGTAATCTTTCTAAATATGTGAGGGCATATGCAGTTCATAGGTAGTTTTTTTGGGATCTACCACTACCCTTGGAAAACACTGACTGTTATTTTCATATGCTAAAATAATTCCAGTGAATTAACAAATAATTAAATTTGAGAATTAATTAATGAATGTAAAATTACTACATAGACTTGTCACTCAATTGGATATCGTATCACCCTCGTTGAGTAAAGTCAACTTCCTACGTAATTATATAATTTCTAGAAATATTTGACTGAAATATTTTAATAAAGAAAATTAAAATACGTTTAATATCACTTTAAAGCTTAAAATTGATTATTTTTATCCCAATAAGGTTAATTAAAAACAGTATACAAACTTTTCATAAACATTTTCGAACTTTATTAGTATGGATATCATGCTTATTATGGGTATAACATATTTTAATTGTCAATAATTATAAAAAAAATATAAAGTGAGTTTTAATTTATGGATTCTAATTAAATGTTTTGTTTTCACTAGAAATACAAAAGTCAGTGTCGCTATTTATATGGAAAATATCAAATCATATCATTTATAAGAGATAGGTAAGGTAGGTTTTTATATAATGATTGAATACAATTCAATTGTCATTTGAGCAAATGTAATAAAATAGATACAACATTTTAAAATATAATCAAAGAAAATGTGTATTAAATAAATAACAAATATTAAATATACATAAGGTAATAAATATAGACACTAAATAACTGTAAACATGTTTGTAGAATGGATTACGTAAACACTGGTGTTAATTTACATTATACTGTTACAAAAATATAAGTTTACATGTTTCGTTTTTCATTTTTAAATTTTTAATTCAGAAAATGTGAATCAGATTAAAAAATTGTAGAGGGACATTCGTTTCAGATTTTGATTATTTACGTCATCCCATAGTCCATGTCCGCGAATTTTGTAACACCCTGTATAACAATCAGCGGATGCAAATTAAATACGCGAATATATGCAATGGTGTCTTAAGAGTTGGAAAATCACTTTTAAAATAGTGAACAGATTTACAGGAGCTTGACACATTGTGCATATAATAAAACAGTTACATATTAGCAGTAAGAAATATATATTTTGAAAAGAAGTTATTTATAACACAAATTTATAAATTCCAAAAAGTTTATTTACATAATATATAAACGTTTCCTTTATCTGTTTAATCACTGAATTATTATTATGTTAAGTTTTAAGTCATCTAGTTGGGTTCGATTTTACCATAAAAATAAGTATGCATGTTGTTGCATTCACTCAGTTAGAGAAAGAATTCATAGCAATTTGTTTTGATTAATATAAAAATAGTTTCAAATTTTACATTCCAAATTGAATATTTCCGATGTGTCAACTTAATACCAAAGGGAACAATTTCGTATGGTGCAAAATCTTTGCTTAACATTATATATGGAAATAAATGATATAAAAATGAATTTTATATTCGCGAATATTTATGTTTTACAAGCCGAGTACAAGCTGGATATCTTCCGTTCGACAACGCCGAACCCATTCACCAATAAAATCGAAAATATAATGTTCCAAACGGCCAATTTTTTTCTTCTTTATATTACTGCAGGAACAGATAATCGTAAATTCATCGTTTTTTCCTTTTGTATTTGTAACTTTTACGCTAACAGCCGAATCTGTCCTTTTTCCAATTTAGATATATCTAATTCGTTTCCTTTTTCCCCTCTTTTCTAGTGAACAATTTATTTCTAGCGATATTTTTTTTCGACCAGACTTGTATTTTGTATTTCTTTTATGTTTTATGTACATTTGTGATTAGAAACTTTGTGCGATAAATAGCGAAAATAATAATTTATATGTTTTCCCGGTTCCTCCACCAAAACTTGTATGCGAAATGCTGACAGTGAAATTTTAGTATTCTAAAAGCTTAACTTTATAAAAACTTAAAAAAGGTATATAACCCCTTACCACAATTATTAATCGTATCCTAAATACGTCTTTCGACAACTAAGTTGTCATCATCAGTAGGTAAAACCACTAATCAAGGTGTCGCACATGGGGCACAGTAAAGCTAGCACAACAGCTTACGCAACAACTTTACACGGCGTCCACGTATACACTAACGGAAACATGCAAAAATATCGACCGAAAGCATCGACAAAAAATTACCTCTCTTAAGGAAAAAGGCACCCACATCTGTTTATACTCCAGTTTGAAGCGTCCACGACCTTTTTATTTACGTTTCTAAGAATGAAAAGAGACAGGTGAAGGGGATCAGTCCTTTATCTCTGCTCATGGAATTTTGTTTGTTTTTAGCGATATGAATACTTTCGTAAGCGTCAAGATCGCGGGGGTTATTAATGGCCTTGGCAAGTTTCAACCCTTTAATCGACACATTGTGCAGTGCACTTAGAGCTTGGTTGGCAACGTTAGATATATCCGGTCTATTGTATTTAATATGTGATATGTGTTCTTTAAACCGGGTTATTATTGGTCGTTGTGTTTGGCCTATATATTTCAAATTACAATCATCGCAATTAATTTCGTATATACCTGATTTCGAATTAAAATTAACTTTATCTTTGGTATTCCCTAAGACACTTTTGATAGTATTTTCGGCCCGAAAGGCTACTTGGAGACCTCGTTCTTTCACAACTTTATTAATGTTTTTCGTGATGGGGTGGTATGGTAAACACATGTACTTTTTCTCCTGGTTACTTTGAGGTATCAAACTTGTGGATTCGCGGATTGTATTTTTTAGTTTTGTTTTTCTAATTAATTTATTGATTGTGTCGATTAAAGGGTTGAAACTTGCCAATGCCATTAATAAACCTCCGCGATCTTGACGCCTACGAAAGTATTCATATCGCTAAAAACAAACAAAATTCCATGAACAGAGATAAAGGACCGATCCCCTTCACCTGTCTCTTTTCATTCTTAGAAACGTAAATAAAAAGGTCGTGGACGCTTCAAACTGGAGTATAAACAGATGTGGGTGCCTTTTTCCTTAAGAGAGGTAATTTTTTGTCGATCCTTTCGGTCGATATTTTTGCATGTTTCCGTTAGTGTATACGTGGACGCCGTGTAAAGTTGTTGCGTAAGCTGTTGTGCTAGCTTTACTGTGCCCCATGTGCGACACCTTGATTAGTGGTTTTACCTACTGATGATGACAACTTAGTTTTCGAAATACGTATTTAGGATACGATTAGTAATTGTGGTAAGGGGTTATATACCTTTTTTAAGTTTTTACTTAACCACAGTCTCCAAAGAAAGACTTTTCTTAACTTTATAGTTAAATTTCAGATAGTTTATAAGACGATTGTTAAGGTAATTCCCTTGAACATTTGTTTTTGTTTTGGTAATTCTATGAAATTATGAATAAATAAATAATTTCCTAAATTAAATCAAGTTATTTTTTATTTAAAACGATCGAAGCTAGTATTTAAACAGAAGCATTTTGTAATTACTGTTGAATGGCAAAAATGAACAGAACTTGAAATGTACTAAACTTTTTTAATAATATAAAATATTATTAAAAATCTGGTGTGAAGAACACAAAACTATTAATATTTTCTGTGAACGTGTCCGAATATATCCTATCCCCAGAGACGTAGATACGTATTTCGCTTTTCTACAAGCTCATCGGTACGCCCCTGCTGGAGAAAGGATATTTCCAGACACATTCACAGAAAAAAACCACCTCGCCCTATCACCGTAATTATCCAGACCGAGCGCAGAAGTAAATTCGGCGCTACCTGTTGTCAGACAGCCGAAGTACCTCGCATACCGTCCACATAATTAATGTGAAGTAACGACGCCCTTCCAAAGAGGTTAGCACAGCCAACTCTCTAGAAAACTGCATTTTGTTTGTGCCTTCACTCATACTACGGCTTAACCGCATGTGTAATGTATCAGAATAATTGAAACATATATGAGTAAGTAACCCCACCAGTTTTGTATAATACAAAGGTATTTTTAATAATATAAAATATTATTAAAAATCTGGTGTGAAGAACACAAATGCAGGTTCACTATTAATATTTTCTGTGAACGTGTACGAATATATCCTATCCCCAGAGACGTAGATACGTATTTCGCTTTTCTACAAGCTCATCGGTACGCCCCTGCTGGAGAAAGGATATTTCCAGACACATTCACAGAAAAAAACCACCTCGCCCTATCACCGTAATTATCCAGACCGAGCGCAGAAGTAAATTCGGCGCTACCTGTTGTCAGACAGCAGTTTTCTAGAGAGTTGGCTGTGCTAACCTCTTTGGAAGGGCGTCGTTACTGCACATTAATTATGTGGACGGTATGCGAGGTACTTCGGCTGTCTGACAACAGGTAGCGCCGAATTTACTTCTGCGCTCGGTCTGGATAATTACGGTGATAGGGCGAGGTGGTTTTTTTCTGTGAATGTGTCTGGAAATATCCTTTCTCCAGAAGGGGCGTACCGATGAGCTTGTAGAAAAGCGAAATACGTATCTACGTCTCTGGGGATAGGATATATTCGGACACGTTCACAGAAAATATTAATAGTGAACCTGCATTTGTGTTCTTCACACCAGATTTTTAATAATATTTTATATTATTAAAAATACCTTTGTATTATATAAAACTGGTGGGGTTTACCTACTCATGTATGTTTCAATTATTCTGGTACTAAACTTTTTTTGGTTAACTTTATATCTTCGTCGTATGTTACACTTTTTTTATATTTGCCCATATAACGATTTCCAATTTTTGACGCCAAACATCGTACAAGCTTGGCTGATTATGGGCATTCGGGACGGACAAAATTTGCGACCGCGACCGATACAATTGAAATTGTTCACCAAATGGGCGACTGTCGAATTTAGGTTAGAGAGATAGCAGAGGCTATGTACATATTGACTGAATAATTGCACATGCGAAAGCTATCTACGCGTTGGGTGCCACGCTTGCTCACTTTGGACAAAAACAGATTCTAATGAACATTTACAAAGCCCTCTTGGAGAGGTTTAAGCGAAACTAGTCAGGTTTTCTGCGTTGATCCATAACTGCAGATGATACTTGGATCGACCACTACACTTCTGGGACGAAAGAACAGTCAAAACAGTGGACAGCAAAGGGTGAATGTACCTCGTAGAATTGTAGATGATACTTGGATCCACCACTATACTCCTGTGATGGAAAGAACAGTCAAAGCAGTTGACTGCAAGGGTGAACCTGCACTTATAAAGGCAAGACCCGCAAAGGTGATGGAGACTATTTTTTTGGGACAATCATGAAATTGTGTGTCCGTCGAAGAATCTAAATCAATACCGGGAGTGTATTACGTATCATCAAACGGCCGTATTTGAAGAAGAAGAAAGTCCTGTTCCGTCAATACAACACACTTGCTCACAGGTTATTTCTCCTGACACTTTAGTTTTGTTTATGGTGAAAACACTGTGTTAAAAGTCAACAAACGAAACATAATTGATTTCATGAACAAAGTGCATTTTGCTTAGTTCAAGTTGAAACTTGGGGATCAAGACAAAGTCTGAACTGCTCATAAGGTATACAGAGGGTGTGTAATAACTCTGTACCAATACCATATGTATGTACTACTTTATCAAGGAGATGGTCCCGGCACCAATATATTGTATCATAACGATACGTAGCGTATTATATCAATACGGCCTCGGTCCATTTGATTGCATACACAAGGTTATGGATCAGGGTTGCACACTTGCAAACCTTGTTATTGTTTAAGTAGCACATAGTCGAAAGAGGGATATATAAGACAATAGATTGAAGAGATAAGATAGTCACAATTAGACAGTCAGAACGAACAGTGAGTAAGTTATAGAACTCTCTTTCGACCGCTGTCATATATTAAATTTATTATCATGTATATATTCTGTTAAACTCGTTATAAGTGTTGAATTAATTATAGTATGTTAAAACTACTCCGAACTCGTGTTATTTAATTACACACTCATTCTCGAACCTACACCACAATGTGGCCGTAAGGCACAGCCACATTACATGGCGATCCTTGCCAGCCACTAAGGCACATTACATGCCTTAGTTAGCCAAGCTATATTACATGGCGATCCTTGCCAGCCCCTTAGGGCATAGGACATTACAGGTGCGACGAAGATCTTCGTTTATGATTTAAGGGTAAATGCAGCGTGAACAGCAAAACTACACTACCGACTGCTGGTAGATACGAAAGGTTTCAATACAAAAATAAAAAGAAAATATCTTACCTCAACCTTAATTCAGCTATTCGTCCAGAGCCTCATAGCTTTGAAATACCAGTTCCAAACCCACCTTTCACTTTGGATGAAATCCTGAGTAATTCGGAGGATGGAAGCATTACCTCGCAAGACAAAGCTAGTTCAGATTTTTTTGTTGACGATGGACCTCGAGAGAAGAAGAAAATATTTTATAGGCTTTTGCCTATAAAATCTTTTCTAATAATGTTAGGTACATTTCATGAAGAAATTGTTTGTTTAATTATAAGAAATATTGTTAAATTCATTGTGATAAAATGGTGTTTTTTTTCATTATCCTTATGTTTTTTTATGCAAACACCTTTTAAAAAAAAATTGTGATGGAGGAAAAACAGATCATTTTTGGTTTTAGCAGACTATACCTCATTCCAAATAAGAATGGACCAGATGGCGTTACAATCTGAGTGTAATTTATTTCTTCTGAATAGATTTCTTTGTAATTTAAAACTGCATTATAGAATGCGTAGTTTTTTACAAGCTCAAGCAATTCAACCTTTAGCATAGCTAAAATTTTGTTAAAAGCCATTAAATAAGTGCCTCCTTTTTCCATAATGAAGAACTAGGCGTCTTTTCTGTTTTACTAGAATAATAAGCCGCGTTATACATTACTATAATACAATTGAGCTGAAGAGAAGGTATTTTGCATCCATGCTATGAACACTTCACTATTTACATCTTCATGATCATCTCTAGTTTTCTAATTCAAATAATAACAAATTAACTATTCACAAAACCAGTATCACCACCAATGTGAAGCACTTTTTGCACCAAGCACCAATGAGAGGTGCTTTTCTTTGCCAGATAGATTTTTTAAACTAGTAGAAAGATCTTCAACAAATGCTCGTCTTGGATTAAGTATCTTTCCAATTTTTTTTTTGTGTGACCTGCTTTCACCCATATTTCATCTAAATAATAGATATTTCTGCCGTCTGTACTAAACTTTCTTATATTTCTCAAATAACGACGCCTCCATAAGATAATATCATTTCATTCTATTAATAAGTTGTTTCGTGTGCGTTTTTCCCAGAATCCTAGTTTCTTTAGGATTCTGGGAAGTGATGTTCGATTTATAGATAAGCTCGTATAACTTCACATATTTTTGTGCAAGTTGGGATCTTATTTAAATAAAAATGAATGCACGTGCCTTGTGGTCGTACTTTTTGATATTTCGTCCAATCTATTGTAAGCACCTTGGCAACATCGTTTTCTTAGGAGAATATGAAACTCTATACATTTCAATTTCTTTGTTAAACATAGTATTCCTGCTAATCCCTAGTTTCCTTGATGTTTGATGAACAGCAGCTGTTTTGAACATATTATCTTTGTGCTAAAAATACACATTATAGATAATTTGCCTCTGTTCACTTTTTACATATTTTCCTTTAGGATTTCCTGATGGACCTGGAAAAACTGCAATTATGTAAATAAAAACATAATAAAAGTGATAAAATATCTTCAGAAAATGAGTATTTCACTTTACAATTTTTATAACGAAAAAATTTAAATGAATATTAATAATAAATAGCACAGTAAACAACTGAACAAGCAACAACAGGCAAGTTGATAGTACTGAGCAATAAATACAGTGAAAGAAAATTTGACAGAACAAAAAAAATTCTTAATTTTGCCTTGGTAAATTCGCTCTCCCTTTTAACCAATTACAAGCTGTTATTTTAAGACATCTTTCCCAACGGTCCGGTTCGGTCCATTCTTATTTGGAATGAGGTATAGGAAATTTAATATTTACCAAAAAGATACAATGCAGCTGAAAAAGATATATATTTTTGCAGACCTGTATAATGTTACAGTAATCTGGCAATGTACGGAATATAATTACGAGCTATGGCTTTGGTGTAACGCCAATTCCTCATTAAATTTATTCGAATTATAGTTACGAAAATTCTACGTTATTTCGGAAACATTTTTATTTTTATACCGCGTATGAAGTTAGACTGTTATTTTTCGTAGAGATGATAAACTCAGACATCTCAAAAAATCGTAAAAATAGATGAGCCCGAGAAAATCCGAAGCGCCGCCAACTGCGATCTTTCTATTCAAAAAATAAGAGCATACAAATACAATATATACGATTCAAATCTGTGTCAATTTTCCAATTTGCCAGTCACGTGTCTGCTTGTTTATCATCGACCAAAAGAACGTTTTTTTTTCCGGCCCGTGGAGCCGGACGTTACAGCGTCAAAACCCACGTCAAATCAATCATTCAGATTGCTTTATGTACCTATACAAGATTTTTTTGCCGTTTTTTCCATATTCGTTCTTCGTTGGTAGGAGACGAATCGTCGTTTCGGACTTAATTCAATCACGTTTCGAAAAGCGAGCTAGGTTCCGGGTTCGTTTCGCCATCTCACCGGGAGGACTAGCAAGGAAAATTCAGAAAAGTACACGTGCCGTTGTATCTATGCATGTACGCTTTCTTTGACGGAAATGCGATTGGAGTTGAGCGAACGTCTGGATTTGTGTTCTTTTATCAGTTTGGGCGAGTTTCCTTTTTCTGTGGCTTCGGCTTTTTATTCCGAGCCTTTGCAATAAAATCGAATTTCGTATGTGTGTTAACTTTAAGCGGTTAACCGATATGAAAATGTTTTGAGTCATGTTTCGCGAAAAGGTAAAAGAAAAAGATAATTTATTTGGAGTTTATCTGATTTAACGTGCGTTGTATTGCAAGCCACATCGACAGTTTTATATACACTCACTTTCATATGAAATACACCACCCAATAAGAATTGGACTACAATTTTGAAACTTCGGTAAAATAAATTATTATTAACTAAGAAACGATGAAAGTTTAGTTGAAAAAAGCAAAACAAAAATTAACATTTTTCAAGAAGAAGCTAGTAGTGGGTTGCATCCCCACGCGTAGCTATGCATGCATTAACTTTTCTTCCCATGCTCTCTATTAAGTGGTCGATGTCCTCCTGAGGTATCTCGTTCCATGTAACCTCTAGATGGTGTCGAAGTTCATCCAGATTCTCAGGAGGCCTGGGTAGTTGTCTTAGTCGCCGACCCATCATATCCCAGACATGTTCAATCGGCGACAAGTCCGGTGACCGTGCAGGCGAGGGCAAAATCTGCAATCCAACCTGCTCCAGGAATGTTTTTGTAACCATAGAAGTAGAAGTAGAACCATAGCAGTATGGGGTGTTGCATTATCCTGTTGGAAAGTGGCATTCTGCAAGGTCTGCATGGGAGGTTCTAACATCGGTTCCAGAACGTTGTCGATGTAACGACGTGCGTTTAATGTGCCTGGAATGAACGTAAGGGGTGACCTTCGTCCAGCACATATCGCCCCCCAAACCATAACCCCAGGTGTTAAGGCTGTGTGTCGTCTTTGAACGAACTCCAAATTCCGCCTTTCACCTCAATATCGCCGCACCCTTCTACGACCATCATTCACCCATAAACAAAACCTTGATTCATCACTAAAGACGATGTCATTCCATTGATGAACCCACCCTTGCCGTTCTTGACACCATGCAAGTCTGGCTGCTTTATGGGGAGGTGTTAATGGAAGCCGAAAGTAAAGACGGTACGAATGAAGCCCAAAGGAAGAAATTCTTTTGTAAACAGTTGCCATCGACAAGTGTCGGTTCAAAGCTCTCATCCAATCCACAGCAACTTTGTTGTTTGAAATCGATCCCTGGTAGCCATCCGCCTAAGAAGTCGGTCTTCACGTGCGTTGCTTCTTCGGGGGGGGGGGGGGTTCCAGCAGGACGGCGCCTCTGAATACCTTCTTCGGACAATAAAGACCATATCCGAGCAACTGTAGTGTGGTCCCGATTCAGCCTTCTCCCAATCTCCCGGAATGAGAGACCCGCCTCTTTCATACCGATAATTCGGCCCCTAACAAAATCATTAACATGGGTAAAATTTCGACGACGTCGCACTGGGTTCGACTGGTCGCACTACAATGCGTCTACTTGACAGTTTGACAATCAAATAACTGACATTTTGTTGGCAGAAATTCATTAATTTGTAGGTAGAAAATATTGAAAGTTGGAGATAACAATGATACAGGAAACAAAATAGTTGAGTTTTTTCGGCGGAAACTTTCATCGTTTGTTAGTTGATAATAAAGAATTGTTTTACCGAAGTTTCAAAATTGTGGATTGAATTTTAGTGGGTGGTGGATTTCACATGAAAGTGAGTATAGTTGGATCTTGATTGGTATTCCGTGAAAAAATTGAAAATAATATGTATAATTTAACATTTAGGCATTAAGAGATTATAAATATGCTTTCTACACTTTACGACTCTATTTTATTCGAATTTTTCATAGAAAAAAATTCGCTCTTAAGTAGGAATCGAATCCACTACCTCTGGCTTGCCGGACCATTGCTCTACTACTAAGCTGTTAAAGGCGTGAAATAGAAACTTTTATGGGGATGCATGATTATAATTATTAATTACAGAGTAGAAGCTGTGTTGACAACATATTCACAAATTGTGAAGACTATCATAGTAGAGTTCTAATCGCGCATCTACCATCATCAAAATATCGCTAAATATCGTCTCTCTACGGTGTACCAACGAGTAGGTAATCTACACTTACTAGCAATTTTCATCGCTATTTTTTTCTACATTTGTCACTACTTTGTGTGTACTATTTTCAGTTAAAAATAGAGTCCCAATTTTCTTATCACCCTGTGTAAATTATTTTTATGACCTTCCTTTTGTCATAAATATGATTTATACACTAATATCTAGGGAAACTCAAATATGCAAGTGCCAAACCCAAAAATATGCGCACAAATATGCCAATCATTTAGTCAAAGTATGGACAAAAATGATGGAAATATGCAAATAAAAATCTTATTATACATAAATTTATTGATTCACTTAAAAATAAACAGACACTTTAATTTGTCTACATCTCGAACTAAATCTAAATATTCATTATGCAACATGCATAAAACAGGTTGTCCTTAGTTGTAAAAACCGTAAATCACTAATTGTCTCTCGAAGGTCTCAATTAAGAAATTTTGTCTGCTGTCTGAATATAAGAATTTATAAATGGAAAAACGCCTTTCCACGTTTTTAACATTTCTTAATATTACAGGTTCCTAATCAATGGATTCAGTAAATTCTCCTTCTAAAATATTAGCTACTTGGCTAAGAAACTGAAATCCACAATTTTTTTCCATCGCATTTTTGAATTTTTGAAAAATTTTGTCCCTCATTTTGCCTGGGACATTTTGAAAAGCTGCCTCAGTTCTACAGTTCTCAGTTCTACACGTCGTTCTACACTCAGTTCTACACGTCGGGTTAATGGCAAATTAGATTCCTCCATTTGTGTTATTGTTTTAGAAACAAAGCTGTAATTGGTTTTTATAAACAAATGTTGTTGTTTTATTTCTGTTTTCGAATAATTGCAACATCAGTGAGGGAGTGGAAAGATTCGTCAGACAATTCTGAAATTAGATCTTTTACTTGACAAAAAAGTGGCTTCCAATCTTGTAATAACAGGTTGAGGTGGAAGAGGAGTGTTTGGTAGTTTTTATTTATAGAACTGAACCTTTATAGACTCTTTAAGGAAGATTTTTTCATCCTGGAAATTAAACTATTTACAAGAGGAAAATGTTTCCTAATATCTACAGCAACCGTAGTTTATTTAAGGCAAGACATGTTACATGTATCAAGTTCGCATAAAATGTTTTCAAATTTGGCCCGGCCTTTACCATGTACAGTGCTGCATCTGACAAAATGAGTAGAAAATTATCTCCAGGAACAGACGTAGGAAGAAAAAGTCTTGATAGTTCCTCTTGAACAAATCTGGCCACTGTGAGTGCATTTGTTTTTTCTAACTCTTTAGAAGTAATGAAGTAAGATTTTGGCAGAATCTCGTCTCTAAGAACAACAATCAAATAAATAAGCAATACAACATCCTCTTGAATCGGTGGTTTCATCAATACATATTGCTATAGACTTTTCCCCGCAAATATTTTGAAAAGTGTTATTATTTATGAATGTATTTTTATCTTGAACTTGTTTATACTTTTGACTAATATAGTTGAAGCACGCCGTTTGCATTGCTGTTTCCGCAGACACTATTGTACGCTGAGTTTAGAAGGTCGTGTGTTAAGAAGATAAATTTTTATCTTTGTTTTAAGTAGCTTCGTGATTTTGAAATAATTAGTGGATGGTGTTTGATTTCAAAACCGATTTATTTACGAGTGTGTAGAACTCGTAATTGTTTAATTAGTGGCTTTCTAACTCAGGTGTCTCGAAAAAAAAATAATTTTTTTTTTATTATACGTAAGTAAATTATTTTATAAGATATTATTCTTATTATCTTTATTATTAGTATTTTGAATGAATTGAATTTTGTATTTTTACATTGTGTTAATTTTGATATATATTTTAATATTAGTTATTGAATTAAATGACAAAGATTGTTTTTTAAAGTTTCTAGTTAAAAGAATCTGTAACTTTGTTTATGGAGGGAGGAATTAAAAAGCATCTTTGTAATTTATTAGTTTTAATTTTGATCGGCTGTCACTAAGGATTTTTTTATTGCACGTTGCGGTCATTTCCGTGCGATATTTTTGTTTAATGACGCAATATTAATCTTTATACTTCATAAAGATATTTTTTATTTTTTTAAATTTTTGTATTAAAGTTTCATTTAAAGTTAGCTGTGTGTGTTTTTGAATTTTACCTTTCTTCATTTGTGCTCAGAAGTAACTCTAAGACATAATTATAACATTTGTCTATACTCTTTTACTGACGCTATATAAATTTGTAGAAGAAAAAAACCACGTTTTCCAATTGGAACCCTGAGGGAAAAGCAGTCTCATCTGGAAACTAAACCGACTGAATATCTAAGCTGGACAGATTGGTTGTGAATAGTGGTATTATCAAATTCAAAACCACTATTCATAGCAAGCTGGGTTTTATAATGCGATCTTGCAAGGATTTTGTAGATATTGACACCATTACTATTTTGTATAACTCCTTGGTTCGTAGCAGGCTTGAGTATTGTTGTGTTGTTTGGTCACCAGCGTACTTGAAATATGTTAATCTGCTTGAGTCACTACAGAAGAGATTTTTAAAGTATTTGTATTTCAGAGGGCATGGTGTGTATTCTGCCTTAGCATATGATAATTTGCTGGAACAATTTGGTTTTAATAGTTTATCTAATAATAGAAAAATTATTGCGTTACTACATTTGTATAAGTTGGTGCATAATATTATAGATGATCCGGTGTTTTTGTCATGGCTTCGGTTTTATATTCCTCGTTTCAACGCTAGAAACTCAATTACTTTTTTAAATAGACAGGCTGCAACTAATTCATATACAAACTCCCCACTTTATAGAATGTGCCATTTATATAATTCATGTAATTATTGTTTGGATGTATTTGGCGATAATTACTGCAAGTATTTGGTTTCTGTGAAGGAATGTATTTGTTTTACTCCTTAGATTTAATTTAGTTTAGGATAATTTTTCCATTGATACGCACGTTATGTTTAATACTTATATACATGTACTTATATTTATAACCCCATAATTGGATGTATAATCTGTTGGGTTAATAAACGGTTTATTATTATTATTATTATTATAATATGTAAAAATGTTTGTTCCGAATTTTAGATTTAATTTCCTCAATTACCTCCGAATACAAGGCACTTACGTCGTTTCTTCTTAGTGCTGTTTCACCTGAGACATTGAATTTGCAATACTCCTGAAGAAAAGAAGTGAAGTTTTGATTACGTAGTTTTGACAAGGGAATATTCGACGTCATCATTGTATGACATAGATCTCGGTTGAAGATATCTTGTTCGTTTAGCTTTTCCGACATTGGTTGGAAACATTGGGTTAATGTGACACGTCTACAGATTTCACCTTACCAAATTTAGTAATATAAACAGAAGTTTTCACGTGTTGGTCTGTTAAATTAGTTTCTTGTATTTCGAAAGACCTTAATCTGTATCTTGTTTTTATTACACCATCGATAGATAGTATTGAAATCCTTCTGCAGAGCTTCACAATCAGAAGTAGGTAAAAATCTTCAGGTATTTTCCTGAAGATTTTTAGGTTGTGGAAGTGCCCCCAAAACCCCCAAAAAAGACAAAAAAATGTCAAAGGGTGAATTATAATTTTTGTAACAGCCAACTGCCGTTTGCGACTTACCTAGGTTTGAGGAAAATATAACCCAACCTTGGTCTTTGCATACCGTTCAAAATGGTCGATCGCTGTTTGGGGAATTAGACGACCATAAATTGCCCTTGAAGTATAGGCTGCAGTGCTCATGATCTCTTCAGCAGGAAGCTATTTTTTTTCCGTTTACGAAGACGAAATGGAACTCAACGCAAAAACCAAGGTTAGGTTATAATTTTCTCAAACCTACGTAAGTCGCAAACGGTAATTGCCTTTTCCTAAAATTAGAATTCACCCTTGACATGATCCGTTTATGAACGAAGAATTAACTAAAGGTTAAAGATACGTGAATTAACTTCCATTAAGAAGATGTACACTCGTAATTATTTAAACAACTTTACACTACCAAGGTCTGTCTGCTAATCCTCGAATCTCTCCCGCGCGTAAGCGGTGATATAGTTACCAAAGTTAACCACAGACAGCGGAACAAGTATCCGAATGAACCTATTTAATATAAGATACCGGAACTCGTCAATAAATAATGAAGACTATTAATCGATATTTAAAAGGGAAATTAAAGCGTAAATGCTAATTATTCGAATTTTTTACCGAAAAAAAAAAATAATTCAATTGATTTGCTACAAATTTGCAAACTACGGGCAACAATATTAATATCTGTTTCTTAATGCGATTTAAGACTTTCCCAGCGATTCGAATCTTACGTCCTTAATAGCTTAATGGTAAAGGCAGTGGTCCGGCAAACCAATGGACGTAGGTTCGAATTCTGCTTAAGAGCGAATTTTTTTCGGTAAAAAATTCGAATAATTAGCGTCGTAAACAGCAGAAAGCATTTATTTCATTCGCATTACTTGGCGAAAATACAATTGATTTGCAACGTTATTTTATTGTTCTTAATTGTTTATTTTCATCAATTTTAATTACCTATCATTATTAAGACTCTTTGAAATTCGTTTCCGTCAAGTAAATTGAATTAGTTTCTTGTATTTCGAAAGACTTTAATCTCCTTTGTCTAATTCAATTCTTGGCAACGTCAAGAAGATTATTTAGTCCGACCTAATTACACCTTTATCGGAACAGTCTTGACTCGCTCCTCTCTGTCAGTTAACCAAGTAAAAACTCCCCCAATTAAATATTTTAACTGACATCCTAATTATGCCATTCGACGTCTTTAACTTTCTTCTGAGTCGGTTTTTTTGTTAAACTAACACGCCTCTGGTCCTTTGCCATTACAAAGAACTGTCTATATCGCGCCTGTTTAGAAGTTTAGCAAGTTAGGGAACGGAGTAATTAGACTCAAGCGGAACCAATACTTCGCCGTCCCATCTCGCACCGTAATTAATGGAAAAACCGGGTGAAATGTTTCTGACGGATCGTCACAGACAGCGGCGGGTCGATTTTAGTTCCCTTTCGGGATACCTATACGATATCCTCTCGAAGATACTCGTTTCTCTTTCGACGTGAATACATAAAACATAACAGTTTCGCACTTCGTTATCGGCTTTGGGGTATCTTAATCTGTTAGAATGAGGTTTCCCCTCTTGCACACGCATACGTATTTGTTGCGGCGGCGGTGACGCTGGTATATTTCAAGGGTTAAAAGGGAACACGGATCGGTTACGCGATACTCTTCTCTGACAGGATGAAGAGAGCGAATCTAAATTAATGACGAAAACACTTCTAGAGTTCCCGTTTTTCATTTGATTTTTGCTTCGAGGTTATTGAGGATTTGTCTATTGAGGTAACGGTTGAATGGAAAATGTTATGGAGGATTTTGAGCAAATACAAAAGGGTCGGATTACTTAGTTAACTGGATAACACGAGTTCGGTTTAGAACTGTTTAACGTGATATATACGATTACAAGAGAAGAGATCATAACGATATCTTGTATCTTGTGAAATATATCGGAAAAGTGCTAGGGTGAGACAGGGCGTAATTTAAGCAAACGTAGAAGATCTAATATTTTGCTATAGTCAATGAAAGAAAATATTAGGAATACACAATTCATGTTTAATATTTAAAATATTCTGGAAATACAAGAGTAATTTTTCAAGAGTTAGAAACACTTTCGCTACAGTGATTAATGATTATGTTCAGTTTAGCTTAATTAGTTTATTTTCTGTCGAAAAGGTACATATCGTGCATGGACAGTAAAATGGTATTTACACAACACTACAATATAATAACGTAACCAAGGAAACTCAAAAATATGCGCATAAATATGCAAATCATTTAGTCAAAATACGCACAAAAATGTTGAAAATATGCGAATAAAAAAGTACTTATAATACATAAATTTATTGATTCACTTAAAAATAACTAAACCTAAATATAAATTTATTACACGAAGTAGGCTGTCGTTAGTTGTAAAAACAGCAAACCACTAAATATTTCTCGAAGTTCTCAATTAAAAAAAAGTCTCCTGTCTGAATATAAAAATCTAGAAATGGAAATACTCCTTTCCACATTAACCGACATAATAGGGGCGTTTTTTAAATTGCCTAATATTACAGTGGATTCAATAAATTCTCTCTTTAAAATATTAGCTACTTGGCTCAGAAACCGAAATCCACAATCTTTTTCCATCACATTTTTGAATTTTTGAAAGATTTTGTCCCGGCGGCAAACAGGCTCAGTCCAGCCAAGGCCAGGCTTCACGAATTCACAGGTGTTAGAATAGGATCACCAACTTCAATTTTTATATCTAAGGAATCGTGTTTGTGTATTAAGAGCTGAGTCTTACTTAAGTTCAGGATAATTCCGTTAGCATTAAATTATATTTCGTAGTATTCGTTGTATATAGTATTATTTGATGTCATAAAGGGGAATTCCTCTGTGTTATTAATTCGTGGAAATTGTACCTACGGGCAACAATACCCAAGATTTACGATAGTGTCTTAAAAATCTAATCTTAACTAATAAATAAAAAAATAGCATTACTAATTAAGTATTGGTGTTATAAATCTAAGTATGTAATTACGGATCGTCCCTTGTTAAAGTAATAAAATTTATTGTACATATTTAGAGAACGTAATCTTAAGAATGGATACACAGATTCAACCCTTTGTTCACTATAACTCATGGTAATAAAATCAGCCGTCTAATATACAAAGTAATAAATAAATTTGTAAATATAAATGATGCCGATTATTAATAATAATCGTAATAATCGTAATCGTAATCGCAATAATAGTAATAAAATAAGTTCTCTAAATTACAAAGTAGGTAATAAATCAATTTGTAAATGTGAAGAGTTTTTAGAACCCAAAGAAAGTCTTACAATTTGAATATGTTAATACAGTGGCTTAAACATGAAAATGCACGTTGAATATTCATAAAATTTGAAACGTTATGTTTGAATTCTATATCCTACATTTACTTAAATTTAATAATAAAAAATGTTTAAAATTATAATATTACAAGAGAATATTAAATGTATCCTCAACAATATTAATATTATACCGGGTTTTTCTTTTGTCATTACACATAGGTATAATGCGCTGACTTTTTTTCATTTACTCTTACACATAGACAAAAATGTATGGTGGTGGCATAGTAGGTAACCAGTTATACACCAGTAACATTTTTCAAATTGTCAAATATTTCTATTTTTCATTCATACTTAAATCTTAAATTAAATACATTTTATTGGAAAATAAATAATTTGTTTAAATCAGTTAATTATCCCAACAGGCGTATATTTTATGCGAAGACAATTTTAAATATTTTTAACAAATTCAAAGATGGAATAGTATTTCTTTAAGGTTGAAATATCTATATCTAAGATAGTAAAATTAGTGTATCAAAAAAGGTAGAAAATATAACAAAAAAGTATAAATAGATTTTACCATTTTATGAATTGTAGAACGCCCTCACATTACTTCTAATGAATTACCGAACGTAACTTACGTATTGGGGGCATTTCAGTAACACGATAAAAACAAATAACACCTCGTGATATCTTACTGGTTATACTGGTGTATAACTGGTTGCCTATTTTGCCACTGCCATACATTTATACCTATGTGTAAGGGTAAATGAAAAAAAGTCAGTGCATTATACCTATATGTAACGACAAAACAAAAACCTGGTATAGGGTAAACGGTACAGTTGTTGACACCCCGGGAGTTATTGACATACTCAAATAGAAACAGAAATATTAAGCTCTGGGAACGAATTTAGCTTTAGTTCATTGCAGTGTTTGGGACTTTCATTATTTAAGTTCAGATTGGTAAAGTTTTGGTTTAGCAGGTTGGTATTAGATGCACTTTAGGCAGGTGTCAATGTCGTAGTGCGGTGTAAGTAACTAGTCGGACTAGTGGTTTAGTGGCTTGCATACTTGCCTCGTAGTCCGGCAGTACCGGGTTCGAGCCCCGGTGCTTCCTTTCTGAGTTTGGTTTTCTGTAGTTTTCCAAATTCCACGGCAAATGCGGAAAGGTAACATCTTAAGTCGGTCTACAGCCGCAGGCGTAATAATAACTCATGGCCAGCCGATGCCCCCTGTAATTGGCGCAAGCTGTTGGGGGATGCTAAGGCATGGATTATTATTATTAATATGGGTAAGTTATTGTGATTTTATTAAGGAAGTGCATGTCAGAACATAAGCTTTTAAAAGTACTTGCAAGGTGATATGAGTTGAAATTACTCGTCTGTGTTGTAAATAAATATGGTGCAGCAAAATTTAACCTAAAAATATAATTTAATGAAGTTTTAACGCCTTTTTAAGGGTGTCAATAACTGTAAAGAAAAACGGACACATTTCAGTTATTGACACCCCCATGTCAATGTCTGTCGTAGCAGAAATTTTTTATTTTTTTAATTGTTAGCATAAAAATACGTTAAAAATTGATAAGACATGGTTTAAATTTATTGCCGTTGCTGTTATTTACCTGTAAACAGTGGTTGACACCATGTCAATATCTATAAAAATAAGGTGTCAATCACTGTGTGCTAATGTAAATAGTTATAAATTCCGGCAAAATATGAATTATATGCTTCACTTTTACCTATGTATAGCAAACTATGCGAAGGCAAATGTAAAGAGTGAGATTAAAGCAGAAGCGACAGGAATACCAAAAAGTAAAGGCATTCAAATACTATCTGATGTAACGATATTGCCTGCAGTTAAAACCAAAAATAAAAATGATGAGGAGCCCAAAGGAGACCATGATTTAAATATTAAACTGCATAAAGAAAACACGAATGCGGAAGTCACGTTGCCTAATGTTCAAGAGTTATTTAAGTACAATACAGTACAGAACTTAACAGGCTTATGTCATATCTACGCCAATCCTAGGCAACCGTGGGCTGAAATGAATTGTTTGTCTAAGAAAATACCATTTCATATGTTTAATTAAACATAAGATCATAGATTTAAGCAGTGTCCCTTTTGTTTTTAAATGTAACACTTGTAGGAATAATTTTTAATTTTTCTCTTAATTTATGAATAATAATCTTGTATACCTATTTCAGGTCTATGTAAAATTTCTAACCAATTAAATAAAATTTTGATTTCCAATTTGAATTGTACGTAGTCTTTTAATATTTTCTGTTCCCTTTTAGTACATAATCAAAAAATGAGATAGATCTATGTCAATAACTGTATCAGTTAGTGTCAATAATAGTTTTTATCATGTCAATAACTATAAATACGAACTGTGAACTAATTATAATAATAATATTGCAGTTTAGTTGATTTTAATCATTTTATCTTTTTTTAATCAAAACAGCATAGAGCTGTTTATACTTGGAAACAATTAAAACCAACACTTTTTTCTTTATAAGGTGAATATTTATAATAATATCAAAAGTTATTGACTAAGATTTTCAGTATAATATCTTCAAGAATACCCAACATCAGCTTTGCCTTAAGTTTATATTATCTGTTTTTGTTTTGACATAACATTAAACAAAGTAATCCTTCGCGTCAATCTTTATCGAGCAACATGCCAATATTTATATCCAATCGTGGCAAAATTTAATTTAAATTAAATTACGTTTTCCAATCACGTCTTCCTAAATCATAACCGCAGAGTGCCATTGCACATTTACATACTACATGCAAATCTGATGTCGCTCCGTTCGGGTGGGATTAAATAAGGAAGACATAATATCCTACATACGTACATGTTTGGAAAAGGGATTAAATTAACATGACTGACGGATCCAGTCAAGAATTTACGTACCGTAACGGATCAAATAAGTTTCTAGAGACTTCTAGTTAAGATGCATCGGATTAAAGGGGTAGACGTAATCGATTTATATTACTAAAAGTAAGGATATAAGAATTAACGAAGTTCATGGTATAATTAATTAGGTGTAGCTACTTTTCGCAAAATAAGTGAATATATTATTATAAATCACTCGTTGATAAAGCTAAAATATTATGATGTTGGTATAAGTTGCATCGCGTTGTGGCGTCAAAATGTTTCATACACAGATATATGATTTAGATTCGGGTTATTTGCACCACATTGAATGCCAAAAATATTTTAAGCAAAAGAATTATCTCAGGATCTTAAGTTCGTTTTCTGAAATTGAATTTTCTATACTATGAAATAAAAAAAAAATTAAATGTATGTACAGCAGACCAATTTTCATGTGGCCGGTGGGAGAATTTGTACGTGCGTCAAGTAAGGGTCAGTGTTAGATAGAGACAGTATTCGGAAAAATGAAATGCAAACTCTTTGTGCGAGTCGTGCATTGGGACGTAGTAAGGGATAAATTCAGAAAATCACATTGTTGAACATGTTTATAATGGTTTGTATTTCACTAAATTAAGGCAAATAGAAGTAAAATAAAACGCATAGTTTCATGTAACATGTTTAATTAAAATGTCTTACCTTACCTACTAGCTAAAAGCGTACTAACATCACATTAAGGGGATGACTGAATAAGATTGTTAGCTACACTTAACGGTAGAAAGGCTTAGGATTAAGTAAAACTAATTTGGATAATTAACTGAATTATTGGCAAATAATGTTTATGCTAATCTCTTTCTCATTATAATCACATTGTAAACTTTCTATATGTACAAAAGAACAGTATATTCTTCAACGAGCTTAGCCGAGTGTTGTAATAACATTATTTAATAGTCGTGGAGAAAAGAATATTATTAATACTAATATTATTAGAAATAACAATGAAAATAATAATTACAATAAGAAATAATACATAAATACTCAAAAATAATTATAGGAGAAAACAATAATGAACAATAACTAAGTTTCAAAAAAATTACGGTAAATTATACATATAATTATATAAAAAGTTATGCAGAATCACTATCACTGACTTCCTCTTCTCTCTCCGATTCAGAGTCTTCACCCAAATTAATAATGAACTGGTCTGTAACTTCGTCTATGAGAGGTTCCGCTTCCAAAAACTTTTGATCCCACTTTATCGCGTGGTCACAACATTTATTCCATTCAGCAGCACTAAATTCATCAAAAAAGTTATCACATAACTGTTGAACATATCTAATAGTGAATGATACATTTTTTTGTGCCACATATTGTTTAAGATATGCCCATACTAACTCAATCGGATGTAAATCTGGGTGGTATGGCGGTAATCGCAAAACACTATGGCCACGTTGTGTTAACATTTCATCTATCTCGAACGTTTTAAATGTTGGCTTATGTACTTTAATAATATTATATAAATCGGGCTTGAGCATGTTATTGTCGAAGTAAATATTTTTAGACCTTAACCAGTCTATCATAACTGATTTCCTGCTATTAGAATTCGGTGGCTTATCTTTTTGGACATTATGATAAGGAGCATTGTCAATTACTAGGACAGACTTTGGAGGCAGGTTTGGAATTAATTTTTCTAACAACAATTTTTTGTAATTTTCATAATTCATCTAGTGATGATCATCTCCCGTTGTGATATTAGACTTAAAAATCCATTTGGCATTCGGAATGAATCCCGTCTCGCAGCCAGCTTGAACAATACTTTAGACCTTTTGATATAGGCCTTGCTAATCCTTCATTGGAATTGTCACTCCAACAAGTAGCCACGGTATGAGAACTGTGGATGTAAGTTTCATCCATATATATAATCGGTCTTTTTTCATTTATGTAGCTTTGAATGGTACGCACATAAGACACTCTTAACTGACGAATGTCGTGCTTTTTCATTAACAACTTTCTGTTTGTTTTTGTTTTTCTCCAACGAAAGCCCATATCTTTTACTACTTTCCGAAGAGAATCTATTCCTCCGGTGTATCCTGTTTCTTTAAATTTTCTTAGAATGTTTGGCATTGTAGGCACAATTTTGTCAACAGTAAAGGTATTTAAAATTGTTCTACGCAGCACACCTTTATCTGCATCGTCTAAGTCGGTTTTGGGCTTGGTTTTTTTTAATTTTTCTTTGGCGATGTAAAATATGAACCGGAACCTGCGTTTATTTCAGTTTTTTCTTTAACAATCCGTCTAATACTTCTCTCAGAAACACCCGTTGCGGCAATAACGCGTTCATATAACTGATCCAGTGAAATTTTGAGTACCCCTGAAGTTTTTTCTTCTTGCATATATTTAAATACATTTGAGATCACTTCACGAGTTTGACTGTGTAAAACACATTTATTTAATTTACTTTTAAACTCCATTACTCACTACCTTAATACGGCACTGCACTACTGTGTTTATCGTTTCAAACGATGTAAAACACTGAATGCCAGAGGTTCCCCTACCTATGAATCTCGAGGGCGGTACTTCTAACCGGCCACATGAAAATCGGTCTGCTGTACGTATATAGAATTTGTTCTGTTTATTTAATTTTTTTCTATTTCAATCACAAGCAAATAAATAAGAATAAAACGTCTTAATTTACAATTTTACTAATCTAACAAATCTTTCTTAAATCTATAAAAACCTTGAAATAAATGCTTTCTACATATACGACACCAATTATTCGAAAAGTCTTTCTTTGGAGACTGTGGTTAAGAAAAAACTTAAAAAGGGTATATAACCCCTTACCACAATTACTAATCGTGTCCTAAATACGTATTTCGACAACTAAATTGTCATCATCAGTATATAAAACCCCTAATCAAAATGTCGCACTTGGGACACAGTAAAGCTAGCACATCTGATCTCTCCTTAAGCCTCCTTAAGCCTCCTTAAGGACCTCTCTTAAGGAAACGGCAACCACGTGTGATTATTCTCTCTCTGCGCGTCTACAATCTTTCTACCTCTTTTCTAAGAATAAAAAGAGACAACTATATGGAATCGGACCCTTATCTACATTAATAAAGGTGATTCCTTTATTTTTAAAGATATGAAAGCTTTCATATGCGTCAAGATCTCGAGGATTATTAATGGCTTTGACAAGTTTTAACCCTTTAACCTACATATTGTGTTGTGTATTTAAAGAATGATTGGCAACGATAGATTTTTCTGGTCTATTGAATTTAATATGTGATATGTGGTCTTTAAACCTAATTATTATTGATTGTTTCGTTTGGCCTATATATTTTAAATTACAATGATCGCAATTAATTTCGTATATACCTGATTTCAAATTCAAATTAACTTAACTTTGGTATTCCCTAGGAGGCTTTTGATGGTATTTTCGGACCGAAAGGCAACTTGGAGATCTCGTTCTTTAACAACTCTATTAATGTTTTTCGTGATAGGATGGTATGATAAACACATGTACTTTTTCTCCTATACCAAACTTGTGGATTCGCGGATTGTCTTTTTTAATTTCGTTTTTCTAATTAATTTATTGATTATTTCTATGTCAAAGCCATTATACTTCGCGATGTTTCTAATGAAATCTAGTTGTATTTCATATCTCTCTTTTGTTAACGGAAAATTTAGTAACCGATTGACTAAGAAATTAAAGGAAGCTCTCTTATGTTGAAAACTATGATTTCAATCCGCGATGATGAATCTATTAACATACCTGGATGCCGTGTAAAGTTGTTGCGTGATCAGATGTGCTAGCTTTGTTGTGCCACATGTGCGACACTTTTATTAGTGGTTTTACCTACTGATGATGACAACTTAGTTGTCGAAATACGTATTTAGGATACGATTAGTAATTGTGGTAAGGGGTTATATAACGCGTGTTCATTTGAAAAGTCAATCTAGGTTACTTTGAAATTTTGATAGAATATGACGCAAATATATTGGTATGTGTTTGTTGTTCCGTAAACGTAAATCCAAATGACATTTGATAATGTCAACCACAAATATCAGTTAGTGCATAAAATAATCGTGCGTAGATTCTGGTTTAAATAAGTTGCTTCTCAGTTTTAAAATGGCTTTCACTTTAGAACATAATTTTTTTTTAGTCCAGGCTTATTTTCGAAGTGGCAATAAAATTGATGGTTTATGGGTTTATTCAGTTCAAGATTGCATGGTTGAATTTCAAGAGTTTCCACATTTTGAAATAGATTATATACAATTTAAGAATACTTTGAATAGAACTTTAAAACTTTTTTCTGAAACTGGTAGTCTCTTAAGAAAATCAGGCAGCGGAGCAGTTAAGAAACGTACACCTCAAGTTCTCAATCGTGTTGAAGAAATAATGGAAAATGAACCACAAACATCCGTTCGACATTTGAGTCAACAAATAAACCGTTCTGTTGGTAGAACTCACAAGTTACTAAAGAAAGATATGCAACTTTATCCATACCGTGTCATAGCACTACAAGAATTGTTAGAAATTGATTACCCACGTAGACTACAGTTTTGTAATTGGTTTGTAAATATGAATCGCTACATCCAGAGAAAATTGGTGTTTGGGCAGCGATAAGCCAAAGGCGAATCATTGGACCAATATTTTTTTAGGGAACGTTAAATGCTCAAAGGTACCGTACGGAAATTTTACAACCATTTGTCAATCAGTTGCATGATGATGAACTTCAAAATGCATATTTCCAACAAGACGGGGCACCTTGTCACTGTACTGTAGAATCTTTGGATTATTTAAGAGAATTTTTTGATGAGCGTATAATTAGTCGAAATACTGAAATTGCCTGGCCTGCACGTTCATGCGATTTAACACCTTGCGACTTCTTTTTGTGGCCTTATCTAAAAAATAACATATTTCGAACACCTATTTTGAATTTGAATAATATGCTACAGAGAATCGTACAGAAATTCATGGAAATTAATAACAATCCAGTAATGTTGCAGAATATGATCAGAAATTTTGAATGGAGGATTTTAAAGTGCATTGATCTTGAAGGACATTTTCAACATTTGTTATAATTTTCAATAAATACCTATTATTTGTTATTTATTTGTATGTATGAATCTGTCAAAATATACGACTTCGTAGGTTAAGTAGTAAATTTTAATTTACGACATACTTCAAAATGTTCTCAGTAATTATTAGAATTTTTTACTGAAAAGAACTAGCCCTTATGCAGGATTCGAGCCTACGTCCTTTGGTTTGCCGGACCACGCTCTTAACTATTAAGCTATTAAGAGACTGAAGTTCGAATCGTTGGGAAAGTCTTAAATTGCATTAAGAAGCAGATAATATATTGTGTCCGTAGTTGGCAAGTTTTATGCAAATCAATTGCATTTTCGCGACGTGATGTGAATTAAATGAATGCTTTCTGCATATACAACGTTAATTATTCGAATTTTTTACTGAAAAAAAAAATTCGCCCTTATACAGGTTTCGAACCTATGTCCTTTGATTTGCCGGACCACGCTCCTAACCATTAAGCTATTAAGGGACTGAAGTTGGAATCGTCGGGAATGTCTTAAATTGCATTAAGAAACAGATAATGTTAATTTTTTTGCAGTAAAAAATTAGAATAATTAGCGTCGTATATGTGGAAAGCATTTATTTCTTTCACATCACTTCACGAAAATGCAATAATTTGCACTCATTATTCTCCTGTCGAATCTTCTGTCACCTTCCAAATGTCCAACTGTAATACAGCAATTAAATATTTTAATCTTCTTAAGTTTATTTCAACTCTTTATTTTCTAGTAACTGTATCTTCATTTTATATTACACCCTTTTATAATAACATTTCTTATTATAGCCACTAATATAGTCCATGGCACAGTGGCGTGACAAAATTTTTTCGAAAATTTTTGGCATTTTTTTTTCTTGCTTATAAGGGGAATTTTAGAAAAATGTTTTGCGTATATATTCTATATACTTTAATCTTTCCATTTTTTATGCGTTTTTTTTATTTCAAGGACACCCTGTATAATGAAGTATTTTAATATTATTTAACATTTTTAATGTGATATGTACGGTTGCGATTGTAATTTAAGGGACACTTATTTTTGTACATTGTAAAGTCTACTTCATGATAAAATAATATTTGCCAATTTATGAAATGTCACCAACGTCAGTTTGTATTTGAAATCAGACTTACAATGTCAAAATAGGACGAATTTATGTGTTAAGACTTGTCCCTTATTCTTCGATCGTAATAGTACTTCTTCAATTTTAAAAGAAATCCCCATTTTTATTCAAAGATTCGGGCACAGGTAATTTGCACGCTATTGAATCCACTTGAGCTTTACTTATAAATCCGGCGCCCTAATCCCACATGTAAAATGCACTCTTGCACTCTAATCATTTGCATACAGATACAGAGACATACCTTCTTAAAAGTTATATCTTACCATAGTGCTCCCAAAGGATAACTACATGATCATTTCTATGTATCATAGTATTTCACACATCTATTGTATGTATTTTGTAATAAACTATATTCCTTTTTTTTTCTGTCAAATTTAGTGACTATATTTTTATATATGTATTTTTATGTTGGATTTTTGACTATATGTATAGGAATAAAATATGATAGAAAATTCATTCATGTTTAGAGTGCAATTTACCGGTCAGATAAATGGGCAATGAAGAAACCGGAGTGCAAAATACCTGTAGGATTACATTGACCTGGGGGTGTGGCGTGCAATTTACGTATACCCAAAGATTCAATCTATTAGTTACTCTTATTTTTTGAAATTTTTTATAAACACTTTTCTTGAATAGTTTACCCCACCTAGGGTAGATGGCGCCGTACAATATCAAATTTATTTCATTATGTGAGCGTTCTATTTAATGTTACTTTTTGGTGTGAAGTTCAAAGCGCGTCCTATATGATAGGTATTGGAAGTGTGAACAAACTTTTAAAATAACTAGATATTCTAAATACTGTAAGAGAGGAAACATGTATTTGTTATTTAATACATAATTACTAAAGATACTCGAATATTTCAAGTCCTGCAAATATGTGTCGTAAAACGAAATAGTTATATAACGAACTATATAATTTATTCCGCAATATTAATGAAATTACTGAGATGGATAACGTACCAATAGGAAGTTTGTTCAATCTAAATACTACTCGAATACAATTTCAATATTTACTATTCCACAAATTCAGTCGACTGCTATAATCATAACTAGAACCAAACTAATTTGTAATTTATTCAATAAACTTCAGGCAAATACTATTAGGATAATGAAAGGGCTCCTTTTCCAATTAAAATTACAACAAAACATTAGGTTTGTTAGTAGTAGATGTGGGTTTGTTTAATAAAAAGTAATCAGTTATTTTTGTGTATATTTAACGTGTATAGCATGAACTATAATTAAACGACCCGAGCAATAACTACCCGTAAATAAAATATGATGTTTTAATATACAAACTGACCGTAAAATTAATAAACTTCCCAGGCAGTAGCTTTATTAAAATTGGACGCATTATTTTGAAAATATCGCGAATGTTATATATGCGAATGAAATTCATTGTTTTATTAATTTTATTTTGAAAAATGTTTGTACCTACGTATTTAATAATTAATTACTTTACATTACGGAAATGCTGGCTTTGATTTATAATTAGAAAATGTGTAATTATATGTGCAAATAAAAATTAAAACCCATCCTGCTATGTCCATTATTCAAATAAATAATAATAATTAATAACACAACGTTTAAGTTTTAAAAACATATAATGTTATTTGCATATTTTACAATATTTCATGATTTTTCAAAAATTCTCGCTTAATTATCACAGTTCAACGTCTTTTCCGATGATTTTCAAATATCTAATTCCACATTTCCAGATTTTTTAGAAATTTTCGCATAATTTCCATATTTTACGATTTTGTACCATTATTTTCAAATTTTGCCATTACCGTATTTTTTAATTTTTCAGTATTTTTGAAAAATTTTCGTATATTTTTCAAATTTCAGCATTTTTTCTATTATTTACAAATTTTTCTAATTCCATATTTCTTCATTTTCAAGAAATTTTCTCATAATCTTCATATTTTTTCGTTTTTATCACATTATTTTCAAATTTTGCTATTAGCATATTTTCCAAATTTTCAGTATTTCTAGCAAATTCCCGCATAATTTCCAAATTCAACATTTTTTCCTATTATTTAAATATTTGTCTAATCATTTTCAAGAAATTCCCCCACAATTTTTATATTTTTGCTATTTTGTTTCAATATTTTCTAATTTTGTTATTTCTATATTTTCCAATCTTTCATGATTTTTCACAAATTTTCCCATAATTTTCATATTTTTAGATTTTATACCATTATTTTCAAACTTTTGCCATTATATTTTCAATTTTTTTAGGACTTTTGAGAAGTTCTCCTATAATTTTCAAATTTCAACTTTTTTTCCTATTATTTACAAATTTTTCTAATTCTGTTTTCCGCATTTTCATAAAATTTTCGCATAATCTTCACATCTTTTCGATTTTATGATCAGATTTTGCAATTAGCATATTTTACAATTTCTCAGGACTCTTAAGGAAATTCTCGCATAAATTTCATATTTTTACTATTTTATCCCAACATTTTCAAGTTCTGCTATTTCCATATTTTCCGATCTTTCAGGATTTTTCTGAAATTCTCTCATAATTTTTATGTTTTAGCAATTTACAAATTTTTCTAATTCCATGTTTTCCGCATTTTCATAAAATTTTCGCATAATCTTCACATCTTTTCGATTTTATGATCAGATTTTACAATTAGCAAATTTTACAATTTATTAGGATTCTAAGGAAATTCTCACATAATTTTCATATTTTTACTATTTTATCCCAACATTTTCAAGTTCTGCATTTCAATATTTTCCGATCTTTCAAGATGTTTCTGAAATTCTCTCATAATTTTTATGTTTTAGAAATTTTTTCCTATTATTTTCAAATCTTTCTAATTTTAAATATTTAATTGACGAAGGAGATACTTGTTGAAACTTCATTATAACGCTAAGAAATAAGTAATTAAACTTCTAGTTTCAAAAATTCTGTAATGTATCAGAATAATTGAAACATACATGAGTAGGTAAACCCCACCAGTTTTGTATAATACAAAGGCATCTTTTAATAATATAAAATATTACTAAAAATCTGGTGTGAAGAACACAAATGCAGGTTCACTATTAATATTTTCTGTGAACGTGTCCGAATATATCCTATCCCCAGAGACGTAGATACGTATTTCGCTTTTCTACAAGCTCATCGGTACGCCCCTGCTGGAGAAAGAATACTTCCAGACACATTTACAGAAAAGAACCACCTCGCCCTATCACCGTAATTATCCAGACCGAGCGCAGAAGTAGATTCGGCGCTACCTGTTGTGAGACAGCCGAAGTACCTCGCATACCGTCCACATAATTAATGTGAAGTAACGACGCTCTTCCAAAGGTTAGCACAGCCAACTCTCTAGAAAACTGCATTTTGTTTGTGCCTTCACTCATACTACGGCTTAACCGCATGTGTAATGTATCAGAATAATTGAAACATACATGAGTAGGTAAACCCCACCAGTTTTGTATAATACAAAGGTATTTTTAATAATATAAAATATTACTAAAAATCTGGTGTGAAGAACACAAATGCAGGTTCACTATTAATATTTTCTGTGAACGTGTCCAAATATATCCTATCCCCAGAGACGTAGATACGTATTTCGCTTTTCTACAAGCTCATCGGTACGCCCCTGCTGGAGAAAGGATATTTCCAGACACATTTACAGAAAAGAACCACCTCGCCCTATCACCGTAATTATCCAGACCGAGCGCAGAAGTAGATTCGGCGCTACCTGTTGTCAGACAGCCGAAGTACCTCGCATACCGTCCACATAATTAATGTGAAGTAACGACGCTCTTCCAAAGGTTAGCACAGTCAACTCTCTAGAAAACTGCATTTTGTTTGTGCCTTCACTCATACTACGGCTTAACCGCATGTGTAATGTATCAGAATAATTGAAACATACATGAGTAGGTAAACCCCACCAGTTTTGTATAATACAAAGGTATTTTTAATAATATAAAATATTACTAAAAATCTGGTGTGAAGAACACAAATGCAGGTTCACTATTAATATTTTCTGTGAACGTGTCCGAATATATCCTATCCCCAGAGACGTAGATACGTATTTCGCTTTTCTACAAGCTCATCGGTACGCCCCTGCTGGAGAAACGTTCACAGAAAATATTAATAGTGAACCGGCATTTGTGTTCTTCACACCAGATTTTTAGTAATATTTTATATTATTAAAAATTCTGTAATCTTAACGAAAAAACTCCAGTAACTACATATTTAAAGTGGCTGTTGTGTGTGAGATTCTTAAATGCATGTCTCAGCGATTTGTCAATTTTCTCAAACTATAAAGTGTGATACTCTTTAAACTAGAACTAAGCCGTGTTCGAGACGAGGAAAAACGCCGAGGGATAAGCAAGAAATTCGATAGCAAAAACTGTTGCCTCCCTTACGTAAACCAAGGGTAAACTTGGAATCGTTCCAAATGTGAAACGATGATTCGCAGAGACCGTGTCGTACTTGTATGCAACAAATTATTTATAAAATACGTAAACATGTCCGTGACAAAGAACAGTCCGTATTCCGTAGCATCCCAATTTCCGTCGATCACTTATATGTGCTAAAAGATAAGTTTTCTCTCTTGAAAATCCCGGAGCGATATCTATTCTGGTGTGGACGTGTTTGGTCAAGCGGAATGTGAATCTATCAAGGCCGCAGTTGGAATAGATCATAGATGAAGAAAGAAAAGAAAAACAGTCAATTTCAAACAAACAACACTATTTATTATGGATGAGTGGAGCAACGACATCAGTTACATTTTATTACATCGATATTTTCGTCTAGGTCAGGCAAATTATTAGAAGTGAAAAAAATTTCTTTGACATATCGAGAGATTATCAGAGTTAAGTTATGTAATATTTTACTCAAAATAATACAGGCCAGCAAATAATAATCGTAATAACTTAAAAAAAGGTATAAAAACCCTTAAGTTGTCATCCTCAGTAGGCAAAATTAATAATGACAGTTTTGAATATGGAGTATAGTAAAGCTAAAGAATCACGAAATATACACTAAATATTAAGGAATTAAAATTATGTTGCTCCCACCTCTTAAAAAATGGCACATTGTTACAATATTTTATGGATCAGTCCCCGTATACATTTTTCTTGCTTTATGTTAGTGTGATATTTCACCGATTACGGCATTAGGTGCGTGTCGGAATTTTCGGAAGAAGTGTAAAAGTCTTTTAATGTGAGTTTGGCTGTTTTGTTGATGATATTTTTGAAAATTAATCCCCCACCTGAGGTAGATGTGACTACGATCTAAGGATGTAATTAAGGTATCAGATTTGGTTCGCTAATTACTGGCTTGTAAAACTTTGTTCGGCAGCATGCCCCCCCCAAACAAACTTCACCAATCGACCTCAACCTTACAGCTGAAAGACCCATATACATTTTGTAGTCTCACTCAGAATTCGCAATGGTCATATTCTTTTTCTACTGAAGAAATTAATTCGGTCATTGCCCGGTTCAAGTTAAGAAAGGTCTCTGGTTTTGACAATGTCTTTCCTGAATAATATATTGCAATCGCTACCGATTCTTTCTAAGATTGTCCCACCGGATATCAGGCGTTTTGCAGCAAATGATGAATGAGCTAAGATTACTCACAACACATTACTATACACGATGATTTAGAGAGTGTCTCCAGGACTCAACTAAAATCTAGGAGACTCATTTGGCTTGATACGAAAGTTCAGCACCCCATCAATATGACTGATTACTGGATAGCCCTCCACGAACAGCACCGTAAATTGAGGAATAGAAATTTAATTTCTAATCCTATAGAATCTCTGTCTGGCGTAAATCTCCCACGTAGGTAATGCTCTCAATTAAATGGGCACACAAGATGCAACTCAATCCTGCATAAATGGAAAGTAGCAGATACTAGCCTCTGCGACTGCGCAAATTTAAAAATAAACTATAACCCAGATAGACTGCCTCAGAAAAAGTTTCTCTGGTGGCATCCACGAAATAAGCAAGACAACTCCTTCAATCCACCTTCTGACAAACAGAAACCTGATGAAACTGATTGTCCTTCTTCCACTATTGTAATATTATGCTGTAATTTAATCTATTTCGCAAGATAATTTTATTACAAGCAGCAAATAATAAGTCCCCTCATTCCTTTAATTTTATGCTTGATCTTTTTGAGCGTCTCGTCATGTCCCTATCCTAATTCCGTTTCAATTTCGAATTTATTTGGCTGCATTTTACGCATTTCCTCTTTTCTACTTGTTTATAAATACTTATACAAAATAAATTTGAGTACATAAATACGTTAGCACGTATTACACATTTGTTACAAATGAAACAGATATGCATTACACATATCTGTATCTGTACAAATGGACATACATCTCGTATTTCGGCGTAGTCTCTTTTCTCCGTCAGATGTCACTAGATTATCTGGTGCCACCTGATTGGACAAAATTTGCTACTTATATATAAGGCAAGCCATCAAACTTGAGTTCATTAGCCAAACTGATGACGTCTATTAAGACAGAAACACTTGTCTTTGGCTGAAGTGAACGTTAAAATATGCGAGGTGTATAGATACGTGTATGTGGTATCATTTATTATAAATCCTTGTTTATAAAATCTTGTTTATTATTCCCGTATTTAAGTTTCTAGGCACTATTTTCTGTTTTGTGACTTCTTTCATTAATTTTACTAAAACTTCAACATTTTTAGTGTTAGCACGTTTTAATTTGGAGAAAAATGAAAATGAAATAGTTTAGAATAGCCATGCCTGTAGACACTCCTTTTTGAGTTGGTGTCAATGACGTTATGAATATTACCACTTCCACCGGCAATGCTTTTGTAGTAATCCAATACAAAGATTTGTGTAGATTCCGTATCGTTTTCTGAGAACGTTTCAAAATATTTAAATGCATCCTACCGTTTAGATGAAGAATGTGTTGAATAGAATTTCTAAATTTCAAACTTCCATATTATAGATACGAGCAGTACGCCATTTTATACTAATTAGTCTTAGCTCATTAGATAATTTTAAATATCCTATCTAGTGATAATGATAAATAAAGAAAAAATATAATATTATGTTTGTTAAGTGTCAGATTTTCGCAACCTACTATAACTTCGCTAATTACCGACGAAAACAAAACACAAATGAAAGAAGTGAATCAACAAAAAAAGCGGACACAACAAATAGCCTAATTACAAATGGACACAAACATGTTTCCCGTAACGACGTGCTCTTTTTAAAGCTTTTAAATCTGAAATAATAATGCGAGATTTCACTGCTATGAGAGGACTCAGCTATGCAAACAAAATAACACGCAGGGCATTGGAAGTATTCTGAAGCGACGTGTTACGATCCGAGCAGAAAGAATATTGACAGGCCGAGGTAAGAGCGAGTAAAGTATATGTTTTGTTATGGTACATTTCAGAAAGTTAGAAATTAAATGAAGAGTTTAAAATTTTGAAATTACCAGATCTGAAAATTATCGTCAAAATTTACGTATAGCTGTTTAACTGCTTAAAAGACATTAATGTAAGACTATCAACAAAAGTAATCTTAAAATACTATATTCGTATATGCTAAATTAATTATTTCAAAGAACGTTTTTCAATGCTACGTAACTAGGTAAAAATTAAGTATGGTTGGTATGAAGAATACCAACAACTACATTTAACATAAAGGCTGATTCAAATTTAGTGCGCACTATTGCTATCTCTGTTATTATTGATTCTAGAAAGTAGGTTAAAATTACCAAAGTATTAGTGTTTTTAATATTGATTAGCATGCAGTTCATTAAAAAAAAATTAAATAACGCATTTTCAAGAAATTTTGAAATTTATAATTTTTTTAAATGGAACAGCCTATATATTTTTTTAAATTCTGAATGCTAATGTTCTTTGTAATATAAAAGTTTCAATTCACTATTGTCCTAAAACGAATAATAAAGTAGTTATAGCAGTTTCTATTTCCTTCTAAATATTGTCATTGCTCCGCTAACTTTCGACAAAACACATACATATTTTGTGTTTAATGTTTATTTTAACATATTACAGCTTACAAAATTAAATTAAAAAGAAGAAAGTACATGTATAATTTATAAATACTGCTCAAAGGTGTCACCTTCCTGCTCAATACATATTCGTGCCCGCTTCAGTACACTCAGGGTGGCTCTTAAGATTGTCCTTCTATCTAATTGGCGAAAAACTTCTCTGATCTTGTCTTGCAATTCGCGCACGTTGTCGCATCGCGTTTTGTACACCTCATTTTTTAAGTATCTCCAAAGAAAAAAGTCTAAAGGTAAGAGATCAGGGGAGCGTGCTGGCCATTGAATTGGACCATTTGTACCAATCCACTTTTCGGCAAAGATGGTGTCGAGGTAGGTTTGAACTAGGTGATAGTTGTTGTGTGCAGGAGCACCGTTCTGCTGAAAGTATAAATTTTGGCGCATCAGGTAATTGGCGTTATCAAGGAAATCCTCTAGAACGTTACGAATAAATTCCAGATATCTGTTTCCTGTCAATGTACCGTTGTAGAACAGTGGACCAACGACTACCGAACCAATTAATCCGCACCAAATGTTAAAACTAAATCGAACTTGTACAGCATGTGGACGAACTATTAATAAATTTTTTTGAGACCAGTAGTGACTATTTTTCTTATTAAATATGCCTCTATTTGAAAAATTTGTTTCGTCACTCCATAAAATACAAATTTTCATCACAAAAACTAACAAACCAATGACAGAAAGCTAATCTCCTGGTGGAATCTCCCGGCTGTAATGTTTGAGAGATTCTGAACTTAAAGGAGATATACTTATGCTTTTTCAAAATTCTTTGAACTGATGAATATCTTAATGCCAATTCCTTAGTAGCATCCCTAATGGAAAATTCGCGATGGGCTTCAAAATATGCTAACACTGTAATTTCTACTTCTTCACTGACGAGGATATTTGTCTTTGTTCTTTTCTTTCTAAATAAGCAATCATGCAGTCTAAACTGATTGTAAAGTTTTCGAAAGTAACGTCGATCTGGCTGCTGTCGTAAAGGATAGTGTTCAGCATAATATTCGCTAGTCCTTATTGAATTTTTACGACATAAAATGTATGCTTCCAACATATCGCATTTCTCCAAATGAGGAAATACCATAGTGAAATATGTCAAACACTAAGCAACGAAAGTAAAACCAAAATGTTTAGAAAAATAAATAGAGAACTAATGAACACAACACAAAAAAAAATATTTTTAATAACTAAACGTGCGAAAGATTTATATTCAGTACGTTATTGACATTTACAAAGGGCATACTATTTGTTCTGCTTGAAGTGAAAGAAGCCTACTACTGATTTTACAGAATGAAAGAGTATCTTTGACATCAACTAAATTCCACCGTAAATACTTTATTATTCGTTTTAGGACAATAGTGTATTGAAATTGTATTTATATTACAAAGAACATTACCATTCAGAATTTTAAAAAATATACAGGCTGTTCCATTTAAAAAAATTATAAATTTCAAAATTTCTCGAAAATGCGTTTTAAAATTTTTTTTTTCATGAACTGCATGCTAATCAATGTTAAAAACACTAATACTTTGCTAATTTAACCTACTTTCTAGAATCAATAATAACAGAGATAGCAATAGTGCGCACTTAATTTGAATGAGCCTGTATATCGTCCCATTACATCCGTTGTTTCGTCTGCACTTACCCAAAGATAATGACCAGATAGGTTGGTTCGTATTTTTTCAATAGTTCTCAAATAACATTTTGGTAAGTGGTATTTACGTAAAGAAGATTCATCTGGTGTATGGCGATCAGTATATTTTGTAAGAAACCTCTTGAGAACTGGATTGTTATGCTTTTTGAATGGGATATTGGCCGCCATGAAAGCTTCACACAGTTCTTCGTTAAAATGGTCAGGTGCAGATGGTCATTTGTTATCTTAATGAGTTTTAGAAGAAACATGTCTCTGCACATTACACACTTTTGTGGACGCCTTAAACTTAACGATATATCTCGGTATCATTACGAATGCAACCAATCTGTATGGCCTCTAATCTATCCTACCATGGTAGCCCTACGAGAATTCTCCATAGTTAATGAAAATAAAAAGAAATACTGAGAGCAGAAAGAAATGGACTAAAAAAATGAAACGAAAACTACACCAAAAATAAGGTAGTAAATTAAACTTAATATTTATAAAAAATTATAGCATAAATATAACAATATAAAATTAATTTTTTAAAATACTGAACGTTGTAACCAAACACTGAAAGAAACGAAATCAGAAACAGTCCCTTATAGAAGAGAATAGAAAATATACTATCTCAAGAACAATAAATAAATATATGTATATGCTTGTATAACAGCATGTAAACACGAGAATACACTTTGGAAATTATTGGATATAATTTTTTAAGCGGTAATTTCAACGCAGTCGACGAAATAATATATAAATGTATATTTCGTCACACGCCACTGTAAATTAGAATTTATGAAGGAATACACACTATGTACTATTCATAACGGCGGAAATAAAAACATCTGCTCGACGAATGCAATCGAGAAAGTAAATAGTGGAGCTGTTATACCATGATATTATATCCGATACCGCCACAACGTTTTATCAGAGTAATTGGTCATTCAATCGCTTCAGTTCGCTCTCTGGTTATTTCATAACTTTAGTACACTAAGAAAAGATATAAGTTAATAACACTACCTGAAAGTTTCCCTTAATTTTGCATATTTTCCACATTCTTGCGGTTGCGGAAGAAAGTTTTAGATATAGTATTTCGAATCTGCGCCAAAACAGGATTATTTATGGGCTGTTAGGATATTGAATACTAATTTCTTTTACTGTTTGTCGCTCGGGGAAACAAAAGCGATAAGAGTAGCAATAAATCGTGAAGGTACGACATAAAAATAAATGGAAATTTACAGCCCCCGGAATTTTTAACTTAAATGTGTGGCATTTTACCAGATACATTTATCTAATTCGTTCATATCTAGAATACGAATGCTTAAACAATTTTCGATAAAGCACGTAGACTTAACTGAATATATTTTAAATAAATTATCTTGATAATTTATTTTAATATTTTACATTCTACCGATAGTGTTAATTATTAATAGTTTTTATCAGTTTACCTTCATATTTTAACGTGATTTTTATTAGGAAGACTTAAGGAATTTATTTGAGGACGTGTGTTCCTTAAATAAATTCCTTAATTTCTGTAATTCCCCACAGTTTCATTCACTTTACTATGGAGGTTGAATTGGAAGATTATCTTCCTTTCCTAGACGTCTTAGTGAATAGCTATTCTGATGGTTCATTAGCGCATTTCGTTTATTGCAAACCTAGGCATACCGATAGATAGCTAAACGCCCTGTTCCACCAGCATCCTGCATGGAAACTTGGCGTCATGAACTCTTTGGACAAACAGGTCCTCAATAAACTGGCACAAGACAATACAGTGTCGCTGATATGGGTGCCAGGACATGAGGGAATTAAAGGCAATGAGACCAAATTGGCAACTGGCAAACTGGCCAAAGAAGGTACTAATAGGAACATCATAGGACCAGAACCTGTATGTGAAATCACTAAGGATTCCGCTAAAAGGAAGATCTGGTTATGGCTAGAAAAAGAACATAAAAATAAATGGGGGTTAGCGGAAGGTCAACTCCATACCAAAATACTACTAAGGGAGCTGGACGGAAAGTTTTCAGCCAACCTAATTCGTAGTAACAAAAAAGAAATTAAAATAATTACCAGGTTAAAATAATTATTGGGGATAGCACAAAGAGCAGTGTGCTCAAGTGCCTGGACGTGATGGCGTCCAACCCAAAACAGAAGAAGAAGAAGAAGTCTTTAGTCCAAGGAGCCTTCTCTATATCTAAACCTAATTCCTTGTTCAAAGAAATCAACCATATTACCAATAGCTTAATCAACAATAATTATTTCAAGCAAGATATCCAACGCACCAAAACCAACACCTTAACCCAGATACTCCCAAATTAATTTTTTCTTGAAAAAATACATTTGTTGTCTATTTCTGCATTAACTGGAACCCAATCAACAACTTTTCATTTTAACTTTTTTTATTTTTTTTAGTAGTTTTTTAGATAAGGGCCGACCTTTTTAAAGGACAGTGGCATTATAAGGTGTAATTAGAACTAACTTTAAAAAACTTAAGTTTATTTAAATACAATCTTCAATTTGATATTGGAACATAATAAACATAAAAAAATATTATTGCGTGTGATATTCAACAAAACATTGTTTAGAATGTAACCCCACTTTGCATTTGGCACACATAAATTGGACTTTCTTGTGGCACCGTCCACATCTGATTTGATTTTCTTGGTAAACAATCAAATGATCTTTACCATCACATCGCTAAATTTCGTTTTCATTGACACTTGTTCGTATACGTCCTCTCTTAGTGTTTTTCTTATGGGTTTCTAAAATACCTTTACAAAGAGATCGACGGAAGCCATACTGGTCCATTTTCCCTCCACAGTGGCGGTGAAGTTGCCAGGCGTTATGAATAGCCATATCCAAGCCATGACAAATTATAGGAAAGTACCACTTTTTTCCTCTGATACTCACGCGATAAAGACTGATATTCTGATCTGCCCTGTCTACTCCACCCATATTCTGATTGTATTTTTTTACCAACTTGGGCTGAGGCACAGATATTTTCTTCTTCTATTTTTGAGAATATCGAGTCACATTAGTCGTTGGTAGTACAGATTTACAATTGGAAGCAATAGTAACAATATTATTATCATTCCATCGGCAGACTATTATATTCTCCTCCCGTTCTAAAGCATATTCAAATGTCCCTCTTTCTGTTTTTCTCAATTCTTTACCAGACCTTATAATTGATACTGGAATTCTGTTCTCTCTCACCGTACGAGTAGCTTTTATATTTCTGTCTCTAAGCACCAAACGTACCTCCGACGACGTAAAAAAAATATCGAAGTAGACATGAAAAGGCAGCTGACCTTTTGCTGCGATTATTTTGTCAAAGAATGATAAGACCACACTTGCGCCCAAACCCAAGTCTTTGTATTTTTCTGAAAGATTTGATATGGTTCAAAACATTCTATGTAGCCGTTTATAGTTGTGGCCATCCAAAATTTAAAACCCCATCTAATGGGCTTGCCCCAGATAAATTGTTTCGAACCATGCCGTCCAAAATACGGAATCATGGACTCGTCTACACTATGGGTTTCTTGTATAGGGGCAAAAAAAAGAAATTTCTGGTTTAATCTTTCTAACAGTGGACTAACTTTTGCAAATTTGTCACCAACTTTTAGATTTGTATTGTCACAACAGTGTAGGTTTTGCATTATAAAATTAAAACTATTCCGTGAAATTGCGGTGTACACAATTTGATGATTAGCATCAGAGCTGTTTTCCCAATACAAAGATCTTCTTGAGACACTTGTATAACCGCTGTAAATAAGTACTCCAAAAAAACATTTTATTTCATCTAGTGTAATATCTCCATTTCTGTTATGTTGCACTGCATAAAGATTACTATAATTTAGTATCATTTGCCAAAGTTTCTCGTCAAAAAAGAGACTGAACAAGTCCAAGGAAGACATATTATTATTTGCCGTACTTTCATCTTGCCATTTTGGTAAATTATTTGTAATGTCTTCCCTAACCCAATGATTACTTTTCTGTCTTTTTTTATATTTTTTAAAATGTGACAATGGGATATCATCATCACTATCGTGATCGGTATCAAAAATAGCTTCAGATTGAGTATTCAATATTCTACCTGGAAGATTGTTCATAGTAACAATTTCATCATCTCCGGAGCCTTCATCGGTAACCTCTTCATTAGCGTTAACGGGAGGAAACACTGCTATAGCGTCTGGTATAATGTGAACATCATCAATGTATTCTACTTCTTCTAATAGCTCATGGAGTGTAAGAGGTCTTTTCAAATAACTGAAAACAAAATAGTACGTGTTTTAACCATTGTCCTTTTAAAAGGACGGTTGTGTTTGTAAGGTTATGTTGCAAAAATGAAGCAAAAAACAAAGATGTCTAAGTGTAAAACCATAAAGTTATGACTATACCAACTCATCAGTATAAAGAAATAGTAATGTTAAGTTTGTAATTACGTAATTATTCTTACCTCCAATTGTCCATGACAGAACGTAAAAAAATGTTTCACACACAATTTACAATATCTGCAAGTCTTCAAAACTTACACTGCTGCAAATCTTGGAAAGACGTTGTACATGCTCTGTTTAATGATAGACTGGAGCACCATCTTTCGGAAAGTAGTTTAAGTTGTACAAAAAAAAAAGATTTCTGTACCGACCTTTTAAAAGGACGTTGGTAGTAATTGGGTTAACCCTAGATAGTCCAGTTCTGTTTATCAACACACTTCTGCTATTTTTAAGGCCCATTTATTTTATATACAAGGCGTTAGTGACAGTATCAGCAAAATCCTTACAAAATATCAAAATAATCTTTAAACCCCACATCATATTATCGGCGCCCTCTTCTGTTAAACAGACTTTGAATGGCGTAAATAATTCCAGGATGGTCGCGAATGAGTGTCGAACTTGCCGAATACTGCCCGTCTAGCGGCTGCTGCAAATCTTGAGAATGAGTTGACCAGCTGATTCGGAGCAATAGACGAATATCTGTTGAGCAAATTAATTGAATTGTAAACACTAATGTTGGTAGTGTATATACTATTGTCCACAATAAGCTTAAATTTAGTAAAGTTAGCGACAGGTATGTTCCAAAACAACTTTCCGCGGAACAACAGCAGACTAGATTTCAGGTTTGCAGGAAGCACCACTATATCCCAGAAAGTAAGAATGTTAGCATGGAATGGCGTCACTCAATCTCACCTCAGCCAAAAAAATTCGACTCACAACCTAGTTGGCAAGTGATGGCGACTGAATTCTGGGACGCTAGTTTTGTTGAATTTACGTCGATTTTCTTGAAGAAAGAGAAACGATAAATTTAGTTTATTACAGTGAGCTTCTAGAAATATTAAGCTGGTCATACGATCAAAAAGACGCCGTTTCTTAAGCAAGGGCCCATCTAACGAATAATACATTGGCTAAATTAGGTTGGGAAGTACTTAATTTAATCTAATTTTTTGTTATTCTTTTCTGAAATTGAAATTATTTAAAATTCTGTAGGAAAATGAAAGCATTATTATATTGTGTGAATAGTTATGCTACTAATTAATAGTATATTCAAGTTATTAGATTATGCAAGCCAGAAGTTCATAAATTTAATCTATATTGCAAATATATACTACATACGCATACATATTTATTTAGTAGCTTCCATGAATATATTGTCTATATACGGTTTCGGGTAATTGGATTATTTCGTTAAACATAATATACGCCCATGTAATGTAGCTGTACATTTATCGAATGAGCTTGTTTTGAAACAATTGTTGATTCTCCGATTGATACCTATGTACACATGTTGTATTGACGTACGTTAAATTATTTTGTTTGGGTACAAATGCTTTTATATTTCGAAAACAATTTATAACTGGTTAATTGAAATACAAAGTATAATCGATGCCACGATGTTTGCTTTATTTCTGTTTACTCACATTTGTTTTTAAGGTTAATTATATACACTTATATATATATATATATATATATATATATATATATATATATATATAAGGTAAACTTAATAGATATAATAAAACACAGTTGTATAGTTTCAAAATAATATATATATATTTTGAAACTATACAACTGTGTTTTATTATATCTATATAATGAAGTTTCAACAAGTATCTCCTTCGTCGATTATTAATGTAAACTTAATAAGTCGGCGATTAAAGGTCTGGTTCATTACTTCAAAGTATATATATTTAAAACAACCCTACATGTTTCGGCAATGATGCCTTTGTCAAGGGAATAAAAAATATAAATGACAGAATAATACGACTAATTTGTGTGTATTAGTTGACCATATACGGAACATCTGGTTCATATCGTAATTTGACGGGTGGAAATGTAGGCAGTGTCACCATCATGGTTTAAAGTGTTCTCGGACATGGGTTTTTTAATTTTATTTTTATAACGTTTACCTTATCATACCAAGGTCACGAAAATATGATATATTTATATATATATATATATATATATATATATATATATATATACACATATACTACATAAAAATATAAGTGTTTCTTGAGAGTAGTGGCCAGATAATTAAAACAATATTTAATTTATTTTTACATTTCGGTTCCATATATAGAACCTTTTTCACATTTGTAATATTTATTAAAGTGTTAAAATGGTGGGAGTAATATTAAAATAAATGTACTTACACTAGAATTGTGTTATTAATATAATTGCACAGTACTCGTTGTATGGATGCATTTCGAAATTCCAAAAATACGACTAATTTGTGTGTATTAGTTGACCATATACGGAACATCTGGTTCATATCGTAATTTGACGGGTGGAAATGTAGGCAGTGTCACCATCATGGTTTAAAGTGTTCTCGGACATGGGTTTTTTAATTTTATTTTTATAACGTTTACCTTATCATACCAAGGTCACGAAAATATGATATATTTATATATATATATATATATATATATATATATATATATATATATACACATATACTACATAAAAATATAAGTGTTTCTTGAGAGTAGTGGCCAGATAATTAAAACAATATTTAATTTATTTTTACATTTCGGTTCCATATATAGAACCTTTTTCACATTTGTAATATTTATTAAAGTGTTAAAATGGTGGGAGTAATATTAAAATAAATGTACTTACACTAGAATTGTGTTATTAATATAATTGCACAGTACTCGTTGTATGGATGCATTTCGAAATTCCAAAAATACGACTAATTTGTGTGTATTAGTTGACCATATACGGAACATCTGGTTCATATCGTAATTTGACGGGTGGAAATGTAGGCAGTGTCACCATCATGGTTTAAAGTGTTCTCGGACATGGGTTTTTTAATTTTATTTTTATAACGTTTACCTTATCATACCAAGGTCACGAAAATATGATATATTTATATATATATATATATATATATATATATATATATATATATATATACACATATACTACATAAAAATATAAGTGTTTCTTGAGAGTAGTGGCCAGATAATTAAAACAATATTTAATTTATTTTTACATTTCGGTTCCATATATAGAACCTTTTTCACATTTGTAATATTTATTAAAGTGTTAAAATGGTGGGAGTAATATTAAAATAAATGTACTTACACTAGAATTGTGTTATTAATATAATTGCACAGTACTCGTTGTATGGATGCATTTCGAAATTCCAAAAATACGACTAATTTGTGTGTATTAGTTGACCATATACGGAACATCTGGTTCATATCGTAATTTGACGGGTGGAAATGTAGGCAGTGTCACCATCATGGTTTAAAGTGTTCTCGGACATGGGTTTTTTAATTTTATTTTTATAACGTTTACCTTATCATACCAAGGTCACGAAAATATGATATATTTATATATATATATATATATATATATATATATATATATATATACACATATACTACATAAAAATATAAGTGTTTCTTGAGAGTAGTGGCCAGATAATTAAAACAATATTTAATTTATTTTTACATTTCGGTTCCATATATAGAACCTTTTTCACATTTGTAATATTTATTAAAGTGTTAAAATGGTGGGAGTAATATTAAAATAAATGTACTTACACTAGAATTGTGTTATTAATATAATTGCACAGTACTCGTTGTATGGATGCATTTCGAAATTCCAAAAATACGACTAATTTGTGTGTATTAGTTGACCATATACGGAACATCTGGTTGATATCGTAATTTGACGGGTGGAAATGTAGGCAGTGTCACCATCATGGTTTAAATTGTTCTCGGACATGGGTTTTTTAATTTTATTTTTATAACGTTTATATTGCTATTATACGGAGGTGTTATAAAATGAGTGGGTATACAGATTCCGTTTTCCACCATTTTAACACATAAATATATTACAGTTGTGAAAAAGGTTCTATATAAGAAACGTAAACATAAATTAAATAACAGCCAAGAAAATAAGAAATTTCTTCTAATATATATATATATATATATATATATATATATATATATATATATTGAGGTAGGTCAAGCTAACACTCGGGAATGTCTCAGTAAGCAAAAGACAGAATTTTAGAATGTATAAATATATAAGTTCTAGAGTTATTTAAAATATATCAAAAACTGAATTCTTCACGTGCTAAATCAATAAAGTTGATTTCGCGTATTTAATTATTTTTAAAAAGTCATTCTCACATTTATAATTTATATCATTTAATTTTGTATCAGTATTTTCATTTCGATAATTTGTATTACAAAAATATCAACTTAATTGATTAATTATTAATGACGCCATTTATTTAGGCATAACTGTATATTATTTGAATTGTTTACCGCGGGAAAGTTTCCTACAATAAAAACAGCATTATGTACTATATTTGACATTCAAACAACAAACATTTTATCATCAAAATAGATTAAATATTTATTACTACTTATAAATATATTTAAAATTATTAAATTGTCATTTTCATAATAAAAATATGTCGAGATTAATTGAATACATACCGATGGACGAATCAAAATTGGGATACGAAAAAAAAGAAAGTTAGCGTTACTAGAAATATGGCGATTAAAAAAACACCTCGAAATACTGGAGTGTCTCTCTGAAAGCAATAAGAAAAATACAAATAATTTGAATAAAACCATACGTCCGTTTTAGGAAAAAACTTACCAATATTCCCAGCTCCCGTTTAACATTTTTTTTCAAGACCATACGAACACCAGTGTTGAAGATATCGCCGGGTGCAGTTTGCCGGGAAGAGGTTCGTTGGACCGGACATCTAACTGGGGTGACGCCGTTCAATTGCCGCTGAAAGAACCTTGCCTTTACAGACCTATAAGTGATCCTGTACACCAATTTTCCTGTCCAGATTACTTAAGTATTCTTATAATCTCCTATAAACATTGAAAACGACAAATTAATCAACATATTAATAAAGAATACATCATATTTTCTACATCTGTTAAGATAATAATTATTAATGTCATAATATAAGATCTAGGTATTCTATTTCTAAGATAAGGAAGAATACAGTTTCTTTTTATTTTATTTTATTTTATTATTATTCAGTAAATTCATTATTCATTAATTTATTTATGTCACATGTAGTGTTTATTTAAATTAATCTAAAAGCTTCACCATATTTGTTTAATCACGTGACATGTTTGATATCAAAAATTCTTTACATTAGTATATTTTTCACTTACCTGTTATATTTGGATAATCAGTTCATTAAAGTTGTTATTCATTAATCCGATCTCGACCTTTTTTATTTTGTAGTATAGAATATAAACGAAACAAACAGTCTATCACTTTAAAATCAGTGAACTTTATGAGTGTTTGATTGGAGATACCGAACTTGCACTATTAAATTTGGACATATCTCAATGCCCTATCACAAGAGTCAACATTGTTCTTGAGTTTAGCCGGATCTTAATCACAACTTACGCCCACTAATTAATGCTTATAAGAAATTTATACATCCGAACAACTTTTTAAGGTTAATGTTATGGAGTTGTTTACTAGCATGTAACTTTGTATCATGCGCATATAATTAAGCATTGTCCAACTCCATCTATATGTTATTTGAAGTAACCTAGTTAAAGTTAAAATTGATAATTCACAAAATTTAATATAAAAATTACCAAGTTAATTATTTTTAACTTAGAATCTTTGTATTTACAAACTGTTGAATATTTTATAGCTCTTCCGATTCGTTACAATATATATATATATATATATATATATATATATATATATATACAGGCTGATTCATTTTCGGCCCTCACCATGGAGATCTCTCTTATTATTGGAGATAGAGTATATGTTTAAATTTGGCAAAGTTGTTAAATTTTGTGTTTGCTATAAATTCGTACAGAAAATAGACCTGTGACAAATGACCTTCGTTAGTTAAAAAAAAAACGCGAAAACCCCATTTTATTCTTTTACCTGTAGCACCGACATTTGGCATTGTAGAGAAAAAATAAAAACACATCCTTGAGGCCATTTCTAAACCTCTATCAAGTGGTGTACTCTAAATTTTTATACGACGTTTCGTTTCTTTCTGGCCATCATCAACTATGTAATTTCTTATAGGCGCCATATTGGATTTAGACATCTTCAGAAAGAGTTTTTATCTGATTTCAACCATATACCGCATGTTGACTATAGTTTTTGACATTAGGTTTTATTTGAAAGAATAAATTATAAGATTAAATAAGGTAGCCTTTGGAATTTCAATCTGTCAAACATTTCATTTATTGTTCATTAATAATACAAAAATGTCATACACTAACGAAGAGAAACGAGATATGATAAGTATTTTTTATTCTTCGAAACGAAATTCAACAGTAGCGAGTACAAGATAACAAAAACATTAATAAAAATACATAGAAAAGTAAACAATAAACAATTACGGTAAATGTTCAATTATCTGGCCATCTTCGGTAATGCACAATTGGGCACGCCTTCTGGCATTTTGTACTGCCCTTTGTATAGTTCTTCTAGGAACTGCATCGAAGGCATTCTGAAGTCTGTCTCGTAATTCTTCAATATTTTGTGGCGCATCTAATTTATAAATATTATTTACCATATCCCCATAAAAAAAATCTAGCGGAATTAAATCAGGTGATCTCGCAGGTCATTCAACAACTCCCCTATTTCCAATCCAATTAAATCCAATCTTGATTTAAGAAATTTCTAACAACAGCTGCATTGTGTGCTGGTGCGCCATCTTGTTGCCACCATAAATATTGTAAATGATTTAATGGGATATTGTCGTCAAGATAGTCAGATACGTATGTACGTAAAATGTTTAAATATCTTTCTCCATTTAAATGTTCTTCATACATAACTGGTCCTAAGAGACGATTTGCCAAAATACCCATCCAAACGTTTATTCCAAACCGATGTTGTGGTCTTCTAACCCTGTTTTGTCGGGGATTTTGTACTGCCCAATAGTGCTCCGTATTTCTGTTGAACATTCCAGAATTTGTAAATTTTGTTTCATCTGACCAGATGATTTTGCTTAAAAAATTTTCGTCATTTTCTATCCTTTCCATTAACCAATTACAATATTCTAGCCTTCTCAAATTATCTCCGGGCAGTAAAGAGTAACTAACATGGATCCTGTATGGTTTAAACCTACTTTTATGTAAAGTTCTCCAAACTCTGGACTGGCACAAATTTAATTCTGACGCTACCTCGCGTGTAGAAATTGATATATTATTATTCATCTGTAAAAATACAAGATTAACATGAAATTTGAAAACACGCTTTTAATTTACCATTTGTAAAATATCTTGTCGATTTTCATTTAAATTCCTGTTGTCTTGACCATTACGCGGCTTAGTAAACGATCCATTCTCGACCAAATTTCTGTCGAGATCTAGAAAAATGGTACGATGAGGCTGTTGTCGTTCTGGATATAATTGTAGATATCTTGTACTTGCTACTGTTGAATTTCGGTTCGAAGAATAAAAAATACTTATCATATCTCGTTTCTCTTCGTTAGTGTATGACATTTTTGTATTATTAATGAACAATAAATGAAATGTTGGACAGATTGAAATTCCATGGCTACCTTATTTAATCTTATAATTTATTCTTTCAAATAAAACCTAATGTCAAAAACTATAGTCAGCATGTGGTACATGGTTGAAATCAGAAAAGAAAACTCTTTCTGAAGATGTCTAAATCCAATATGGCGCCTATAAGAAATTAGATAGTTGATGATGGCCAAAAGAAACGAAACGTCGTATAAAAATTTAGAGCACACCACTGGATAGTGGTTTAGAAATGGCCACAAGGATGTGTTTTTATATTTTCTCTACAAGGCCAAATGTCGGTGCTACAGGTAAAAGAAGAAAATGGGGTTTTCGCGTTTTTTTTTTTAAATAACGAAGGTCATTTGTTACAGGTCTATTTTCTTTACGGATTTATAACAAACACAAAATTTAACAACTTTGCCAAATTTAAACCTATACTCTATCTCCAATAATAAGCGAGATCCCCATGGTGAGGGCCGAAAATGAATCAGCCTGTATATTAACTGTTATAGGTCACCTATTCTAACAGTGCTTCATAAAAATTGAAGCCATAGCGAAAGATGTGCAGTTTAATGGACATATTAAAAGATTTAAAACATGGACACCATGTTTAATACTATTATTTTATATACACTATTTACGCAATGGAGACTTGGAGACTTTGTGATAGATAAGCTTATCGTTAACACTAATTGTGTGGTTAATAAAACAATTATTGTTATTAATATCGTAAAGCGTAGGCAGATTCAATCCTACTTCTTAATGTTAAAAAATAGAAAACTTCGCTCATAAATATATCAAGATACCTAATACAATTCGAACAGTTCTTACCTCAATCTCTTGACGCTACCATTTAGCCAAATAGCTGTACATTAAAGCAAACATAACAAATCGTACAGCAGTAAATTATAAATGACTTATTTACATATCAAAGATACCTCTTACAGGAAATGGCGTTGTTATCCGAGGCGAGGACATTTCTGTCCGTTCAAATGGAATAATTTGAGTTAAAGTAACGAAATGGCTGACACGCTTTGTGTTAAAGTTTTTATGCGCTTTAAAAGGTTATTTGTGGAAACGTGTATACTTTTCGTTTGAATAGGTTCGTTTTCATTTAAATGAGTTTGTTTTAAATTAAAGATTTTTGCCTTTGACAAGGAAATTGTAATTTATGTCACATTTTAAAGATTTTGACTTTGGAAATTTGAGGAAAACATGTAAATTAAAAAAATTCGTTTTATTTTTCACTTTGAAACTTGAGAATTAAAGGTATTTAATTAACTTCGTTTTCTTATTTTTGTTGCTGGTTTTTAATTTTTAATTAATTTTCTTCATCTTTTCTATTTTAAAAGACTAATCTACATATTGCTTGCGTTATTTCCAAGGTAACAGAAATCAAGTATATACAATTTAATAAATTAGACATGTATCGTTACATTTTACATATTATTTTTAATTTAAAGTATCTTTAATTTTACTCATTTTTTTATAATACCATTATATGTTCTTTCATTTAGCGTTTCCTTTTTGATTCAAAATAATAATTTTTGAATCACTCAACTTAATCATGTATCACTAAGGGTTTGATAATATGTATGAGGGGCAAAGGTCAGTGTAAGTAAAAAGGTTCACAATAGTTTGAAGTCTATTAAAATTAAAATATGGATGAGTAACAACTTACATTTAAATTTTTAGTCCCAACTTACGCTAAGAATACAGAATACCTCCTTGTACTTGGAAACCTTACATATCAATTCGCTTTTATAAGTACATATTATGGCAATTCAAATGCAACAATCTTGAGCAATATATTAAATGTCATAACAGAAGAGGTCAAACTGAGGAAAATATTGATTTATTTATTGTTATAAAAGCTAAGGTTATGACTTTAAAATCTCATTATAAACAGATGTTATATCTTTTCCTACATTACACCAAATTCGTTTTCATTAATTTCCATATATTCTTTCTTCCCAAAGAATTGCTCTCTCTGTCTCTGCTGTGTGTGTGGTAATTTCGCAATTAATTAAGTTGCGTATAACAACTCTTGCATATATGTAGCAATGCCTCGTGGGTAATCAGCATATATTTCATTAAATTCATGATCTGATGAAGTTAATTTCTCATTACGCCATAGGTATACTTTTCATGGACATTTTACGTTTATATATTTTTATTTCGCTTAAAGGTAATGGAACTTCTCCCTACGTCTGCGTGTTGTTCAATAATTAATTCTGCTAAAATGAAACCCCAAGAGAATTACGATTTCAAGATTATTATTTTAATTACGTTCTCTGTTTTTAAGTAAATAATACGTTTTGTAATTATTTGCGTTTGGAAATGTCTAACGCAAAAACAAAAATACATTTTATTGCATTATAAAGTGTTCTAAAAACACCTTTTTAAATAATTCGAGGTTAATATAATCTAATGTAATAATAAAGGTGTAAAAGTGAATTCAAATATGTGGAATTCTTGTTTCGATTAAATATATTTGCCTAAAAAGAATGTTGTAAAATGATAGCATGTGTGTAATATCTACATTTCCACCAATTATGACTAGAGAACGGACACGCTTACCACATGACGCAAAGCCCAGTGCAGTACGGGCGAAAGGCTGTATTTCTAAAATATTTAATTTTATTTATATAATTGGAAAACGAACGGGTGGTGATCTATAAAATTACGAAATACATATTTATTTGTTGAAAAGTTGTATTTATAAAGTTTTTAATTTTATTTATATAATTGGAAAACAAACGGGTGGTGATCTATAAAATTACGAAATACATATGTATTTGTTGAAAAGTTGTATTTTTAAAGTTTTTAATTTTATTTCTATAATTGGAACATTTTTGTTTGTTCATTTTGTCGTTCAAGTTGAGTAAAGGACTATTAATATTGACTAGCAATAGTTTCTCAAGGTTTTCTTCTGTCAATTTTGTTCTCTTTGAATTAAGTACATCCTTATAAATAGAAAACGTCCTTTCTACATCGCAACTGGTTATAGGTGCATACTGGAAATATTCTTTAATTTCTTCATATTTAGCCGTTAGATTATGTGGAATTTTCTCCATACATAATTGCTGCAATGTAATTAAATCTGGATTTCTATTAAGAATTGCTTCAAACTTTTGCCGAAGGCCACATCCGAAGTCACTTGGAATACTTTTCAAATTATTAACAGCCACATCTAATGTGGTTAATGCATCATTTAATTTGAGATTTCGATTTTCAAAATAGGTGCTTAGTTTTGGCAATTTTCCAAAGTGTTCGTGAAGAAAGTACAACTGATTTTTTAAATTTGGGATTTGTGTGAGCTCCTTGCACTCACCAATACTTATAGCATCCTCCTTTAGCAGTGTTACGAAATGTTTTAGACTATCGAAATTTTCAGCATAATAACTAGTAGCTTCCAGCCATGTTCCCCATCTAGTTATTACTGGAGTGGGAGGCAGTGACAGAGATGGAAATTTTTCCCTGAAAAGAGCTACTCTCAATGGTGCTTTTCTGAAAACTTTTTTAAAAGCTGATACAAGTCTATCAACTTCCGGAAAAGTGTCTCTGATATATTCACAGATTCTGTGGAGAGCATGTGCTACACAAGTAATATGCAGCATATTAGGATATGTTTTCTTCAATAGTCTGCCTGTTTTTAACATATACGCAGCACTATCACTGACAAATAAAAGTATTTTTTCTTTGTACGTGGCTTCCGAATGAAGCATTTTTTGCATATTCTCCTTAATGGTTTCAGCAACTGTTTCCGCATCAACTCTATTTAGAACACTTGTTGCTATTACATATGAGTTATAGGGAATAGTTGGATATAGTACACCAGCTACAACATTTACCACACAGCGTCCTAACATATCCACCGTTTCGTCGGCGCTTATCCATATGTATATGATTTAAAAGATGGCTTCTAAGGCGTTCTACTGTTCTCGTATAGCACCTAGAAACATAATAATTGCGTAAAGTTGATTCATCAGGAACATTTCGACCAATATATTTTTGAAGAAATATTTTTAAAGTGGGATTGCTAAGTTTATTTAATGGAATATTAGCCGCCATAAAAGTTTTACAGAGTTCAGATGTGTTTGCGATCCTAAGTGACGAATTTTTGACGATATTTTACGGATTTTGTAATAAATTTCGGAATCACTGACAATGGACATACAATCAGTATGACCGTCAATCCAACTCGCCATTTTTTACAATGCCGTTCTCGACATTCTTCCATATCATGTCTGAAAAAGTAACTTAAACAATGCTCTAGATCTAAATAAATGAAAACTAAAAATATGTGCGTAAGGTATTGAAACTGAACGAAATTCAATGCACACTTACGTCGAAATAGATTCAATCAAACGATATTAAACAGGATCTATCACAAAAATTACGATGTAATTAACAGCTAAAACTATGAAAACAAGAAACTTACTCACAGCCAGGCGCGGCTCGTGATGACGTATTTTGGTTTGCAGTACAATGATACGAATGCCTCGTGTGTTTTCGGTGTTTACTAAGCGAACGTTACAGTTAGTACACGAGAATACACGAAGCACTCGGATCATTGTACTGCAATCCAAAATACGTCATCACGAGCCTAGCCTGCTCACAGCACTTTATTTATCTTACGAAATATAAACTAATAAATAAAATACATTTTAAAAACCCCGCTTCTATCTACGCTCATGAAAACACTTTAAAAAGAAATATATATTCCGAATACAATAGCTGTGTTGTCCATTGTTATCGTGCGAGACCAGGTGGCCGAGTAAGTCAAACAAATACTTCATTGAATTACGCCGGGATGTACTATGCGACGTTATACACAATTCTAATTGCCGATTGCGGTTTATGGAAATTGCATCCGTTCTCTAGTAATAATAAAGGTGTAAAAGTGAATTCAAATATGTGGAATTGTTGTTTTGATTAAATATATTTGCCTAAAAAGAATGTTGTAAAATGATAGCATGTGTGTAATATGTACATTTCCACCAATTATGACACACATTTAATGCAATTATATATAACGACAATATAAAACAAATCGAAAGGGGTTGTCAATTTAAAAGCGAGTAAATTTCTTTATCCTCATTGTAGCTCTTGAAAGTGTTGATCAAATAAAAATTAGGAGTCTACTGTGAACATCATCAAACATATCCAGCGCGACATTGTCCAGCTAAAGGTAGTTTTGCGGTTATTCGTCGTCGTCTTGGAGAGACAGGATCCTTCGCGAAAGTTTCTTTCGACTGTGGGGCTAACCTAACAGTTCGTAATGCTGTTATAGAAGAAGATATTCTTGAAATAGTTGATGCTGACCCAAGTACAAGTACTGAACGAATTGCTACTGAAGTTGGTAATTCATCGAAGACTGTTTGGAATCTTCTTCATGACTATTGTACCCGTTTCAGATACAGACAGTGCAAGCTCTTTTAGATGACGATTTTCTTCCACGATTGCAATTTTGTCGTTGGTTTTTGGAACAATGCAATGACTCTAATTTTCATAATAATGTTCTTTTTACCGATGAGTGCAGTTTTTCAAGAGATAGAATAATGAATACTTGTAATAATCATCGATGATCGGACTTGAATTCGCATGAAATAGCACATACTCGACAGCAACAAAGATTTTCCTACAACGTTAGGTCCGGGATAGTTGACAATTATCTATTCAGTCAGAATCAGTGTTTTTACCACCGAGACTTAATGGTCAGTATTATAGCCAGTTTTTAGAAGAAAAGTTAGAACAAGCGTTGCTGGATGAAGTTCCATTGTGAATACGCCAAAATTTACGTTGCCATACGATACTTCTTGAATACTACGTTTCCTAATCATAGGATTGGACGGGCAGGACCAATTGCATGGCTTCCACGTTCACCTAATTGCAATCCATGTAATTTTTTCTTAATGGGACATTTAAAAAGTATCGTATATTAAACACCAATTGTAAATGCCCAAGTTCTCCGACAACGCATCAGGCATCGTTTTCAATAAATTAACGAGACTTGTGTAATTACAATAAGATACGTTGAATTTATAAAATGTAATTGACAGCAGAATTAGTGTGTAAGATGTTTCAAGCTTGTAATCTTAGAATATATTAAAAGTTGGAACATCGTCCGATAGAGAACTTCATTAATCTGTTCGGATACAATTAATGGCCGAATTGCTGTACTTAGTTGTGCATTTAATTGGAAATAAGTCGCTATTCGAAGAGGGATTATCAAATTTTCATATGTATACGGTGGTTTGGGCCCGTGCTCTCTGTCCAAATTTCAAAAGTTAGTTTTATTGTGAATCTTGCCGATGCTAAATTAGTTGAACGAATGTATTCTTACAAACGTTTAAATATTATGAATAGGGACCGGACACGAGAGGCCGAACACTCATCGCCCACGGGTGTACTATTGAAAATTTGTATTTTTAAAGAGTTTCTAATTTATTTTATTTTTCTATTGCGGTGTCGTAAAGTGCTAATTACGATACCCCGTTGCTTGGTTACACAGTATCGTAATGTATTACTTTACCGCACTCTAATTTTTTTTTCGAAGCTAGTCACAATTTTTCAAGGTCTAAGACAATCGATGATAAAACGCTGTGAGACCTGTGTTATTGCTCAAGGTGGGCACTCCGATCAATCGCTAAAGTAATAAAATGTGATAAGTACTACAATAATAAAGTTATATTCCTTAATTAGCAAAATTATTAACAATAGTGAAAAACCGTCATAACTATTTAAGAGAGCGTTTTCCGTAAATTTAGTATATGAACTTTTATGATTATTTTGGTGAGTAGAATACGCTCCTAAAGTTTGGCCTAGTTAAACGGAAACACCCTGTATATTATCAATTGTGGTGTATAAATATTGTGATATAAATTTATCTATTGATTTCTTTTGTGGATAAGTTACCAATCTACTTATATATTTATTATATATGATCTATATTATCGAAATTATATCTTTCAGAAGTATGACAATAAAAAGTCTGCAGCATGCAGTAATGTATTCAGTAACAACAGGGATGTTTCATACTTCATGTTCCCACGATAATATAACCGGAGAAGATCGTGGCTTTGAAATACTAATAGATTAGATTTAGTTAACATGCCATGCGCTGACTTGCAATTTACTTTGAGCGTTTGCGGTGAACACTTTGACTGTAAATAATTTCAGACGCACAAATGTTTGAAATTAAATAGAAATACCATACCAAAATGTCTTGAGTTGCAGGAAAATCTTGGTAATTAATTTTATAAATTACATGTTTTACAAAGATAATTAATTATTAATTTTTTGTAGAGAAATTAAGCAAAGATGTATCGAAACAATCAGTGCCCATATCTAGAGCTTTAACACTACAACTATTATTATCCGAATCATCTATACTGCTCAAAAGAATTAGCGGAAATTTATTATTTTGATTGAAAAGGGGTGTAAATATTAAAACAAATAGCGTTTTAATGATAAGATACGTGCACGACTTATTTGACTTAGTATAGGCAAAATAAACATTAATTAAAGGTCTTTCTTTGGAGACTGTGGTTGTGGTTGTGAACTGGAAGCCGGGGAAATTTTAGTTCCACTCGATGTAACGTCATTATTCCCTTCGGTACCTATTCCAGATACTATGAAATATTTAGAAGGCTTGCTCCACAAGAATAACATTGAACCTTCAAAAATAAAAGAATACATGAAATTGACAGCTCTGTGCATGACGCAAAATTGTTTCCAAGTCGGAGAAAAATTTTATGAGCAGAAACAAGGCACAACAATGAGTAACTGCCTATCTCCTTTCATAGCCAATTTATTCATTAGTCAATTTGAAGTAGAATTTAAAAATAACGCTAAATATTTCCCGAGAGTCTGGATCAGGTACGTAGATGACATTCTCGCGATTTTTGATACACGGGAATGCGAATTAGACATGTTCGCTAATCAGTTAAATTTGAAATTTCCGACGATTAAATTTACTGTGGAAAAGGAACACAATGGCAAGATACCATTTTTAGATACTTTGCTGATTAGGAATAAACATAAAATAGAAATCGATATTTTCTGGAAAGAAACCTATGTTAATAGATTCATCATCGCGGATTCAAATCATAGTTTTCAACATAAGCTTCTTTTAATTTCTTAGTCAATCGGTTACTAAATTTTCCGTTAACAAAAGAGAGATATGAAATAGAACTTGATTTCATTAAAAATATCGTGAAATATAATGGCTTTGACATAGAAGTAATCAATAAATTAATTAGAAAAACAAAACTAAAAAATACAATCCGCGAATCCACAAGTTTGACATCTCAAAGTAACCAGGAGAAAAAGTACATGTGTTTACCATACCACCCCATCACGAAAAACATTAATAAAGTTGTGAAAGAACGAGGTCTCAAAGTTGACTTTCGGTCCGAAAATACTATCAAAAGTCTCCTAGGGAATGCCAAAGATAAAGTTAATTTTAATTCGAAATCAGGTATATACGAAATTAATTGCGATGATTGTAATTTGAAATGTATAGGCCAAACAAATCGACCAATAATAACCCGGTTTAAAGAACACATATCACATATTAAATACAATAGACCGGATAAATCTAACGTTGCCAACCATGCTTTAAGTACTCTGCACAATGTGTCATTTAAAGGGTTGAAACTTGCCAAGGCCATTAATAACCCCCGCGATCTTGACGCCTACGAAAGTATTCATATCGCTAAAAACAAACAAAATTCTATGAACAGAGATAAAGGACCGATCCCCTTCACCTACCTCTTTTCATTCTTAGAACTGTAAATAAAAAGGTCGTGGACGTTTCAAATTGGAGAAAAAACACATGTGGGTGCCGTTTTACTTAAGAGAGGTAATATTTTGTCGATCCTTTCGTTCAATATATTTGCATGTTTGAGTTAGTGTATACGCGAGCGCCGTGTAAAGATGTTGCGTAAGCAGTTGTACTAGCTTTACTGTGCCCCATGTGCGACACCTTGATTAGCGGCTTTACCTGCTGATGATGACAACTTAGTTGTCGAAATACGTATTTAGGATACGATTAATAATTGTGGTAAGGGGTTTTATACCTTTTTTTTAAGTTTTTTTTATTAATTGTTTAGTTTCATTTTACGTCTATTAGCATTTTGGAAAAATAAACATTTTTGTGTAGGAATAAGTACAGTAAATTGCAGACTGAACAGAAGTATAATTTCGGCATTTGTTATAAAAAATGAAAACTAATAAGGCACATGATCTCCTCGCTTTAAAGCTACATGACTATGGTTTACGTTTTAACTTTGTAAGTGAAGTGTTTGAGCCGGAAGAACTTTCTTGATCGTGTGGTGTTCAGCGATGAGTCAACTAAGTGGAAAGGTAAATACCCATAATGTTCGAAACTGAGGATCAGAACATCCTCGTTAACTTGTAGCACACGAAAGAGATTCCCCAAAATTAACCTTTTTCTGCGATGTGTCCGGACGTCAAGTGTACTGACCATTTTATTTCACCGAAGCTACCGTAACAGGGGTGGCTTATCTGAATACGTTGAAAGAATAGTTCTTCCCCCAATTAATAGATGGTGAACCTGTTAACTTTATTTTGCAACAGGATGGAGCCCTTTCCCATTGGTGTCTCTTTGTACGAGAGTGGTTGAAGTCCCTAACCGTTGGATTGGTCTAATGATTGAGACGACAGAGCTCTTCTTCACTGACCTCCACGTTCACCTAATATAACGCCATGTGATTTATTCCATTGAGGCTTTATAAAAAATCTAGTCTACGCTCCGCCTACCAAATGATTTGCCAGAGTTGAGATACAGAATTGAAGATGCTGATGGGGATATTCGGTTCGTGGAACCAAAATATGCGGGTCGAAGACCAAAATGTTTGCGATGAATCCAGTTTCTGATGGTGCTTCAACCCCAGTTACTAGAAGCACGACACCGATGTTGCTTCACCGTGCACGGGTTGTAAGGCTGTATACACATTATTTTTTAAATCTTCGGTAACCGTTTGTTAAATGAATAAATGAATAAATGTACTTTCATCTAAATATATTTATTGACTCTATATACATTTATTTTTGGACCTACAGTGACTCATAATAACATAAAACTGCTTTTGAATATGGTGCCTCTTGTTAAAATATGATTATTTGATATGAATGTTGCCTTAAGATTGTTGTCTTGTACCAATGGTCAGTTTGTACTGTGTTTTAGTTCATACTGATTGATATGAATATTATAAAGAGACTGTTGTCTTAACACTGTGCATCTTGTACTGATGTCGAGTTTGTACTGTTCTATTAGATATTGTTGTTAAAGTAGGTAAAAATATACCACTACACACATTATTACATATTAAAATCGTGTTTCCTATGTTTATTTCGTGGACATTGTGCCTACAAGCAACAATACCCTAATAAATAATAAAATGTCATTACTAGTTAAGTATTAGTAGGTGTCATAAACGTAAGTGTGTAGTTCCGGATCGTCCCTTGTTAGGGTAATAAAATTAATTATACATATCTAAGAAACGAGATCTTGACAATGAATATCCAAATTACATTTTGTTCACTAATAACTAGAATTGTTATTTTTCCCAACATTCCAGAGTTCTACTCAATACAAGTTAATATGTACAAATGTTTTCAATATTAGCATATAACTGCTGTTGAGACTTGTATTTCTTGTTAACGTATGATTGTTATGTTGATATTTAAAATAAGACTGTGTGTCTTGATGTACGACTGTTCTGTTCTGTTATTGAGTTGATACTGTTTTGGGTTGTGTTGTTGCTTGTTATGATGTTACGAATGAGACTGTTGCGATGAGACTGTGTTTTTTCAGCTTAGTTCATACCTACATACGTTTGCCCACAAACATTGAAACATAAAAAAAAACTGTATAAAAGCTGTTTTCAGTCATTTGTATAAAAACAGGTAAATCCACTGATGTTTATTGTTTTCCGTCGGAGATGGAAAACACGTGCTTTTAAACACACAAACAAGTAAGTCTGGATGCGTTCGGGGTAGATATCTATTAGTTTATTTAGAAGTGACAGTGACAGCTAACAAACCTTTAGCATTGTCCCTTGTCCAGATTCATCATTTAATCATTTAATTTCAAGTCTATTGATATGCTTAGAGAAGGTTCTATTCCGTTTTGCAAAATTCGCGTACCCGCTAACGTTTTTTTATGTTAAAAATATATAACCAGCAACAATTCCCGCCACTGCTTCGATACTCGGCACATGTTTTTCTCTTCTGGTCGGGATGCAAATTCCGATCTAGTGAAACTATTGTTTGTCAAACCAAAATTTTTCAACAAACAATTGTATGCGCTTTGTTTGCGGACAAATATTTTAAAAAATTTTCGGAAAAGTATATGTAGCTCTGACCTAAGCTTTTGTACAGTTTTTGCACATATATTTAAATGTTTGTGGGAAAATGTTTGTGGGAAAACTTTATCGTGTTACGAATGAGACTGTTGTGTTAAGACTGTGTTACAAGTAGATAAAAACATACCACTACCTCTAGAAACTATTAGATAATTAGAAGCGCGTATTGTTGTACATTGTATTGTTTGACGTCATAATGTGGAATTTTTCTGGGTGCAATTCGTAGAAATTATACCTACTAGCAACAATACCCAAGGTTTACGATAGAGTTTTAAAAATGTTAACCAATAAATAATAAAATGTTATTACTAATTAAGTATCGGTGTTATAAATCTAAGTATCTAATTCTGAATCATCCCTTGTTAAAGTAATAAAATTTATTATACATATTTGGAAAACATAATCTTAACATGAATATCCAGATAAAACACTTTGTTCACTATGACTCTAGGTAATAAAACAGCTGTCTAATGTATAAAGCAATAAATAAATTTGTAAATGTAAAGGATATCGTTTTCTTAGAACCTGAAGAAAGTTTTATAATTTAAATAGGATAATAAAATTATGTTATGTAGTGGTTTAAACTTGAAAATGCACGTTGAATATTTATAAAATTGGAAATGTTTATAGTGCAGTTCTTTATACTAGATTTACTTGTATTTAACAATAAAAAAATTTTTGAAATTAAAATGTTACAAAAGGATACTAAATGTGTCCTCAACAGAGGCTATTGCTTCCATTACTCCAAACTTATTAATCAAAGAGTGGGAAGAATTAGGCTTTATATTGTATGTGTGTTGTATTATTAAAGATGCACATATTTAACATTTGTAAGAAAAACCATTCGATGTATGATTTGTTGTAAGTAGTTTAAATTAAACTGTTATAAGATACTATTGAAACTAGGACATTCTTTTATAGACACCCGATATATTAAGAGGCCGGTACACTACATTCGCGATTTTATTGCATATTTTTAGAGTCTTTAAAACCTGAAGCATTTTTGGGAGTTTCCTTTTATCAACTGCGAAGAAAAGAAAAATCTACCACCATTTAAAGTAAGTTCGTATATACATTACTACTTGCATTCAGTTCACTTCCATTTTCACTCTCCCTCGACTCAGATCCTTTCAAATATCAATCTTAGTAGCGTTTTGTAAGATCGTCAAAAGAAACACGCCCCAAGCTAGCTAGAGAGTTCTTTCGATTCGTCGTTCCTACAAGGTTCCTCGCGTTGTGAAAAAAAAACCTTTCTCCGCGTCCATCGTCTATTCCCTTGTGACCAGGTCAAAGTCGCAATATTTTCAATTTTCCGACAAATTTTAAAGGAATCGATAGTGTCGAAAGTAAACCAGCCATTTAGGGAGTGTATTTGAGTTCATTTTGAAAGATTCGTGGTTAAAGTATTGTATGTGAAAATACATAAACTGCAGCATAATTATTATTTAATTACGATAAGGTATTACGATCGTAATTTGTTAAGAAAATATTTAACTTGAGCCAATTTTTCCCAGTTCGTTTTCTTTTAGATGAATGCTCGTATTCGAAGCCATTTATACCTCCTTCATTAACGATAATTTTAACAAAAGTTAATTAAAAATGGGTAAAAAAGAAATATTGAGAAGATGGATTGAGTATTCCCAGCAACCCTCAAACGAAGATGAAAAGGAGAGGAAATACTAAAAAAAAAAAAAGAAATAGATGTATATATAAAAAATTAAGAAAAATCAACGAGGGATGAAATAATATTAGGGAAATTTGGAAAAGCTACAAAAAGCAACATAAATAATATTTAATTACTGTCTTTTGATCTCAAGATGCGACTGTGGTGATAAGACGTATTGAGAGGGCCGCATCAGTTGTACGGCCAGATGACGACATAACTCGGAAAATTTCCAAAGTTGCCGATTCCTAGCAAATTGTACCTACTGCAATAATAAATGTTGCAAGAATTAAAAAAAGAAATATTGAAAAGGTGAATTGGGTATTACCAGTAACTCTCAAATGAAGGTAAAAAGGGACAGGAAATACAAGACGAAGAAATGGGGTATATAAAAAATGAAGAACAATCAACAAGGGATGAAATAACATAAGGGACATTTGAAAAAGCTATAAAGAGTAATATAAATATTACTTAATTACAATAAAGTACTTCGATTTATAAAGAAAATACTTAAGTTGAGCAAAATCCTCCACGCTTTCAGAACATTTTCTTTTTATGAAAATGCAATTATTGGAAACCATTTCGCTCTCGTTTATAAAATATATTTTTAGCGAGCCGCGGTTGGCTCCTTAACTTAAAATCCCGACATAGCCTTCGACATCTGAAACTATGCGGAGAAAAACTTTCTAATAACCAGAGTGCAGTTAAACCTTTTCTCGAAAGAAGTGAAAGAAAAGAACGTTTTGCCAAGTCAAATTTATAATGCGGCTGGGTTAGGTTCATATTGGAAAAGTCTACTTGAAGGAACGTTCATTCTAATGAAGCTAAGGCTATTAGTTTGTACCAATGAAAATTGTACGTATAAGCTTAAATCTCTAGGTGTTGGCGAATTAAAACATACAAAAGCATTTAGGAACAAAACTGTTTGATGCAGTAGGTTCGGTATATAACGCATGGTTTCAACAATATCTTTGCACCAATGTTAAACGCACTTACGGAGAGCTTTAATGCTAACTATGAACCTGAAGATCTCAATCCATCAAGTGTGTTTCGCACGCAGTTACAAGAAGCAATAGAGGCATATGACAATGTTTCGAATATGTTGGAAAGAATTTCTAAAGAACATTCATTTGCAGAGAAAGATATACGTTAAGAAACAGAGTAAAAACATCTTCTTGATGAGATGAAATTGTCGCAGATGGGGCACAGTAAAACTAGCACAACTGATCACGCAACGACTCGCAACATCAGTTTTGCTAGCTTTACTGTGCCCCATGTGCGACATTTTAATTAGTGGTTTTACCTACTGATGATGACAACTTAGTTGTCGAAACACGTCTTTAGAATACGATTAATAATTGTGGTAAGGGGTTATATACCTTTTTTAAGTTTTTACTTAACCACAGTCTCCAAAGAAAGACCCTTTTTGATGAAATTGTATTAAGTAAAGCTGTTTACGATAAAGGCAATGGAATAAAAACTACTGGACCAATTTACGGGCGTTTTTTTTGCAAAATGTTCCGTGTTGCCTGGAGAAGGTTTAAAACTATTGAAATTCTCGATCTGATCGGTAAAAATAAATCTAAGGACCCAATAATATAATAGCAATAGCAGCAGTACCATTATTTAAATGTAGATGGCGCCACGAAACAGTACTTCTCACAATAAAATTTACAATTTACAATTAGACGATGCATGCTTCACAGTATAGGACAACCAAGAGATTTGTTTGTATATATGCCAAATGGTATCACAAACAACTTTGTATATCTAAGATTATTTCCTTCAGAAAATTTCAAACAATTATATTAATGAAAATTACAGAAATAGCCTAGTAACGGACGAATATTACCGAGTATTTGATGCGCCATGAAAATATATGTGCATAAAGGCAATATTTTTTGACATTTTAAAAACATTCCGTATTTTAATTATCAAAATGCATTTATTGATTTATATTACAACTAGTATTTGAACAATAATAGTTATAGTTATTGTTGAAAGTACAATTGCTATATGAATTACTCGAGGAATCAATGTTTATTAAAACATCGTTAAACTTTTCTTTTTTGGATTCTCCTCGTAGTTTTGCAATTATATGCCCGTGGTTCTTCCTTCGACTTTCAAATATGAGTTTATAGAAGAGATATTTGAATGACCTGTTATTTTAACTCGGGGTGGTTCACATAGGGAGTGCATAATTTCAAAATTAAAAAGTGCATTACGAAAGCGCTTACCCAATCCTTATAAATTTCACCGACGTACTGTTCCAGACAGGTACTGTTCATTGTAGAGTTTGTTTTGAGGGAATAGTAAATATTACACTACACAGTTTAATTACATCTGACGATAAACGAAGTCCATTTTACGTGTCTTTGACTTGCAGAACAGTTCTATCACTTTTTCATTAAAGTTTGGGAAATCATTTATACATTCTTCTTCACAAGATAACATAGTAAGGGCATTTAATCTCTCTTCTTTCATTGTATTTCTCAGGAAAGTTTTTATTCTCTTCAGCCGTGAAAACTGGCTTTCCGCTTCGTACGTTGTCATTGGGATTGTAATGACAATTTTTAAAAGCGTAACAACTTCATTAAAGTTGTCGCTTAATCCATCCAGCAGAAGATCTAGCAGACCTACAGCACCGACTTCTATATTTTGCCTAAATTCTTCTCTGGAATATAGAACGCTTAATTCAGCTCGTAGTCTGCTTTCATTGAGGCATGGATAAAATTTTACTGCTTTTTTAAGGCAATCTTCCGGAAATTTTTTTTTGAAAAGAGGAGAACTGTTTAAAAGAAATTAAGTTTGCTAACATTAAGTGCCCTGTATACCGAAATCTAGTTTTTATTTCTAGCAAAATAATATCAAACACTTCAATAGTTTCCATCCTTCTTTGGCTACCATCAGTTACTCTTCGCCGCTTTGATGGTCGAGGAGTTCGTTCTGGGTCATTTTGTTTAACCAACTGATTATCTGTGTCAGTGATTTCGGTTCGAATTTTTGCAATAGTACGTTCAAAATTATCTAAATTATTCTTGATTTTTAATGCATCTGTATTGACATTTTGTAATTGATTAAACAATATGTCCACATGTGACATAATTTTATGGAAGAAAGTTAACCAATAGATAAAATTTTCCTCCTCTAAAATTCACTAATTGGCACTAGCTTGATGAATGGTAGTTTGTAAACTAGCTTCTCCCTCGATTTGTTCTAGAGCTTCAATAATTTCTTCTCGGTGCTCATATATTGTATTCACTATCCTAGAATTGAAGTTCCATCTTATTTTTGAAGAACGAGGTAAGCTTTTTCTCTGAAGGAATTCTTGCAATCTTGCAGCTCGTTGTGGTGAAGTGGAGAAAAATGTACATAATCCCGTCAGATTGGCAAAAAAAATTCTGCAATTACTACTGCTCGTTGTGCATGTGACATAATTAGATTTGTCCGATGTGCATAACAATGTACAAAATTAGCCCTTGGATACTGGTCTTGGACATGTCTTTGCACGCCGTTAATAGCACCACTCATGACTGCTGCCCCATCATAGCTCTGTGCAATCAGTTTTTCTGGGTCATCAACAAGCAAACTAATTTCGTTAAGGATGGGGGCAGATAAAGAATTAGCATCATGTCCACTAGTCAGAAGAAATTTCCAAAATCTTTCGAACGGTCTCGCGTTCACAATATATCTTAAAACAACCACCAACTGAAACTGATTGGACACATCTGTGGTTTCATCAGCTATCACAGATATGAAGTCGGTTGCTCTAATTTCACTGGCAACTTGTTCATGATACACGTTGAACATTGTATCAAGCAGCTCATTCTGTATCGTTTTTGATAATCCCTTAAAAACCGGTGCTGCTTCGATGTGATCTCTGAGCGATTTATCCAATTCTGCCGTAAAATTTATCAATTCCCGAAAAATGCCCTTGTTATTCGACGTTTGCTGTTCATCTTGACCCCGAAGTGCCAGTTCAAACGATCCACAAAATCTAATGCAATTTATTTTTAAATTTAACACATGCTTATTTTTTGTTACCCTTTCATTGTGTTGTTGAATTGCTTTTCTATATGATGAATCTAAAACATTCTGAATGTTATTTTTTCCTAACATTCTTAGACTAAATATATTTTTCAAATGCCCTTCGGAATTTTCATGTTTACTAATTTTAGCACTCAGATGAATTAAGTCTCTTATTCCGTTCTTTGACCAAGACGGTTCACCACCAAACAAAAGACACGGAAAACAAAACAAAGTATTTTTAATTTCACACCCACAAATCCTGTCATTTTTCTGATAAATATTCATTTTGAATTTTCTTATAACGTCTTTACCTTTAACAGATTGTTTATTTTCTAAACATAATTGAGGCATCGGCCGTTTAATATTTTTTACTGTGATTTCTTCATTATACGTTAAACGCGAAAACGCGTTGTTTTCTAAAAAAGAAACGGAGTTCATCGCAATAACGCCCGAGAAGTCTGGTTTATTTGCTCCAACGCTATGTATTATACGACATTGAAGTACGGCAAAATACAGTTCTCCCCACCATCAATGTAATGTTAATGCCTTAAAAGAGCAACGGTAGGGCTTTGCTCAGTATATCTGTGACAACGCTCGGTGTATGTACGTTGTTAGCGTGCCACGTTCCTCGTCAATAACTATGAATACATAATATACATAATAAATAAATACTTTCACAGTTAGTCGCCGCTTGGTTTGTTTTGTTTCATAATGCCAGGGGGTGCAATTGCTCACTTGCTCTCATTAAAGAGCCGCCACTGCCCAAAACGAATAGAACACATTTTTAAAGTTAAAACGTTTCCACAATTGACATTAGGGCGTCTTGTGAATTTATTTTTTTACAATCTTTATATTTTTATCGTAATTCATCCAAAAGTAATTATTTTTTTTTGTTTTTATTGTTTCTATTGTGAAATTCCCACTGTCAAAATTGCGTGAAATTTTTTTCGAGAAATAGTCCACGATATATCCCTCTTGCATGCCATTCTTGAACATTGTTTTCATTTAAGTTGTTAAATACACCAAAAATACAATACGATGTTCGGCATTAATTGATTCATCAGAATATCCAGTCCTTATTGTAATTGATTTTTGTACTCTTGTAGCCTACAGCTTACATACTTGTTTTTCGTTGCAAGCACTCGTAAAATCGCATGCATACTTTAATTCATTTGCATTGACATTTTTTTTTTCATGCAAAAAAAAAACCCATTCTGTAATGAAATACAGTTAATTACAACCGATTCTCGACTATTTCACCATCGCTCGTCCGTCCACAACCGTTGATCTCTAAAATGCGGCAAACTCAATTATTTCGCTCGGATGCCATTTTTCTTTTTGTTATCTCGACGATAATTAATAGAAACATGTCACATGTTAGGGGAAAAGGGTTACGGTCATGTACAGAGTCAATTCTTGCTACGTCAAGCGAAAATTTTATCTTCCCGGATTAATTAAAGTCATTATGACGCAGCTACAGCGACAATAATTCAAAAATAGTTTACTTAATATTGAATTTAAAGATCTAAACCTTAGATATAAGTCTTCTTACTAGAAATGTGACATGAGTAAACAATAATGTACGAATAAAAACAGAAACAAATTTTCATTTTTTTAAATTTTTCTTTAGAAACTATGTACAAATTTCGTTCCTTTTATAGTTCTAACAATAGTAATCACTACAAATTTATTCTGGCTTGTAAGGTTTTGGAAAACCAAATATAGATTACATCAAAAGGTCTACATCAGCGACGCACAGACTTATAGGGAACAGGGGCCACTCGGGAAAATTATAAGCCAAGGACGGGCCACTACAAAGAATACTTATTAACACAAATATTTTTATTTTTAAATAGTATAAATTACTACAAATAATAAAAATAAAAGAATATTCAAAAATGTTTGTTGTAATTATGTAATCGTAATGTAATCTAATCATTACAATGTGATATTTCATGTTTTATTATTTTGATGCGTGCCATTGCATGGACCTAACAATTTTGTTTATGTTTGGCTCCACATTACTTGTCGCCACACGTAAAATTGCTTCCAGATTTTCATTTGCCAGATGGTTTCGATTTTTTGTTTTGTTAAGTTTCATCACTGAAAACGTTTGCTCACAAATATACGTCGATCCAAATAAGCTTGCGCATTTCCATGCATTTGTTCGCAACTCTTTATAAGCGGTTTTGTCAACGCAATTCCAGCTGTATCAATTCCAGCTGTATTGATTCCGGTGCATTTTCGGGTGAAATGCTGAAAGGATTACTGAAAATGTCTAATAGAGGTTTAACTTTTTTGAAGTCTAGAAAAGCTTGTATTAAAATATCAATTTTTTCAACATAAGGGAAATTGACATCAGTTTTATTGAATTTCTACATAATTTTTTGGAGTTCGGAAAATGGCTGTAATTGGCTGAATTGATTTGTGTCCTGAGAAGACTCAATTTGCATTGAAAGGACGAAACATAAGAGTATAACTGCGAAATCAATTGGTCTTTGCTTTGGAGTCGCGTATTTAAGACATTCAAGTGATTTGTGATGTCTACAACAAACGCTAAGTCACACAGCTAATCAGGGTTGTCGAGTTCGGAGTCGTCCTTTTTCTTTTCCGCCAGAAATATTTTGATTTCTTCAATGAAGTTAAGAAACCGCTCTAGTGACAACCCACGACTTAGCTACCTTACTTCAGTGTAAAACAGGAGATCACCATATTCGCTTTCAATATCCTCGAGAAATTGTGTGAATTGTTGGTGATTGAGACCTCGTTATTTTATAAAGTTTACAGTAGGTACTACAACTTTCATCACATTTTCAAATCCCAATAATTTTGAACAGAGGACCTCTTGATGTATAATGCAATGAAACTGCATTAATTCCTTGGTATCTATGTTTTTAGTTTGTAAATACTCTTTTAACATAGTTATTATCCCACATTTACTTCCAACCATTGAGGTGCTCCGTCGGTCGTAATTCCAGATAATTTCGTTAAATCCAAATCCATTATAGAACATTTTCCAGAAGAGATTTGAGCATGTCACTCCCCTTGGTTTGACTTGTCAAAGAACTCGTACCAATCAGTTCTTCATTCACAAAATTTTGCGTTACGCCTCGTAAAAATATTGAGAGTTGAGCAGTGGAACTTATATATGTAGATTCGTTGAGTGCTATAGAAAAATACTCAAAACTTTTCGATTTCGTAGCTGATTGCTCTTCTATATTAGCTGCTAAAGTGGTAAGTCTTCTTTAAACAATCATCCGATTTAGTTGAATTTTCTCAAACTTCTGCATTTTTCGGACACATTTTTTTTTCAGCGACATTTAAACACAGCTTAACAAACTCACCATCCTTAAAAGGCCAACAAGTTTTCGCTATTATTCGAGATATTTCAAAGCTAACTTCAGTAGCTGTTTCAGCATCTTGAATTGGTTTTGTAAACATAGCTTGCTGGCCTATTAGTTCCCTTTGTAAAGTTGAAATTTTTTGCGTTCAATTTTCGCCGGTTAATATTGTAAAAGTATGATGCTGGGTTTCATAATGCCTTTTCACATTATATTCCTTCGGAATAGAAACACTTCTCCTGCATATTAAACAGACACGTTTGTTATGCGATGTAATAAAAAAGTATTTTTTGGTCCAAATATCTTGAAACTGTTGATTTTCATCTTCAACCTTACGACTACGTTTTTTACTGGGGCCTGGTTTATCCATATCAAAATTGGTATTATATTGTTACGTAGGTAGACGCCAAGTTCGAACAACGAAATATTTATTCTTCACAGATTACAATTCAAACAATATAACGTTCGCTTGTCCGTAGTTAAAACTTAACTGCACCGATAGCGGGCGATGTGTTGTATTTATACGAGTTACCTAACATCGAGAACCTACCACATTGTTCGAGGATAATACCGACGTGTTTCGCGAATCTTCGAGTAATCTAGTTGGTTCGACAGATTTCCAGTCTCGTAACAATATGCTTGGAACGATGAGGAGCATACCTGTCCTATAATAGTAAACCTGAGCAAGAAAGTAGTAGGTACTTAAAGATACATATCTTACTAACAATTACAAAAGTTAGAATAAAATAAAAAGTTAAGAAATATTGATTTGAATGGATTTTTACCTACTTTTGTAGTTTTTCGAACAATTTTTAAATTTCGTTGGCGGGGCGCATAAATATCGACAGTGGGCTGCATGCGGTACGTGGGCCGCGGTTTTGCATCGCTGGTCTACATTATTGCAGTATGAAGGATCCTCGTTGGTTGAAACATACTGTTATAGCATTACAACACTCTATAACGCTTACACAACGCTTTGATACTATTAAAATTTATAGCTGGGGCATTCTTTTATAGACATACGGTATATTAACACAGGTATTTTATTAATACATAAATTTAATATTAACACATTTCCTCAATTTTTTTAGTACATCTTCTTCGGTAACGAGCAAAACTTTGCGTTAACTTTCCATTGAGACCTTAATGCACTAGCAAAAAAACAGGTCTCCCTCGATTTAGAACGCTAAATTGACGATAGATGGCGCTGCATTGTTCTCTTCGAAACTTGAAACGTTCCGGTCCATGATCCGTCCGATATAAACAGATTATTCAGCTTTGTCGGATACGAATACTAATAAAAGGGGTTACAAACTACTGTTTCACTTGCTAACTTTGTTAGATTGAATAGGGGAGAGGCAAGAAACGTTCCTCGAAATCGCTCCTTCTCAAAATGGAACTTTGACCCGTCTCCTTGTTGCCGCTGCAAAGCAGGCAGGTTAGCAAATCGAATTGGTCGATTTACAGAAATACGATTGATAAAGTGTTAGGTTTTAGGTTTATTAGGTAATTTAGGTTTATAAGTCGTGGGTAAGGAGATTCCGTCGATGCTGTAATGTATTTAGAAACGTTTCGTAAAAGGTGTCTCATTCGGAACTGTAGGATTTGAATTTCGCGTCATTTGTGTTCTGTGAAATAGAGGGCGCTAATATTTAGGAATTGAAGTAAAACCCTAATCAATCTAATTATTTAAAAAAGCTCAAATTGTCTGGCTCTTTGTCTAACCAATTCTACGAAGTAGAACAGCAACATAAATCATCTTGTGTTTATTAAATGAAATTTTCGCAAGACGCATCGAATTAGAAACAAAAGACAAAAGTAGAGCTGTGAAAAGAGGAAATTGTTCTTCGTTTAAGAATAAAAAACAACAAACATTCTTCAACTTTTCCCAATTAATTAATAACAGAAAACCATACATTTAATAACGATTTTTGAATTCTACATTTAGAAAATAAAGGCATAAAATTTATTGATTGGAAAGTTTGGAAATTGATAAATATAATAAATGAAAACAATCTCAAATTTTACTTAATGATCGCCTAAATTTAAATAGCACAACTTTGTTATATTTATTCATTTAAAGCAACCGTTTAAGACAATTATAATAAACACTCACATTTAGTCCATTAAATTTATATTAGTGAACAGGTTTTCCCAGTAGTAAGGGACAGACAGTAAGGGCCAACCAGTTGTGTCGCACATTCCCAGGTACATTTGTATAATTTCACTCATTTTAAAGGTACCATAAAGTAATACTAAACTCTATTGCATTTGTATATATATACCGTCGTTAGTTTGTAACTTACTTAACTTACTTTAACATGTATAGTGCATTCAGAATTATAAGAAACTAAATGTGTTTACAACTGTTGTTGCACCCCCTCTGGCGATGATTCTCTCATTGCTATTGAATGGATACGGTTCACCTACCTGCAGTATACCAACCCATTGGCCGTATTCACTACAAGTATTAAATAAGAAAATGAAAAGTAGAAAAATAAAATAGAAAAATAAAAATATTATTTGTCAGCTTCATTTGTAAAAAAAGATTACAAGACGTGTGGTAATATAGATATATAAAACACGTAGGTACATAATCGTATATATGATGATTAATCCTTTCATGCAGGTACTTAAGAGTAGGTACAACATTTTGTCTGTACATAGAGTATATTTGCTCCCCAATAGTATCGATGTCATAATTGTTAACATTTCTCGACGTCCCTTTGTCCATTTTTTACTTGTGAGGCCGCCCGTCACCTTTAATTACCTTATATATTGTTCCCGTAGGCACTTTTGTTAATTGCCACGTTCGTTCAATATTCTTGGTTTGTCAACTTTAAACTAATCTATTAACCGCATACGGAGAGAATCTTAAACTAACAAAGCAACTGAAAGACCACATTATGTGTAAGCTTGTAGAAATGAAAGCGATCTCTGTTAGATCAAACATAAAAAACATGCAGGAGTTTGCGCTGACAAATTGCTTTCGGGCGTGTTTGGGATTGAGATCGCATTCGTTTCTACAAGTTTAATTTAATTATGTGTACGTACTAGGAATACGTAATTCTGGGTAATTTTGCACAAATACGAAATAATATTGGGTATTTCCATCAATAAAGATACGTCATAAATAGTTTGACCGATATCGGTAGGTAAAATTTTATGAAGATACCCCGTAAAAATTTGGGTTTATTTGTGTTTTTTTATAAATGTTTTCGTATATGGGAATTTCGTTATAGTCGGCTCGGGGAACTTTGGAAGTGTTCGCTACCTCAGGTGACCGTTTTAGATAGGTTTTACTGTATAATACATAATATTTAGTTATTTATGGAAAACTAATTCACCAATTTAATTTAAAGTTAACTTAAACACTTTAATAAAACACAGTATATTACAAACCGAGGCGAAAAGTGGTTCATTACCGTTGAGAGATTAGCAAATTTGAATTTAATCTCGAAACTGGAATGAATCTTCCCTCCGAGGTTTGTATACTATTTTACTCACGATCGGTTAGTAATTAATTATTATATAAACTGCTAAATCACCAAATTTCAAAAATATAATAGTATTAAATTTCATGGCATTTTGACAAATGCTTTTGATAGGTACTGTTGCTAGCTACCGGTATTTTATCTCTATACCGATTTGATATAGCGGTGTACTGGTATCGCAATCTCCAGTTACATCCAATTTCTCTGCAGGCACTTAGTCATTCACTGACATGGTATTTGAAAGGAAACCCAGAGATAGAAGATGAACTTGAAAGAGAACTGCTTCAAAATTGTATCTTTGGAATTTTAAACGGTTTTCGGTAGTCATATTCGTTTCCGTGTATTTTCTTTGTTTATCTTCATAAATTAAAAAAAAAGAAGTAAGATGCTATCTTAATGAACAAAAGAAATACTTTTTTTACACGTAGACTTAATTAAAAGTTAAAAATTTCAAATATTTGGGCGATGAATAAGTCGAGGCGAAGTATAAATTATAGGAATCATTTTAAGAAAATAAATCGTAAATATCCTGAGTTTGGAAAGAACTTCCCAAAAATTTATCTTATCTAATCAACATTCCTCCGGCCGCCTTAAAAATCATCCACTTTTACCTCATATTTAAAAACGTTGTACTACTAATACGATACAAAAAGTACCTGTGTTCACGAATCGATATTTACGGTGGTTAAAGTAATATTTCCCTTCCAGTTGTATGTAATGCAGCATTCATTTCCATCGCTATAAATGTAATTGTTATTTTCTGCCGTTTCATTTCAGCGCAGCGTATTTAAATTAACGAACAAAAGTACTTTTGTTATATTGTTTTGTTTTGTATAATACTCAATTCCGATGCGGAATTTATTCCTATAGGCGCAATACATGTGCATGTTTCCCTTTGCTCGTACACCCTCTTTCACTTCAAAATGATCGACAAATAATAACTTCCCATTGTTTTCCTTCACATACCTTTTCAGGAAATGAAAACAATTTTTTGAAGTCGTTCTTTCTGAGTTTTTATTTCGATGAGATGCAGCGTATTTTATTGGAGCTTTGTATTTTTATTACGTTGTCGCAAGCTGAATTATAGTTTGAATATTGCGAATAAAGTTTCGCTAATAAGTTTGTCTTTATTTGATTTTTTTTTTATTTGGGAATGCTTTTCTCTTTTACACGTAAAATTATATTTGACGCTACATTAGTTTTAATAAGAATCAGTTATAAAGAATGATTTTATATTGCAATTTGACATACTTCCTTCCTTCGTCCGTCGTCCCGTTTGTACAAACAGGATGACGGGCAGCGTTTGCCAGACACATGGAAGCCAGCCTTGTTTAATAGATTACACATAAGCTACGTAATGATAATACTTACGACAGACCAGGACCGAACACAAACCGATCGACCAATAGCCGAAAGCGACAGAACACCGACGAACCAATCACAACGAGCCAAATACGCATCCCGAATACTACGGGAACATATCATACAAGCGGCACAGGAAATCGACGCACTCTTGAAGTTACCATCGCAACGAGAAGATCCTCAAGGAAAAGGTGAAAGAGATGTCACCGAAACGTCATAAAAAAAGTTGTCCTTCTCAGGACGAAATCATCCAAACGCGACGAAATACCCCGAAGAACAACGCTTTAACTAACGACCGCGAAAACTTATGACGATATATATATATATATATATATATATATATATATATATATATATATATATATTAAAAATAATAGATTTTTATTGGTTTTAGCGACCTTTTATTGAATTTAGATGTTTGTTTGCGACGTTTCGACTTTTATCAATTCAGTCTTTTTCAAGCATCTGGAAACAAGAATCATTACAATGAACATGAGAAATGTGTTTGTTTTGTGTGATATAACAATTGAATTAACCATTTTAAATTTAACATTATATTAAGAAATGAATTACGGATTAGGTTAGTGTTTTACGTTGAAAATTAAATAACATTAAATTAAAATAGCTTAGAATGGTAGGGGGGACATTTATGTGATTAATATCTGTATGAATTAATTGGAGACTTAACAAATATTAACAAATTATAAGTTTAAAATTAGATTAAAGATGATTACAAATTGCGTTAACATTTAACGTTGAAACTTACATAAAATAAAAATAAGAATGGCTAAAATGAACAGGAAAGTTGAATTACAATACAATACGTAAAGGGAACAAAGAAAGTCAAATCAAACTCACATTGTTGCTTTTTCTACACGGATACGCATTCATGCGCCACATGTGCTTGGACACCCAGGACCAATTTTCTTAAAAACGAACATGCTTGTGCGGATTTTGTTAGTGAACTAATGCTTTAGTTTGCGGGGGTTTAATTTCTGTTTTTTGGAATGAGCATGGTAGTCAGGACCGTATTTAGGGGTATAAGTTTACATTGTTATTTCTAATGGGAGATATATATATATATATATTTTTTTTTTTTTTTCCCCCCGTTTTTGTCTTGTGCGTGCAGGGGGGGGGGGGTTGATTTTACTATTGTTTTATGAGAGGGTAATAAAGTTTTGAAAGCCCATCGATTTCGTTCCTGTCGTTGATTGTTTTGCTATTTTTGAAAATGTGTATCATTTCTAAGACCTCTCTAGCTTTTGTGTTCTTTTTTTGTGTTATTACTCTGGTGTTTTCAAAATCAAAATTATGTTTTAGTGTCAATTGGTGTTTTTTTAAAGCAGTTTGATTTTTTGCGTATTTGTGACCTTTCAATCTTTCTTGTAGTAACTGTTTTGTTTGGCCTATGTATATTTTGTCACAGTCTTTGCAGGGTATGTTGTATATTGTGTGTGATTGTTTTAGTGTAGGTGTTGAGTCTTTAAGTTTGGTGTGTAGGAATTTTAGGTTTTTACCGCTTTGGTGTGCTATTTTAAAATTAAATGGTTTGAATATGTTGTCTAATTTTTCGGATAATCCAGTTATATAGGGTGTGGGGATATATGTGAATTCATTGGTTTTTATGTTATTGTTTTGGTTGTTTGTTTTGTTATAAATTTTATTGAGTCTAAGTTTTATAATTTTTTGTATGAATTGTGGTGGATAGTTGTTTTCTGACAAAATTGTTTTAACTTTATTTAGTACTGTTGGTCTGAAAATTGGGTTTGTGAGATTTAAGGCTCTGTCTACTAACGCTGTTACTACATTTTTTTTGTGGGCTAGGGGTTGGTTAGAAAAAAAGTTTACATATCTGCCGGAAGCGGTTGGTTTAGTGTACCATTTTGTTTGTATGTTGTTTTTTGTTCTTGTCAGTGTTAGGTCTAGGAAGTTTATGGAGTTGTTTTTTTCTATTTCAATGGTAAACTTTAAATTTGGGTGGAAATTGTTGAAACTATTTTGTATATTGTTTATTTCATTTTCTGGTAGTAACATTATGCAATCATCGACATATCTTTTGAAAAAGGTTGGTTTTGTTTTCAGGGATTTTATAACATTTTCTTCGATGTGCTCTAGTACTAATTGGGCTACTACGCTGGATATAGGTGCTCCCATTGCTAGTCCTTCAATTTGTTTGAAAAATTTGTTGTCGAATTGAAAATATGTGGAAGTTAAAGTAAGAAGTAAAAACTGGCCAAAAAAGTAATCACAGAAAAATGGGACTCCATCAAAAATTTCACAGACTTACCACTAATAGATTTCCTAGAAGCAATAGAACTAACTTTAACTTCCACATATTTTCAATTCGACAACAAATTTTTCAAACAAATTGAAGGACTAGCAATGGGAGCACCTATATCCAGCGTAGTAGCCCAATTAGTACTAGAGCACATCGAAGAAAATGTTATAAAATCCCTGAAAACAAAACCAACCTTTTTCAAAAGATATGTCGATGATTGCATAATGTTACTACCAGAAAATGAAATAAACAATATACAAAATAGTTTCAACAATTTCCACCCAAATTTAAAGTTTACCATTGAAATAGAAAAAAACAACTCCATAAACTTCCTAGACCTAACACTGACAAGAACAAAAAACAACATACAAACAAAATGGTACACTAAACCAACCGCTTCCGGCAGATATGTAAACTTTTTTTCTAACCAACCCCTAGCCCACAAAAAAAATGTAGTAACAGCGTTAGTAGACAGAGCCTTAAATCTCACAAACCCAATTTTCAGACCAACAGTACTAAATAAAGTTAAAACAATTTTGTCAGAAAACAACTATCCACCACAATTCATACAAAAAATTATAAAACTTAGACTCAATAAAATTTATAACAAAACAAACAACCAAAACAATAACATAAAAACCAATGAATTCACATATATCCCCACACCCTATATAACTGGATTATCCGAAAAATTAGACAACATATTCAAACCATTTAATTTTAAAATAGCACACCAAAGCGGTAAAAACCTAAAATTCCTACACACCAAACTTAAAGACTCAACACCTACACTAAAACAATCACACACAATATACAACATACCCTGCAAAGACTGTGACAAAATATACATAGGCCAAACAAAACAGTTACTACAAGAAAGATTGAAAGGTCACAAATACGCAAAAAATCAAACTGCTTTAAAAAAACACCAATTGACACTAAAACATAATTTTGATTTTGAAAACACCAGAGTAATAACACAAAAAAAGAACACAAAAGCTAGAGAGGTCTTAGAAATGATACACATTTTCAAAAATAGCAAAACAATCAACGACAGGAACGAAATCGATGGGCTTTCAAAACTTTATTACCCTCTCATAAAACAATAGTAAAATCAACCCCCCCCCCCTGCACGCACAAGACAAAAACGGGGGAAAAAAAAAAAAAAAAAAAAATATATATATATCTCCCATTAGAAATAACAATGTAAACTTATACCCCTAAATACGGTCCTGACTACCATGCTCATTCCAAAAAACAGAAATTAAACCCCCGCAAACTAAAGCATTAGTTCACTAACAAAATCCGCACAAGCATGTTCGTTTTTAAGAAAATTGGTCCTGGGTGTCCAAGCACATGTGGCGCATGAATGCGTATCCGTGTAGAAAAAGCAACAATGTGAGTTTGATTTGACTTTCTTTGTTCCCTTTACGTATTGTATTGTAATTCAACTTTCCTGTTCATTTTAGCCATTCTTATTTTTATTTTATGTAAGTTTCAACGTTAAATGTTAACGCAATTTGTAATCATCTTTAATCTAATTTTAAACTTATAATTTGTTAATATTTGTTAAGTCTCCAATTAATTCATACAGATATTAATCACATAAATGTCCCCCTACCATTCTAAGCTATTTTAATTTAATGTTATTTAATTTTCAACGTAAAACACTAACCTAATCCGTAATTCATTTCTTAATATAATGTTAAATTTAAAATGGTTAATTCAATTGTTATATCACACAAAACAAACACATTTCTCATGTTCATTGTAATGATTCTTGTTTCCAGATGCTTGAAAAAGACTGAATTGATAAAAGTCGAAACGTCGCAAACAAACATCTAAATTCAATAAAAGGTCGCTAAAACCAATAAAAATCTATTATTTTTAATATTAAAACACGGCCAATAAAATAAAAAAGAAAAACAAAATTCTTTAAACACTAAATATATATATATATATATATATATATATATATATATATATATATATATGTATATATATATATATCTATAATTATTTAGTGACCTTGGTATGATATGGTAAATTCAATCAGTTGGCGATTTAAGGTCCGGCTTTACCGTAAATATATATACTTTAAAGTAAAGCCAGACCTTGAATCGCCAACTGATTGAATTTACTATATATATATATATATATATACGAGTACATATATATATATAGATAATTTCTTAGTATTTCATTTAATATATTAATTGATCAATTCTTTGATTTTACGGCTTTTATATTAAATATTTTCAAATTAGTATTTGTTATTTACTTCGCAAAATTACATACTTATTTGAAAATATTTAATATAAAAGCCGAAAATTCCAAGAATTTATTAATTGATATATATATATATATATATATATATATATATATAACGTGCCCCGTATCGTTATGTTCAAATTTTAGAAGCGTAAAGTAGACTTCATTTCAAGTAACAAAAACGCAAAACTTGTATATCCGTTTTTATTTGTTTCAAAGTTACAGATCTATGAATGTGATTATCAGATCATGAAAAAAATGTAATCCTAAAGTAAATAAAAACTGATTTTATTTAAGAAAGTTCAATTAATAATATTTTTGAAATGTCCATATCTTTGCTGAATGCAGGCTTGTGCCCGTAAACCAACAGAAGAAGTACTTATACGAATTTCATACTTGTTTTGTCAAATTTGCTCGGCAGCCAGGTGAATACGACCCAACAGCTCTTCTCTTGAGTTCGAAACTTGCGCGTAGACTAAATTTTTCATGTACCCCTATAAATAAAAGTCAAGGAGATTAATATGGGGCGATCTGAGTGGCCATGCAACAGGACCACCTCGACCAATCCATCTTGGATAATTGACGTTAACCCAATTTCGGACAGCAATTCCGAAATGTTGTGGTGCTCCATCCATGTGTAACCACATGTCTCGTCGAACATTTAGTGGGAAATCCTCTAAAAGACCTTGGAGTTCGTCAATAGGAAATTGAAGGTAATTGTCCGCATTTAACCTCCCAGGAAGAACGACAGGACCAATCAACAAGTCATCGATTAGGGCCACCCGTACGTTAATAGAAAATTCATGTTGAAATTTAGATGGGCGTATAGCTTTGGGATTTTCTGATGACCACCTGTGCAGGTTTCTCAGATTTGTAACACCACTTCTCGTGAACGTAGATTCATCTCTCCAGAGGACTGTTCTGCAGAAATTAAAACGAAGCCGTGACTGTCTTAATGCCCAGGTAGAATAAACTAGACGAGCATAGTGGTCTGCATCAAGCAAATCGTTTCCCCTGCGATAGTAATATGGATAAAAGCCCTTACGTTTTAAAATTAGCCACTGTCATTCGTGGCACTTCTAGTTGTCTAGCGATTCGTCGTACACTGACAGATGGATTCCTTGTAACAATAGCTACTGCTTCTTCTACTAAGCCTGCTGGCAAATTTACTCCTCGGTCGAAAAGATAATCACGCAGTCCGCATTCCCGAAATTGTTTGTGTACTTCCAGAAACGTTCTGTAATTAGGAATGCGCCTATCGGGAAACCGATGTCGGAATTTAATAACTACTTGACGTACATTGCCGTTACAGTAGCCATACACAAAATGCATGTCCGCATGCTCTTGAGAAGAAAATCGGTAATGCATTTTGAATAAAGAAAGCGTGTCCACTCACTAATAAGCTGTTGAATGAACTGAAACGTAATGTAATCCTTTATTAAAAAATGCAACGTTAACAGTCATCTGAACATTTGTTTATTGTATGATATTCATGGTTCAGCACTTACGAAATAAGTAAGAACCTTCTATATCATAAATGAATTTCCAGTACTCTTTTTTTATAGATCTCCAAGAAATTACTGTATTACTGTATGACACGTGTTTATTTTATTATGCGACGTTAACAGGCCTGTTATTGAGTCGTATAACTTTTTTTAAATGAAATCAGTTTGTATTGAGTTTAGGATTACATTTTTTTTCATGATCTGACAATCACATTCATAGATTGTAACTTTGCAACAAATAAAAATGGATATACAAGTTTTGTGTTTTTGTTACTTGAAATGAAGTCTACTTTACACTCCTAAAATTTGAACATAACGATACGGGACAGCTTGTATATATATATATATATATATATAGAATTTTTTAGGCGTTCATTTAATATATCAATTGATAGATTTTAGGAATTTCCGGTTTTTATATCAAATATTTTCAAATTAGTGTTATTTTGCGAAGTAAATGTGAATGTAAGCATGGCTGTCTACGAATTACAATGCAAATCGGTGCCTTATAAGGCGTTTTCAATAGACTTGAAACCAACGTCCTCGTGGCTTAGTTGGTTAAACCGACGGTCCGGCAGACCGTAGACTTGGGTTCAAGTCCCAACGTAGACGAAAATTTTTCTAATCAAATTTCGTATAATTTGCGTTGTAATTTATAGACAGCAATATTTACATTCACATTTACTTCGCAAAAAACATAGTAATTTGAAAATAATTAAATATTTAATATAAAAGCCGAAAATTCCAAGAATTTATAAATTGATATATATATATATATATATATATATATATACATACAGGGTCAGCCAAATGTGTGAGAAAACCAGATTTCTGGCAAAATTATGTATTCTTTTAAAAAATATCCTAAATGGAAATTTTTGTAGTATTTTTATTCTACTCTACCGCATACTTTGTTTTTCTACAACTTTCACTTGTTTCGAGATATGGCGTCATCGATAGTTTTTTTAAATAGATCAGCCTGTATATTTTAGCATTTTTAGATAGACATATTTTCAAGAATTATGCGATAGAGTAGAATAAAAATACTAGAAAAAATTTTATTGAGGTTATTTTTTAAAGGAAAACATAATTTTGCAAGAAATCTGGTGCTCCCACACATTTGCCTGACCCTGTATATTATAAATGATTGCACGAATATTACAAAATGCACCCCTGCGCATCTACAGCCCAGGGTACATTAATCTCATTTACATTATCGTTAGCTTATCGCACTGTTACACCAGGGGATACTATAAAGGTGCATACTTTCTATTTAGTCGAATTAAAATAATTTGAAACGAACTATTCCTAGTCTCTTAATAATTCACTAGTGATTTTAATTTAAAATTTTGTTTTTCTCCGTAAACACATTTAATTCATGCGGCTTGATCACATACTGAATACATAAAACGGCCCCAACAAACTTTCCTTCTAATTTTAAGTAGGAGCGGAGTAATCATTATTCAATATATTCGCTTCTGGTTCGCAAAGTATAATGTGTCTACATCATAAATATTTCAATTCATCAGAGTCGCACGGCAGCCGTAAATTAATATTATACTTGGTAATGTTAGTAAGCATTACGGACACTGGCGCTAGAAAGGGAAATGGGTGCTACACACCGCTGCTCTCAGCTTTATTGTAAATTTACTCTGTGTGTTCTTAGTTAATAATTCTTGCGTCGTATACCGGAGAATACGGTGCCTCTACATCGAATTTATTAAAGTTTGGTCTTAAAGTGTCAGCCGCTTGTCTTTGTCTCCGACACAAAATTGTGTTTACATTCATTTAGATGATAATTAAATGAAAGAGGTACTGTTTGAAATGGATATCACGCGTAGGCAATTGGTGAAACGAATACAAATGCGGGAGTCGCTAACAAGAATTTTGGAAACTTAAATAATTCTGATTGACTGAGTGACTGTCCTTTGATAGGTGAAGATGAATGTATTACTGGAGGATTAATTATTATCATGTTACGTAGACGGAAGTCGATTGTGTTGATTTTGTGTGTTGCCCTGGATTAGCTGTAGTATCCTAAAAGTAATGAAAATAACTATTTTCATTACGTTTAGGACATTAGAGCTAACGCTAGGGTATTAATTAAGGTATGTACGAGATGTGACAATTAAATAACGGGATTGATCTGAAAAATATGTTTCATTGAAAACGTGTTGCAAATAGCTGTTAATGCTCTCAACACACACCTCTTGCTTATTTATACACCGCTGCATATTGCTGTGTACTTTGATATTCAAAATGGGCTCCAATTAAACATGAATCGTCATACATATTGCAGTGGATTGTGCTTTTGAATTGTTATCTTAATTTTTCTTAATGACTTATCTTCACAATGCACAGCAATATCCCCGAACTTCACTCAGTCAGGTGGGCACCTTCCTTGAACTCCTTCCTCGTCAGGGTTTTTTCTTTCGAAAGTCGTGTTTTAAACGAAGAAATAATACAAATTAAACTCAAGAAATAAAACTACCATTAACAACACAAACATATAATTTTCTTAAAAAAAAACAAAAAAAAATCTACTTTATCAAATATAAAGCAGAATTCGTGACTAAATAGCGTTTAATGAACGAGAAAAAAACTCTTATAAATAATGACTCGAATAAGAGCAAAAAAAAAACTCAAAGTGAAACCCGAACAATAATTCAAAACACAATATAAACAAACTTTATTAGCTGTCATATACTACTTTATTCCCACTAAATATCAAACGTCAAAATAGAACTTTCTATTTTTCGCACGCAACTCAAATTACCCAAGCACAAATATCAGCTTGTCACAAAATAATTTTCCCGCCAATCTAATATACTAATATCAATTAAATGAACATAAAAAACTAACTTCAAAAACAGACTAATACGTTTCGTAAATATTTCTAATGGTTACAATACAATTACAAATTAAATTTATCAATTTAAGAAGCTTCAAATATCAATCGAATAATAATTATAACTATATCTATCAATATATCAGATTAGAATACATACATTTTTAGTTTTTTTCACGTACGTTGCAAAAACTATTTCACGAGAGATTCTGATAGACAAAATATCAAATTTAACACATCAAAATATACGTAATGAACTTAAAGAACAACAACTCAATCAAAACACACCGTAGCTATCAAAAGAATTAAATAAAATTAAGTTTTATTTAATTTATCAAAAAACACAACCAAACTTGAACACCTCTATCGAATCTCTCTAGATGAATTTCCTAGAAACAGCCAGCTTCTCCCACCTAATAAAATATAAATCAAACCGGCGACCTAAGAATAAAATATATAACTATATACATTTGATCATATCTTCGATTTGGCGCGTACAACAATCAATCCACACTCGTTCAACCTACAAACGTGTACAAAAATTATACATTACAATAAAATTATAATTAAATTTAAATTTATCGTTCCCCGTCTGAAATACAATATAAACACCAAAATAAAGTATATATATTTATAAATGTTCTTCAAATAAAGTTCAAAATAATTCTATTATTTTTCTTTCTTGTCCATGGAAAAATCCATGACAATATATATTCATAGTTTAGACTAAAAATGTTCTCAGGGTTTTAGTTTTCAAAAGAGATTCCTTGCAACTAGGCCTAGTATCTAATGTAATAAGGAGAGGGACTAATACAATAACATGTTAAATTTAATACATTTATTGCTCACAATTTGCAAAAATATACATTAATTTTCAATGTGATAAATATCATGAATTATAACTATAAATAAACTATAAATAAAAAAACCGTGTGTATTTTAAGACACAATAAATTATTACCAAAGTTTGAACAATACAAAAAGGTGTTAGCTTCCTCCTTTATCAACTTTGAGTCTTTTCCTGACATATTCTTATTTAACTAATTAATTAGCCATCCAATCCTAACTACACAGATGTTACTAATTCATCGCGTTTGCTAACTGAATGACTAGACGAGGGTTTGCGCGGCATCAAGGGAGTGACGACATGCTTCAATCTCAGATTTTTTGTTTTGTAATCGTCGTACATGCCGTAAAAGACAAATTATGGTATCCTTTTAGGTGTGGTTTTTCAAAAAGAAATCGATTGTTTAGGTATACAAGTACGTTAATTTTTATTCAACTTAACCTTTTTTCTCTGATGAAGGTGGCAAATTCACCGAAAGTTTGGAATAAATAAAAAAAGTTTACTTTAACTCCGCCTTTTGACTGCGATTCCCACTACCGTTTACTACTACAGAACTACAGTCACAAAAAACTACGGACTACCTGTTATGGCTTTCAAATCTGACGTTTGATTTCATAACAGACATTTGCTTTCAAAAACAGACATCTGCTTTCAATAACTGAGATTTGCTTTCAATAACTGACATCTGCTATCAAAACTGACATCAGCTTTCAAAAATTGATTTTTGCTTTCAACTTAACATCTACATTCAATAACATCTGATTCATTACACTGTTACTTTATAATGCGTTTCTAAATAGGTCTATCGTGGCTTAAGTGGTAAAAGCGACAGTCCGGCAAACTCTGGACTTGGGTTCAAGTCCCAACGTAGACAATATTTTTCAATTAAAAATTTCGTGTGATTTGCTTTGTAATTTGTAGACAGCAATGTTTACATCCCCACTTACTTTGCAATTACATACATGCTAATTTGATATTTGTAAATATTTCATATAAAAGCCGAAAAACTCAAATAATTTATCAATTGTTATATTTAATAAACGGCTAAGATATTATCTAAACACTCATATAGCTATGTAGTAATAATTAGCAATTTCAAACATTCAAAACTGACATCTGCTCTCAAAATACTGGCATCTGCTTTCAATAACTGACATCTGCTTTCAAAACAGGCATCTGCTTTCAAATCTGACGTTTGCTTCGACGTTCATAGCAGACATCTACTTTCCAAAACAGACATCTGCTTTCAATAACTGACACTTGCTTTCAATAACTGACTTCTGCTTTCAACTTGACATCTACATTCAATAACTGACATCTGATTCATTAACACTGTTACTTTATAATGCATTTCTAAATAGCTTGAACCAAGGTCTATCGTGGCTTAAGTGGTAAAAGTGACAGCCCGGCAAACTGTAGACTTGGGTTCAAGTCCCAACGTAGACAATATTTATCAATTAAAAATTTCGAATGATTTGCTTTGTAATTTGTAGACAGCAATGTTTACATCCACACTTACTTTGCAATTGCAAACGTACTAATTTGATATTTGTAAATATTTCATATAAAAGCCGAAAAACTCCAATAATTTATTAATTGTTATATTTAATAAACGGCTAAGAAATTATCTAAATACTTATATATATATATATATATATATATATATATATAGTAAACCTAATCAGTAGGCGATTAAAGGTCTGTATATTACTTCAAAATATATGTATTTAAAAAACTCTACATGTTTCGGCAGTACGACTTTATCAAGAGGATACAAAATATAAATGACAGGATATAAATGTCAAGTAATTAAGTTGCTATGGTTTAAATTATTCAAAGATACATTCTAGTAATAATAATAAATCATGCCTTAGTATTCCAAAAAAATAGATAGCAAGGTGTGAACATATGTGTTGTTCGCTGCTAGCAATTTGTGTCTCTTTCTGGGTATGAACTTGTGTGTTGGTTGCTACTGGCAGCTTGCGTCTCTCTATGGGTGTGTGGTTTTGTGTGAGAGCGTAAGTGTAGGGTTTTGTATGTCGGTGCGTTCGTGCGTGTGTTTAGTGACCGGTCGCGTGAATTTAGAGAGGTCGGATAACCAGCCGTTGCGTAGCGCCGCCAACCCTGAAAATGTCGTTCAAGATCAATGCACTCTAAAATCCTCCGTTCAAAATTTCTGATGATATTCTGCAACATTACTGGATTGTTATTAATTTCCATGCATTCTGTTCGATTCTCTGTAGCATATCATTCAAATTCAATATAGGTGTTCGAAATATGTTATTTTTTAGATAAGGCCACAAAAAGAAGTCGCAAGGTGTTAAATCGCATGAACGTGCAGGCCAGGCAATTTCAGTATTTTGACTAATTATACGTTCATAAAAAAAACTCTTAAATAATCCAAAGATTCTGCAGTACAGTGACAAGGTTGGAAATATGCATTTTGAAGTTAATCATCATGCAACTGATTGACAAATGGTTGTAAAATTTCCGTACGGTACCTTTGAGCAGTTAACGTTTCCTGAAAAAATATTGGTCCAATGATTTTTGGCTTATCGCTGCCCAAACACCAATTTTCTCTGGATGTAGCGATTATTCATTAATTAAATGTGGATTTTCACCAATCCAAATTCTTGTATATTGTGAATTTAGGTATCCCGTTTTATAAAATCATGCTTCATCAGTAAAAATGACTCTTTGCGAAAGTTCTCCATTATTGTTCATATTTACAAACCAATTACAAAACTGTAGTCTACGTGGGTAATCAATTTCTAACAATTCTTGTACTGCTGTGACACGGTATGGATAAAGTTGCATATCATTTTTAAATAACTTGTGGGTTGTACCAACAGAAAGGTTTATATGTTGACTCAAATGTCAAACAGATGTTTGTTGTTCATTTTCCATTATTTCTTTAACACGATTCACAACTTGAGGTGTACGTTTCTTAACTGCTCCGCTGCCTGATTTTCTTAAGAGACTACCAGTTTCAGAAAAAAGTTTTAAAGTTCTATCCAAAGTATTCTTAAATTGTATATAATCTATTACACAATGTGGAAATTCAACTTGAAATTCTATCATGCAATCTTGAACTGAATAAACCCATAAACCATCAATTTTATTACCACTTCGAAAATAAGCCTGGACTAAAAAAATTTTATGATCTAAAGTGAAAGCCAGTTTAAAACTGATAAGCAATTTATTTAAACCAGAATCGACGCACGATTATTTTATGCACAACTGATATTTGTGATTGACATTATCAAACGTCATTTGGATTTACGTTTACTGAACAACAAACACATATTAATATATTTGCGTCTTATTCTATCCAAATTTCAAAGTAACCTAGATTGACTTTTCAAATGAACACTAGTTACTTATGTAATTGCCAAATTAACAAATCTTTGCATTATAAAATGCTAAAGTAATATTCCAATGTTGATTCTGGCAATTCTAAAAACATTTCTCCCAGTATTGCTATCAGATATCTTCCTAAACCGAGGCGAAAATTTTATAGTCTAATAAAAAAGGAATTACAACACACTAGAGTCAGACAACGATTGCAACACGTTTCGAGAAACACGTACGCCATGTAACTTTGTGTTGTGCAAAATTGCAGAACTGTTTGAAATACATAATCGCCACATAACAATCATTCGTTATATTGGCCGGTGGCGGCAACAAGAAACGGATACAAACGAATCGAATTCATAGCGCAATATGAGCTTTTCACTTAATAAACCGACCATTCGCCAACAGTCATTATTAATAAAGCCTTTCCAATTCCATTACGGTATTTCGTTTCAGTGCGGCGTGAGTGGAACTGAGTTTTATTAAATCTGTTTATGAGGTAGTTATTATATATACGAGTACCCCTTTTAGAACGAACGAAAAATAATAATGGAAATTTCACGATCGCTTTACCTATCCAAGGCAATAGTAGAAAATTAAACTAATGGTGCAGTTAATGGAGAAGATATTTTAAAAAATAACATGTTGGGTGTAGGTCATGACTAGTGGTTGGATTATATGCAAAATGTATATTAATCTTAGACACATAAACTGGGCCTATATAGCCCTTACTGTAAAAATAGAATCTTCAGAACTCTTGTACATAATTTGCAAGAACTGTAACACAAGATTATTGAAGTATGTGCAAAGATAACGCTACAACTGTTGCAAAGTGCTTTCGATAGCACGAAAAGGGGCGTAAACGTGTGCATCGAACAAGGCGGGGGTCACTTCGAACATTTATTGTAATTTGTTTATTAATTTTTAATAAAATATTATTCAAACATAATAATAATAATAATAAACCGTTTATTAACCCAACAGAATACATCCAATTATGGGGTTCTAAATATAAATACATGTATATAAGCATTAAACATAACGTGCGAATGAATGGAAAAATTATCCTAAACTAAATTAAATCTAAGAAGTAAAACAAATACATTCTTTCACAGAAACCAAATACCTGCAGTAATTATCGCCGAATACATCTAAATTATAATTACGTGAATTATATAAATGGCACATTCTATAAAGTGGGGAGTTTTTATATGAATTAGTTGCAGCCTGTCTATTTAAAAAAGTAATTGAGTTTCTAGTGTTGAAACGAGGAATATAAAACCGAAGCCGTGACAAAAACACCGGATCATCTATAATATTATGAACCAACTTATACAAATGTAGTAACGCAATAATTTTTATATTATTAGATAAACCATTAGAACCAAATTGTTCCAGCAAATTATCATATGATATCATGTAAATCATTTTAGATAAATATACAAGGTGTCCCGTATCGTTATGTTCAAATTTTAGGAGTGTAAAGTAGACTTCATTTCAAGTAACAAAAACGCAAAACTTGTACATTCATTTTTATTTGTTTTAAAGTTACAGATCTATGAATGTAATTGTCAGATCATAAAAAAAATGTAATCCTAAAGTCAATACAAACTGATTTTATTTAAAAAAAATTATACGATTCAATAACAGGCCTGTGGTTGTTAACGTCGCATAATAAAATGTTATCTTAAAATAAATAAACACGTGTCGTAGTCCATACAGTAATTTCTTGGAGGTCTACAAAAAAGAGTACTGGAAATTGATTTTTGCGAAGTAAATGTGAATGTAAATATTGCTGTCTATAAATTACAACGCAAATTATACGAAATTTGATTAGAAAAATTTTCGTCTACGTTGGGACTTGAACCCAAGTCTACGGTCTGCCGGACCGTCGGTTTAACCAACTAAGCCACGAGGACGTTGGTTTCAAGTCTATTGAAAACGCCTTATAAGGCACCGATTTGCATTGTAATTCGTAGACAGCCATGCTTACATTCACATTTACTTCGCAAAATAACACTAATTTGAAAATATTTGATATAAAAACCGGAAATTCCTAAAATCTATCAATTGATATATTAAATGAACGCCTAAAAAATTCTATATATATATATATATATATATACAAGCTGTCCCGTATCGTTATGTTCAAATTTTAGGAGTGTAAAGTAGACTTCATTTCAAGTAACAAAAACACAAAACTTGTATATCCATTTTTATTTGTTGCAAAGTTACAATCTATGAATGTGATTGTCAGATCATGAAAAAAAATGTAATCCTAAACTCAATACAAACTGATTTCATTTAAAAAAAGTTATACGACTCAATAACAGGCCTGTTAACGTCGCATAATAAAATAAACACGTGTCATACAGTAATACAGTAATTTCTTGGAGATCTATAAAAAAAGAGTACTGGAAATTCATTTATGATATAGAAGGTTCTTACTTATTTCGTAAGTGCTGAACCATGAATATCATACAATAAACAAATTTTCAGATGACTGTTAACGTTGCATTTTTTAATAAAGGATTACATTATGTTTCAGTTCATACAACAGCTTATTAGTAAGTGGACACGTTTTCTTTATTCAAAATGCCTTACCGATTTTCTTCTCAAGAGTATGCGGACATGCATTTTGTGTATGGCTACTGTAACGGCAGTGCACGTCAAGCAGTTATTAAATACCGACATCAGTGTCCCGATAGGCGCAGAACGTTTCTGGAAGTACACAGACAATTTCGGGAATGCGGACTGCGTGATTATCTTTTCGACCGAGTAGTAAATTTTCCAGCAGACTTAGAGGAAGAAGCAGTAATTATTGTTACAAGGGATTCAACTCTCAGTGTACGTTGAATCGCTAGACAACTAGGAGTGCCACGAACGACAGTTTGGCGAATTTTAAAACGAGGGCTTATATCCATATAACTATCGCAGGGGACAAGGTTTGCTTGAGGCAGACCACTATGCTCGTCTAGTTTATTCTACCTGGATATTAAGACAGTCACGGCTTCATTTTAATTTCTGCAGAATAATCCTCTGGACAGATGAATGTACGTTCACGAGAAGTGGTGCTACAAATCTGAGAAACCTGCACAGATGGTCATGAGAAAATCCCAAAGTTATACGCCCATCTAAATTTCCACATGAATTTTCTATTAACGTTTGGGCGGCCCTAATCGATGACTTGCTGATTGGTCCTGTCGTTCTTCCTGGGAGGTTAAATGCGTACAATTACCTTGAATTTCTTATTGACGAACTGCCATGTCTTTTAGAGGATGTCCCACTGAATGTTCGACGAGACATGTGGTTTCACATGGATGGGGCACCACCACATTTCGGAATTGCTGTCCGAAATTGGGTTAACGTCAAGTATCCAAGATGGATTGGTCGAGGTGGTCCTGTTGCATGGCCACCCAGATCAACCGATCTTAATCTCCTTGACTTTTATTTATGGGGGTATATGAAAAATTTAGTCTACGCGCAAGTTTCGAACACAAGGGTTGTTGAATCTTATTTACCTGACTGCCGAGCAAATCCGCCAAAACAAGTATAAAATTCTGATAAGTACTTCTTTTGTTGGTTTACGAGCACAAACCTGCATTCAACAAGGAGGTGGACATTTCGAAAATATTATTAATTGAACTTTTTTAAATAAAATCAGTTTTTATTGACTTTAGGATTATATTTTTTTCATGATCTGACAATCACATTCATAGATCTGTAACTTTGAAACAAATAAAAATGGATATACAAGTTTTGCATTTTTGTTACTTGAAATGCAGTCTACTTTACACTCCTAAAATTTGAACATAACGATACGGAACACTTGGTATATTTACAAATTTTGTCAGTCAAATGTTAGTATGATAGTTAACCTGATAATTTAATCAGAATTATCTCTAAAGAATGTAATAAATTGAAACGGACGTTTTACATTCGATGGCTATCCTTTATGAATATAATTTTTGATCTCACGGTACAAATGGTGGAGTTTTGTTTACTCAAGTACATTTCGAATTGTTTTGGTTACAAATTTTTCTTTTCATCACTAATATCGCACAAAATTACGCAGTATTTCTGTGCGAAAAGAAAAAAAATTACCTTTTGTAAGAGGATTTAAAGAAGGTGGGTTATAAGACATCACATTTTATTTCTAGTTCTCATTAAAGGCAAGGGAAATTCAATAAAAATCGTATTATTTTAACGGAAGAATTGTATTTTATTTACCAAAGGTATTTAGACAGCAATAAAAAAGAGCTTTTTCACTATTTATATTTTAGTACGTCATTATACGAGTATATAGGTCTGTGCCAGAGCGCGTTTTAGCATTCGATGTTTTATTTATATCGGCACTAGGGCTTTCACCCGGTTTACTTCAATACATTTTATTTTAATAATTCCTTCTTGCTCGTAACAACCCGCATGTGTTTAAAATGTATGACAATTGCTTATAAATCCCATAAATACAGTATTTATACACGTATTCTTTCATTTTCTCCGCGAGAGAAAGTAGTCGATATTTCTTCGTTAACCGTTGGCAATAGATGAATCAATGAATATACTGACGGACATCAAGGGCGGTCAACCCGGCAATCCCGTGAAAAATCTCTAAATAAAACATGAGCCGGTCGGTGCTCCGCTGATTTATTTATAAGTGAGGGACTCACATGGCATCGGAAAAGCCATGTCGCCGATTGTCCCTTATTTGAATTGAGCGATTTAGAGACAGAATGACCTGGAGACAATTTTATCCTGGTGAGCACACACATACTCGCATAGATGGACGATGTATATGTTAGAGCTTCGGCGGATAAAACTCCCTCTCATACGAGAGGATGTTCGCATTAGAGGAGTTGTAAAATTCAGATCGAACGACCGATCGGAAAATTATGTTCGACGAGCGTGAAAGGAATCAACGGTAACAGCGTTGTATTTTTATGAATTTATTCCTTTATTCGTGTAGGAAATATAACGCAAATCGCATAAATTTTGTATTTCAAGTCGACTTCAGATTCCAAAATAGTGGGTGTGAATGTATTCATAACCTTTCATAATTCAAAATTTAACTGTCAACGTCGTCAAATAAGAGTCTGTAAATTAATTTTTTTCTAATTTCATTTTGACTTTCATAAGTACAAAATATCGTTGGGAAGGTGCAGGTGATGGATAAACGAATGATCTACATAGCTACGAGGTAGCACCGATTACTTCTGCAAACTAATAAAACAAAATGTTATAGTCAAAAATTATTTTTATTATTATTTTTCAAAATATTCGCCCTTAAACTCAATCCATTTAGACATACGATAAAACCAATTATCAGAGAATAAATCCCACTCTACTTGAGTCATTTCAGATTTTGAAGGTTTTTGAAGCTCTCCACTGCATCTACTGGGCTTGCAAATCGTACAACACGCATTTTATCCTTTATTCTTGGAAATAGAAAGAAATCTCATGATGCCAGGTCAGGATTATATGGCGGATGATCTAGTAATTTTAATCCTGAAGCTTTCAAAAATTCGTTTGTTTGACGCGTAGTGTGACTTGAAGCATTGTCGTGATGTAGAACAATCTCCGATCTAGGGCATCGTAAACGAGCCTTTTGAACAATATCTGGCAGACATACTGCCGTGTACTATTCTGCGGTAACCGTACGTTTATTTTCACGTACAATTGTTGTGATACTTGATTTTGAGAAGAAACTGACTACCATTTTCTTTCCAAAACATCGAGATTTCTTCACTTTGACTGGATTAAGTTCTGCTGGAAACACCCATTGAGCCATTCCAGTTCAAGTTTGATTCCAGTTCTAATGCATATATCCAGCTTTAGTCACCAGTAATGATTTTGCAAACTGCTTTAGACCTATTTCCATCATATTTCAACGATATATTGATTTATGTATATATTTATTGGAAGAATCATGATATGTTTATTTAATAAAATTAGATTGTTTGAAAGTTACTTACGTTTTTATTGTTTGAATATCCACATTACACTTGTCTATGAAATTAAAACCATCAACGAAGAAAAGCAGTCGAAACACGAACATTGCATAAAGCAGGTACATCTATAAAAACCACACCAAAAACAACCCGTAATACGAAATTCTCCGATTAAGTAACCCGTTATTGAGCTTATTAAAAAATTAAGGTAATGTTACAGCTGTCAGTTAGCAATTTTAAACCTCGAAGACAGTTTGGTTTCTTTAGAAATACCAACCTTTTTTATGCATATCAGACAACCCGTGTCAACGCCATCTCTAGGCACACCTGCCAAACCCGTTAATAATAAATTAATGAAATTTATTAATTTCCCGATTAATTCAAAACAAGGATATCGTTCTAATCACCTTTCTAGTTATCCTAAATACATTCTGAAACCCGCAATTTGTATTCAGGCCAGAATCAAGGTGCAAGCGTATCCAAAATTCGAATTAAAGGCCAATTTTTCATTACTTAAATTTTTCCTGATATTAAAATTAACTAATTATCCGCCCACGCAAAGTATAGCATTACAAAATGGCGCCTGAGCAGGAATTTCTGTTATTCTGTTATTAAATTAGCATAAACTAGCAAACAAATTAATGCTAAATCATCGAAATTAGTTTACCTTTAAGAAAGAAATTAATACTTTGTACTTAAGTGTCCATAGATTTAAGATTAATATGTATGAGAATGTAGTTACACGTATCTGGCACAACTTTGTGATATCATGTCGCAAAATCAACAATTAAACACGTCCAAGATATGAAGAAGCAACAAATTTTGACAAAACTTAATTCCATTGTGTTGTAAAATGTATGTAAATTTTTTGGACTAGAGTTTATGAAATATAGGACCGGTTATTTAATGGTTCCGCTGTTTGGTTGAAACAACTATTTGCAGCCACTGATTTTAAATGAATGGGACTTAGATTTACATAGAATATAACTACTGAGGCTTTAGAGATTTTTATAAAAACGATGTTCATTAACGAAAAGTATTAGCGAATTAATAAAATAATTTGAAAGCCAAGGACATATTACTCCAAATCGTCAATAACGATAGACCAACATCTTATTAAATTAATGTTTTAAATTTAGACGATTGATTTTAACATGAAGAACTCCTGAAGAAATAACAAATTGTTATGAAATAATGAGTTTTTTTATTTGACAGACCGCCCACCCGTTCAATTAATTTCTACTTACATATATATATATAACATTATATAACATATATATGATAAATTATTGGAGTTTTTCGGCCGAAAAACTCCAATAATTTATCAAATGTTATATTTAATAAACGGCTAAGAAATTATATATATATATATATATATATATATATATATATATATATACATATATACAATTTTTATTTGAGAAAATTTTGTCCTCAACCTTTATTTTTCAAATTAGAATAATTAGCGTCGTAATTGTAGACAGCAATGTTTACATTCACATTACTTCGCGAAATAACATACTAATTTAGAAATATTTAAAATACTTAACATAAAGCCGAAACTCCAAGAATTTATCAAATGATATATTAAATGAACGGCTAGGAAATAATCTCTATATTAATAAATAGCTAAGGGTGAAAATTAGCAATTTAGAACCGACAGAATATTAATATATGTTCCTTGTAAGGCGTTTCCAATAAACTTGAAACAAAATCCTGGTAGCTCAGTTGGGAGAGGGATGGTCCGGAAAACCGTGGACGTGGGTTCAAGTCCCACCTAGGACGAATTTTTTTCAAATAAAATTTCGAATAATTAGCGTCGTCGTCGTAATTGTAGACAGCAATTTTTACATTCACATTATTTCGTGAAATAACAACTAATTTAAAAATATTTAAAATATTTAATATAAAGGATTTATCAAATGATTAGTACATGTTAGTAGTACAAGATGTAAGTTTGCAATGAAAATAATGAATGACTATTCTGTAACTTTAGGTACTTACATCAACATGAAATTCGATAGATGTCGAAACAGAGTTGATTGTGCAGAAATTATAGTAATATTTTTTCTGGATATAAAATCTTTTAAATTAATATAAATCAAAATAAGTAAGCTTTTATTTAAGTTTTTCAAAGAAAATCGCTACCACTGTTGGAGTTTTGGTGCATATCCATCATAATTTAAACGAGTATAATATGTTTTATGTCAGCGCATTTTCAATTTAAGACGGAATATATTTCTAGAAAGAGAAAGCACTCAAAAAATCCCTAGTTATTTGAACTTTATTATGGTCTACGGTCTGTATATGTCATTTCCAAAAGCAAATTCACTCGTAAATTTTAATAAGTTAATAGCTGTAACGGTTACGACCAACGATTTGCATAGGATCAAGAAAGTAATAAAAAGGAAAGAGATTTCTCTAGTAAAAGTGGGTTACACGGAAGCGTCCCATTCGAATTTTTGCAATACCTTACTAAGCCCACTAGTACTGCACGACTAGCACTACGTTCTGTCATTTTACGACGCCGCGAAATTCCCCTATAAATTTCTCTCGTGAGGAGGCCAGTAGTGGGACCGATATAAAATACAAGAAACAAAATAAGAATTATAGTGGATTTTTACTGTCTTTTACTGTAAACTATGCCTTTATTCATAATAACGAAATTTCGTGAAGGCAATGTAACAGCTGTCGTAAAAGTTAATGATGGATTTTTGGGTTCGAGTTTCCTTGATAGAGAATTAGGCAGGTACATATTAGATGAGTTAAAGTAAAGAGTATGATAATATAAAATAAAACACTTAGAAATACCACTTCACTACCTAGTTCGTTTGCAAGTTTTTTGTTTGTTTTAATATTAACTCAATACAAAATGAACATATTCTATTTCAAAATAAGGAGAGATTCAACGATCGCAAAAAATTGAATTAATGATTTCGTTAGCTTATATGCAAGGCAGATGCAATTAGAAAAATTATATTTGCCATCTTTAGTAAATATATACAGCATGAAATTTAAAACTGAAACACGATATATCTAAAGGGGTCAAATTAAATTTATTTCATTTAATACATTTTATTAAAATAACTGTACTCATTCTCGGAGGGTATTGTAGATCCCTTTGATTGCTGAATGATTAACGTAAACTTGTTTATTGAATTAATAAATTAAGATGTAATTAAACTCTATTTTACTTATTTTCAGACTTCTGTTCGGATGATAAGCAGTAAAATTCTCCTGCACGATTAGTGAACTGCCTGTGCTAATTTTTAATCTAACATTATCATTAGAACCTAGACACGTCTATTTTAAGAATTTAGTTTAATTATTTCAATTAGCGAATTGACATAAAATCACTGAAAGCATACTTGGAGGGTATGGTAAATCCTCTTGTATATTGTATAATTGGTGTCGTCATTTTTGACAAAATTCGATAAATAATTCCGTGAGATATCAGATAAATATGCTTATAATCAAAACGTTCAGACAATAAATCCTCGGATATTGTACAGAGATGTATGAATATGGTATACATTTACTATAAATTAAAATATTATACTAAATTGTATAAAATATTATTACTAATGGTTAGAGAACGGATGCAATTTCCATAAAACGCAATCGGCAATTGGAATTGTGTATAACGTCGCTCAGTACATCCCGGCGTAATTCAATGAAGTATTTGTTTGACTTACTCGGACACCTGGTCTCGCCGCGACAACAATGGACAAGCCAGCTATTGTATTCGGAGAATATAGTGTTTTTTAAAGTGTTTTCATGAGCGTAGATAGAAGCGGGGGAAAGTTTGGGCATCAATCCATCCATGATGCGTGCGGTTGTAACGGGAACCTGATGAGCAGCATTTTGCATTACAGCATGGTGTCCCTTTTGGACCTTGCTCGGTCCACTGCACCCACATCTTCTCCGATTTATAAATAACGTACGGCGGCAACAGAACTCCTGAAGCGGAACCGCACATCATAATTGACGTTGCACTTTTACTAAAGTTACAAATACGTTCCGGGTATTTAGTTCCTCTACGGAACAACATTTTCTTTTGCCCCGGATCATCCTGTAGATTCGTCTCATCATAATTGAATATGTTAGACGGCGGAACTCCCTCTAGTGTAACATTCAAGTTTTCAAAATAGTCGACTATAATTTGCTTTGACACATCAGCGCGAGATCGTTTTATGTTTGCTGCTAATTTATTGGTAACTTCGTTTTTATATCTGCGTAATAGCGAATATGCCCAATCCTTACCTGGCATATTGTTAGTAAATTTGGCCACAGTACGGCCCCGGCTATCTAGATAGTTTTTTGCAAGTTGTCTGACGTCTAACAAAGTTAAGGGAAACCCCCATTCTCCACAAGTTGAGATAGATTGAATTAGGGATTTTTCTTCATTCCTAGAAAAAATGACCTGGCCACCATTTTTTCCTACACGTTGTCCATGAAATCTGTTGTTAAGGGTGCCGTATGGAATTTAATTCCTTAGCAGCTTTTCGTAAGCTCCATCCATGATCTACAACTTTCTCCAGAGCATTTTCAACATTTTGTTGAGAATAGTTTTTGTAGTTTCTAGCTCCAGGCGTCCTTTTATAAAGTCGTACCATTTTGAAAACCCTTAAATAAAGAAAAAACTCGTCTAAGCAATAAAGTTCACAGTAAACATAAACGATCAAATTGGCCTCACGCCTATGATCAATTTCACCCCACGTTGTATTTTTCAAATTTCCCGCTCTACTAGTCAAAGCACATTAAAACAACGAGTACGAAATAGGTTAGGAGATACCAGTATGTACGTCCATGCGGCTAGGTGAGTTTAATTAACTTTAATTTTTTACGTACCTTCAATAGTTCTGAAGTTGAAGTTGAGTGTTGAAATAGTAGTCACTTATAATTTAGTTTTTATGCGACAAAAACAAAAGATATTACCAAAGCGCGACACTTCTATGCAATCTGTGGTTGTAACACTAAATTACACCAGATTGCCAACTGACGAAACTCAAACAAGTAACGCGGCAAATTTAAAAATGTTTGGATCGGATGTAGTTATCAATTTCACCCCCCCCCCAAATAAATTTCGCCCCACTTTACGGTACTGTTCTTAAGTTCTTACTGAAGACGACAACTTTACTGTCAAAAGATGTATTATGTACCTAAATCCAACTACGAATTGCTTTATTTTTATTTAAATTTTCTATGCTTTCACTTTTTATTATTGATAGAAATATTTCTTCATATTTTTAATTCCTTTTCTTTAATATATAGTAATTTTTTTTTAACAATATGTATAATATTTCATGCAAAAGTGTTATTTTTATAAAATCTAATCGGAAAGGCACTATATAAAAATCTGTCGCAGTCGGTATATTGTTGTATACAGCGTATAGACGATTAGGAGGCACGTTTAGATTGATGGAGTCGGGCCATTATGTGTACAATCTATCGGCAATAAATCTTGCATCTATTGTTGTTAACTAAAAGCTAAAAGGTAATGTCTCAATAAATATATTAAATATTGGAGGAGTATAAAGCTGCAGTTATAATAAATCATAAAACAAACTTCTTAATGCCAACAATAACTTTCAATTTTACTTCACATGTCGTACAATCATCGAAACAGTTACTTTTAGCCTCATCAGATCCAATCCATTTAGTTCCTCTTTTCCACATTTTAGTTATAAGTCGTTTGTATAGTATAGATATCAATAAACTTCTTTTAAATTGCCAAACTTTCCCCTTACAAGAACTCTTCCGGATTGGATTTTTCTTTCCGAAAAGATTGTCTGTCATTTTCTGTTCAGGGTGACTTATACAAAATCGCACGAGCTCGCTGAAAATAACAATAAGCGACGCTAGGAAAGAGTCCCTGGCGAAGAACGGAGAACTTCAAAAACAATATCATCTAAATGGGTTTTCGTGGAAGATAGCCTTTTCCGTTGGATTTTACATGTGTCAATAGCAAAGTAATGTTCGAAGTTTACGATGGCGAAAACATTGGAGAAGAATGAGTTGTTTTGGATCGCCTTGAGATGAGATAATATGCAAGCATTGTAGTTATGAAAGGAATTTATGTGAAATTCTGTGGAAAACAATGAGGTTACAGGAAGATCTCGTAATATTAAAATGTAGAGCTTTTCGTTTTTCAACGCAAATAATATTTGTTTATTGCTAGATTGAATTTGAAAATGATAATTTATTTCCTTATTTTGTTAGAAGTTGTTTGGCAGAGTTCGCTAGGTATAGAACGCATGGCAAGTTTAGAAAGAAACTAATACATTAGTACCTTGGTTTCCGAGCATAATTCGTACTTGTAATTCAAAGCACTCGCATATAAAGCCGACTTTCCCCATAAGAAGCAAATAAGAGCTCAGATGATTCCTTCTAACTCAAATATATTTGTATAAAAATAATTGATTCAAAATACATACAAAATAAAGATGTGTACATGATGATGAGAAACGAGATTATTGGGATGATTTATAAAATTAAGTACATAATGGAATCATTGGATTGTTGGCTCACTGGAATTTTCTTTCCATGCTATTTTAACAACTTATCCAATAACAATTGTGTTTGCCTTCTTTTGAGGATTTCGCGGAAATACGACATTGCTTTGTAGTTAAATAATTTGCAGCCCGCACTGCTACAGACTTATTTGGGTGGTGCTTTTCTATAAAATGTTGCATTTTTTCTTCATTTTGCACGTCTCTCTAATCTTATTTGAGGTGAAAGATTCCTTTGACCCCTTCCTCGTCCTCAGACGAGATCTCCTCCATAATTATTTGCGGTTGTTCATGATGCAGATCCATCAGTTCATCAGCGGTTAGCGCTTCTTCATGTTCCTCTATTAGCTATTGAATATCACCCTCATTCATGGTCCTTCCCAAGGACACAATTTTATCGACGTCTGACGACTTCTATTCGACAATTTAACATTAAGATTTTTTATTCAGAACCGATCGAAGAATGTCGCTACGTGTAGCTTTTGCGACAATTTATACACACCTTGTATGTTCTCATTTTTATCATTACACATAGGGAATGTATGTGTAATGAGCTGAGGATGTTTGCGGTATAACCATGGTTATATCATGTAACCATAGTAATTTACTATGGTTACATGATATAACCATGGTTATACCGCAAACATCCTCAGCTCTAGTAATGATAAAAAAGTTATATTGGACGAGGATCCTAAATAGGAAAATTGAGTTATATACTACACTATTTTTGTCACCTTTCCTATATTAATTCTTATATTGTATAGCTCTTATTTCTATAATAACTCAATTATTGCTGTATATACCCACAGCAAGTACGAACATATTATTAAAGGCACATTCAGCACAGAACTTAATATTTTGGGAATGGATTTGTTTTAATTCTCATATGTTCTTAAAAAAGGTATATAACCCCTTACCACAATTATTAATTGTATCCTAAATACGTATTTCGACAACTAAGTTGTCATCATCAGTAGGTAAAACCACTAATCAAGGTGTCGCACATGGGGCACAGTAAAGCTAGAACAACGCCTACGCAACAACTACTTTACACGGCGTCCACTTATAGACCTATGTACGTGGACGCCGTTGCTACTCTAGCAACTGATCGTCTTTCATATGAAAATAGTCTTGCTATCTAAGACAGAATAGAAACGTTTTAATTATCAAATAAGTTGCTGGTATTTCCACTAATTTTTTATTCTTTTCCATAACTTATACATTTAGTCATTTTCTGTCATTTGAAGCTTTAAAATACTTACAAACAGCTTATTTTTTCCTTTTATTGTCTTTCTAGGCACTGAATTCTCATTATATTCTTCGCCTTTATCCCTTGTTGAATGCAGTGACAGACTTCTTGTAGATTGTAAATCTCCTGCAAATTAATGCTTCGTTACACGTTACACCAGGGGTGCCCAAACGATCGATTGCAAGAGCGTTTGGAGTCGATCGCGAAAAAATAAAAAATAATCACTCCACAAATTCTAATTCTCTCGAACGTCAACTCTAAGCCTTAGAGTTCATGTTGGAGAAAAAATTGAATTTCTTAATAAGTCAATTTCGTGGTATTCTTTTTATTGAAAACGAATTGCAGAATCATCTGCATAGGTTCTCAGTGAGAGAAATTGGAAACAAATTTAATTTCATTGATTACAGCGCCATCTATTATAAATTGAAAAAAATTGTTTCAGGCAAATCCTATGTATTTTTTTTTAGTAAAATTCGAATCTGTAATCAAATAGCGTGTGTTCGTTTGAAAAGTCAATCTAGGTTACTTTGAAATTTTGATAGAATAAGACGCATATATATTAGTATGTGTTTGTTGTTCCGTAAACGTAAATCCAAATGACATTTGATAATGTCAATCACAAATATCAGTTAGTGCATAAAATAATCGATTCTGGTTTAAATAAATTGCTTCTCAGTTTTAAAATGGCTTTCACTTAAGAACATAAAATTTTTTTAGTCCAGGCTTATTTTCGAAGTGGTAATAAAATTGATGGTTTATGGGTTTATTCAGTTCAAGATTGCATGGTAGAACTTCAAGTTGAGTTTCCACATTTTGTAATAGATTATATACAATTTAAGAATACTTTGGATAGAACTTTAGAACTTTTTTCTGAAACTGGTAGTCTCTTAAGAAAATCAGGCAGCGGAGCAGTTAAGAAACGTACATCTCAAGTTGTCAATCGTGTTGAAGAAATAATGGAAAATGAACCACAAACATCTGTTCGACATTTGAGTCAACAAATAAACCTTTCTGTTGGCACAACTCACAAGTTATTAAAAAAAGATATGCAACTTTATCCATACCGTGTCACAGCAGTACAAGAATTGTTAGAAATTGATTACCCACGTAGACTACAGTTTTGTAATTGGTTTGTAAATATGAACAATAATGGAGAACTTTCGCAAAGAGTCATCTTTACTGATGAAGCATGGTTTTATAAAACAGGATACCTAAATTCACAAAATACAAGAATTTGGAGTAGTGAAAATCCACATGTAATTCATGAAGAATCGCTACATCCAGACAAAATTAGTGTTTGGGCAGCGTTAAGCCAAAGGCGAATCTTTGGACCAATATTTTTTCAGGGAACGTTAACTGCTCAAAGGTACCGTACGGAAATTTTACAATCATTTGTCAATCAGTTGCATGATGATGAACTTCAAAATGCATATTTCCAACAAGACGGATCACCTTGTCACTGTACTGCGGAATCTTTGGATTATTTAAGAGAATTTTTTGATGAGCGTATAATTAGTCGAAATACTGAAATTGCCTGGCCTGCACGTTTATGCGGTTTAACACCTTGCGACTTTTTTTTGTGGCCTTATCTAAAAAATAACATAATACGAACACCTATATTGAATTTGAATGATATGCTACAGAGAATCGAACAGAAAAGCATGGACATTAATAACAATCCAGTAATGTTGCAGAATATCATCAGAAATTTTGAACGGAGGATTTTAAAGTGCATTGATCTTGAAGGACAACATTTTCAACATTTGCTATAGTTTTCAATAAATACCTATTATTTGTTATTTATTTGTATGTATGAAACTGTCAAAATATACGACTTCGTAGGTTAAGTAGTAAATTTTAATTTACGACATACTTCAAAATGTTCTCAGTAAATCACATGGTACTAGATTGACTTTTCAAATGAACACTTGTTATACAGTTTCCCATTTAATATTTCAAAGTTACCCCCACCCTACCTACATGGAGGGAGAAAGAGGGCCTAATTCTAGCACTAATATATTTCGTCCATTGTATTATTAAATTTTTATTGTGAATATTTTTTCGTGAACTGCTTATTTTTCGAGATATTTGCAAGTTTCACGTTAAATATTACACCTAGTACATCAGTCCGCCCCCGTAGTCTCTCGAACTTTAATATGTCCCAATTTTGGGAATTCATGAAACATGTACATCACGTTGTCTCAACTGTCTGAAAAGTTAGTGAAGATAAGTGTAAAAAAAGAAATCTCGAAATCTAAGGAAATACAGAGACATCATCAATATTTGCTATTCTCTTTCTTACCCTATTTACATCACACCACGAATACGTACGTAAACACATCCATACACACGCATACAGGTAGATATTCGTATACGGTGCTAATACATCATTTTCTGTCGAACATTTTCGAGGGAATGGAGGACACAAATTTGACGTATGCTCGGTGATTGATAACAATATACGCGACACACGTTGAGAAAGTCTACACGGTGAGATGAAAATTGCCTTCGCTGGTGAAAAGTAACTTTTGGTTTTCCTACTTTTTGACACCGTAATAAATTTCGTGAATGGAAAACAAGGATGTTTTCGAAAGAGAAAAAAAGAGGGAGTTAAGATCTCTCGATAAAATGGAGGGCTTTAACCTGCTAGAGACTTATCGAGTTAACAGCTTATCGGGGGAAAAGTGGGAGCGGAAAGTGACTAAATTATTTTCTATTTTAGGGTGAACTTTTAATAGGCATAAATTTTCAATGGGAACGATTTTTTTGTCATAAAACTGTAAGAATTGTAAAATATCATCTTTTACGTTGATAATTATTAAATTTTGGTTAATACTTAATCATATTAGGTATTTTGATAGAACCATATTGAGTGGATGATTTTTCTATGTGTGTTATGAAGGATTTAATCTGAATTTTGCTTGTCTTGAAAAGAACGATTAGAAAATTATTTTAATTATTTTGATTCTTTCTGTATATCACTTGTATCAATTGAATCGGTGAGTGGGAAAACGATATAACTCCAAAAATATGATTTCGAGACATTCACAAAAAACTGTTTTGTATAAAAACTATTTATCTGACAAGAATTCGGTACATTGCAAAGTTGTAGATAATCAAGTTTTCTGAATGAACATTAAATAAAATTTCTAATTTGTTTTCTATAGACTGACATGTGCAGCAAAAAGTACGTTGAAGTTATATTGTTTTTCCACTCATTTTGAAATTATCTTTAATATTTGTTAATTTGTAATATTAATTAACGAATATATCCCCAAATCAGTAATTCGTTTATTTTTAACGCTATTCACAATACATAATACATTTATATAACATGTTTAGTCTTCTTCTTCTACGTTGCAGGTCTCCCATGAAGTGATGTGATAATAAAATTCCAAAATTTCTCCCGACATGTATTGCATCACTCTCTAAAGATTTTCAATTTTCTTTATATTAATAGGTAATATGTTTGAGTATGCAGGCGTAGTTGGTAATGCTGGAGTTGTACCAGCTTTTAGTAATTTGAAAGTTTGTGAAACGAATCCATTGATATAATCATAAGTTATGACATACCCGGATGTACAGCTGTCATAAATAAACTGCATGTAATTTGAAATTGTGAATTTATGTTTTCTTTCATCGCAAGATTGACTTGTTTTCTGATAATATTGTGGCCACCAGTTTTTGTAGTCTATAATATCTTTGTACGTTATTACAGATATTGTAAATGGCTTTAATTTACGACAAGATAGCATCATGCTTTCGTAATCCTCAGGAAGATAGATTCTATCGTATTTTCTTATCACTTTTTTGAGAGAGCCGAAGTTCCGGTCACACGGAAAGAATGAGTGTCCACGGACTGGGAAGTAATGATAAATTTTACGCAATCGCTTTGTGGCTACAAGTGCTAATAAATACCTCACTACGGTATTGTTAGGGTTCTGGCCAGGCCAACCATCTGAAAATATGTGAAGCTCTTGAATCTCTGCAGGCATTTGCTGAACATATTCGTTGATAAACGTACATACCTCATTGGGACCCTTTGCAGCTTGTCCTTCATGATATGTGTAAAAGTGGCCGGTACCATTTTTCAAATCATGTATTTCAAACCCATACAGCCACAATTGTCTCAAATAAAACATTTCTTGGACAGGTATAACAGGCAGTGGCATATTTTGAATACAGTCAAAAACTATTCCTCCAACATCTTCCCGCTCTTGCACAAAATAGTTATTTCTTTAAGTTTAGAGTAAAACTTGTTAGCCCTGCGTTTGTGGACCATCAGTTCGGCCGCGGCGACTCTCTTCGCATTATCATTCAAATTTTGATGCTTAATTTTTTTGTTGAGGCCTCCCAAATTTTAAGTCAAAATTCTCTTTGAAAAATTTCAAATAGAATTAATACTTTACAACATTTCTTAAGTCTGGGTTCAATTTTACAAACAGGTCATGCATTCTCTTAACATTTAGCGCGGAGTCAAGATAATGCAATTCTTTGGAACTATAGTGAGAAGTTTTACGAGGAAATGATGCAATATGTTGATGTATTTTGGCAATTACCTCTGGTTGTAAGACATGCGGTCGATTATTATATGTACCACGTAGATCTCTAGGCGAATTCTGAGAAACTAACAATCTGTTAAGTCGTTGTATTCTGGAATTCGATATTGAATGCAGACTTAAAACGCTGTCTTGCAAACTTGTTGCCATTATTTGTTAACATTATTTCGAATGTGATATGAAAACGTTACTTCCCGATTTTTGCTGCTAGCTTCTCCATTTGATCGCCTCCTAGCTACTGGTCTACATTCCATAAGACCATGCAATATACATCTTGTTCGTTTTTTGAACCTTTTTCATATAACTTTCTTAAAATTGCTTCTTTTTCTTCCATCGTAAGTTTTGACATGCATTTATTTTTACATCTAAAAAAATTATTTTGTTGAAAATGGCTTAATATGGTTAAAATGGTTAATAATATTAGTTATTCTATTATAGAATACTTAAGTGCAGTCTACTCCGACAGACCTTTTGTCAATTATTTTTCCAGTTTTACTTGTGTACTGGTGTCCAAGGAGACGAGCCTTTTGTCTTTCATTTCGCAACCATTTTTCAGGACACCTTTTTTTTTCCTTTATTTTCTACGTTTTCGTTATTAGAACTGTCACTGCTCGACATTTTGAATTCACAAGATAACACTCCAAAGATTAATGTGAGTATCGGAAGCTCTAAGGTTAAAATGATACATCAACCGAATGAAATAGCACAAGCATGCGCCGGCGCCATGCTGAGTGAAAAAGCGGTATAAACGCTGGAATTATATCGTATTTGCACTGAACGTCAAATTACATGGTCATGTGGTACATGTTTTGATTTTTATACTGTTTTTTCGCCCAGCAGACAGATCTTGGTTTATATATAATTCTGGCTATCTTACATTGAAAACGAGATTTTTGCTAGTTAAATCGTTTTTCCACTCACCGATTCAATTGTAGGTTCACTTTCCCAATATGGATAGCTGCGTACTGTTATATAATGTCAATAAAAGTCAAAAATTCAACTTTTAGAAATCGAAAAAGCAAATTCTAAAGAACAAACACACAAATTAATATTTAAATATACCCATTATAGACACAATTATTACATGGTAATTAGGGCTAATTGCAATCACAGCCAGATCATATATAAGTATTGAAAATTGATCTTTTAATATACAGGATGTCCGAAAAGTCCCGCACCATTGAGATTTCACAAATGTTTTTATTATTGTTTCAGGACTGAAAAATGTTGACCATTGAAGAGCTGGTAGAGATTATTCTTCTCTGTGGAAGAGAAGGAATCTCTAACAGAGGAGTTGCAGATGAATTTAATAGGAGCCATCCTGAACGAGAGCTAGTGTCGCACATAACGGTTGGGAGATTGCTAGCAAAGTTTAAAGCTACAGGTAGTGTAGCTGATGCTAAAAGAAATGGCCGTTCGAGCACTTCAGAAGCGGCTGTGGAAGGAGTTTTGGCATAGGTTATTGCATGTCCCAATAAATCAATCCGCTGTACCAGCTTGGAACTGAGCGTTCCTCGAAGCACAGTATGGGGGGTATTTTGCAAAAGAATAAATTTCATCCGTATATTACAATTGTTACACCATTCAGAAGATGATCCTGATCGCTATATGGAAATGTACTATTGTTTCTGATATAGTTGGAGGAAGACCCACGTTTTTGTTTAAAGTTATGTTTTCGGACGAAGGTAATTTTTATGTAAATGGAGAGCTCAACCGACATAACCTGCGTTATTGGTCTGACAGTAACCCTCGCTGTTACATCGGCAATAAGGAGCAAGGAGTTGATCGTATCATGGTTTGGTGTGGCTTGTGCCCCTTTTTCTTTGACGGCACAGTTAACAGTGAAAATTACCTGACAATACTCGAAGATGAACTGCTTCTAGATTTTGATTTCCAGTGCTTGGGAAAATCAGAATGGTTCATGCAGGACGGTGCACCCTCCACTCTAGGGTACACTAGTTCGTGATTGGCTAGATGAAAATTTCCCCCAGTGGATTGGTCGTAGTGGACGAGTGGAGTGGACCCCACGATCTCCGTACGTAAACCCGGTGGATAGTGCTGTGTGGGGTTATGTAAAATCTAAAGTGTACACAGTCAAGAGTAGAGACAAAAACCATTGGATAGAGCGCATCACAACTGTATGTCGTTCAATTACGCCTGAATTAATGGCAAAGATTCTTCGGAACGCCAGAGATCGTTTTTAATTATGTTTTGACTTACACGGAAGTGTACAATTTTTTTTGAAATATATTGTAAATAAATGTGTTATTAACTTGTATTGTACTTATATTACTTATAATCACTATGGTGCGGGACTTTTTCGACACGTTGTAGTTAACTCTATGAGAATGGCCGAAGAAACCGAAACAATTGTTAGACTATCGTCTAATAAACAAGTGAAACTGAACAGGTGTTTTTAACTGGCCGAAGTAAATTATGGAAAATCTTGTAATGTGAGTTATGAAATGACATCACTCGCCGTATGCGTTCGAGAGGTGTCCGAAAAAACACCAAACAGAGTCCGGAAGAATCTAGAAGCCACAAACCGGACCATATATGCACCGTGCGAAAGGCTACGCATTCAGACAACCAGCGACCGGTGGCGAATATTGTTATATAAATAAATACTGAGATATAAATATTGTGAAATAAATACTATTATTAGTATCAGAATAATTAAAACATACATGAGTAGGTAAACCCCACCAGTTTTGTATAATACAAGTGCCTGAAGATATCCTGGAAGATACGAAATACGTATCTACGTCTCTGGGGAGGGATATGTTCGGACACGTTCACAAAAATATTAATAGTGAACCTGTATTTGTGTTCTTCACACCAGATTTTTAATAATATTTTATATTATTAAAAATACCTTTGTACTATTATTAGTTCTTAAGTCTTTTTAGTGTATCTATATTTATTATTAATATAGTGTTTTTTAATTCCTGTTTGTTTTATTTAAATGAACCAGAAAGACAAGAATTTTACAATATTGTTTTCTAAGACGTACATTTATTGATGTGGATGAGGCTTTTGTAAAATTATTTGCATTTATATTTTAAAGGATATTTGAAGTTTGTACGAATGAAATCTATTATTATAAAGTGTAATGGAAACTATTGAATCAATGTAAACAACAAATATTAAATGCTGCCTGCATAGTTCATTGCGATGCTAACAAACTTCAACAAAAGGGAATTTCAAGAATGAAAAAATAATAAAAACTTCCTCACCGGCTATGCAGACAAGACATTCGTTTCATTTAATTGTCAACCTCGAATAATTACCTCATCATGTGATCGTCGCACATACCCTCACTTTTATTTCTCCCCCGTGCCAGTACCTGGAATAGTTTACTTTTAGGAACAAATGACGGTACTCCTTGTTTTCCGAGTCGCTTTGTCGCCGAAAAAGATTAAACTACGTTTTACCAGTCCTGTTTTTCAGCGTACAATAACGTAGAATGAGGAAACTAATGCTTGTGACTTTTTTTGGTGACTTTGTTTGTTCCGGTACGGATGTCGTCTACAATAAAAAAGCAAAGAGATGTGTTTGTGTTTTATACAGGGTGCTACCCCAAGCTGTAACTCTGTTACTTATATTTCGATTTTCATGAGATAGGTACCAAAGGAAATGGTTTGATGAGTGGGTACTATGTTTGCGGCTACATTTACTTAATTTGTAATAATTTATGCAGTTGTAAAAGCTTAATTTATGTAAAAATTATCAGAAAAAGAACGAATTGAAGTTTTGATTATGGTTGGTTACGATAATAGGAAACATAGCCAAGACGAAATCTGTGATTTATTTAATAATAAGTATTCTGAGCAATTAACCAAACAACTGTAAGCCGTATTGTAAAACTGTTTAATGAGACTGGTACCGTTAAACACACTCCTAAAACTGACTGAAAATGAACAGTAACTGATGTAGATATGGCTCTAAATGTATTATTAGATGTTGCTGAGAATCCCAAAATTTCTACCCGAATTCTGGCTTTAAATAATGTATAATACAAAGGTATTTTAAATAATATAAAATATTAATAAAAATCTGGTGTGAAGAACACAAATACAGTTTTACAGTGGGGTTTACCTACTCATGTGTGTTTCAATTATTCTGATTTAAATAATGTGCCCACAATCCATTCAGAAAATTAAATAAACCTTTGAAAATACATCTTCTACATGAATTGAATGAAGATGATTTCGATGGAAGAAGTCAATTCTGTGAAGTTATGTTGGAAAGGGAAAATCTTTTTCGGTTTTTTTTAGAATATTTGATTTTCTCATGAGGCAACAGTTTATTTAAATAGCTCAATACATCGACATAATTGTCGATATTGGTCCAAAGAAAATCCGCACTGGACAGAAGAAGTTCATACACAACGACCTTGGAAAATAAATATGGACATAATTGGTACCAATATTATTGCCCGTTCTTCATAGAAGGAAATTTAACCTCTGAAAAGTACTTGCATCTGTTACCAAATCAACTGCTTCCTGCTTGTGCAGCCTTATTTGCTATACATAATGTCATTCCTGAGCACATATGGTTTCAATAGGCTTATTATGGAGCAGTAGTAAGAGTACTTAAATGAGGTGTTTCATGGCAGGTGAATTGGTAGAAGAGGTCCTATTGAACGACCTGCTACGTCTCCAGATTTAAATACTTTAGATTTATTTATGTGAGGCTATTTAAAGACGGAAGTCTATAGAAATCGACCCAATAATCTCGAGGATTTACAGCTTAGAATTCAGACTGAAGTCACCAATTGCACTTCAAAATGTTTCGCAGAGGTTTAGAGACCGACTGGCAGTAAATGTTTGAGCACTTAAACAATTAATTTTGTCGAGTTCTTTTTTTCTAGTTTTTAAATTGTCTCACAGTTTTTGTTTGTACATTACAATAACACTTCATTTTAACAATGATTTTTTTGTTTATTTCATTAAAATTTTATAATTCTCCAGCCTGTTTATTTAATATTATTTATTTAATAAATTTAAATGTTTTATTTTTGCACACATTGGTGACAAACAAACTGTCAATGTAATTAGTGCGTGTATGCACTGTTACAAATCATTATCAAAAAGCATGTCCATATCTAATCAGAAAAGATTTTGAAGGCATGGTATAATTATTTGAGTTTTTCGTTTTTTAACACAACTCTACTCTTGATTTTCAGTAATTTAAATATACTCGAACTTCTGATATTCTAGTCAAAATAATATTACAGAGCAAAAACGTCTTTACATAAATTTTAGAAATACCTAATTCTATTAGTATGCCGTTGGAACAGTTATTATACATCATATTGCCATTAGAATCATTAACCGAATCATAATTTTCGTTTCAAATTTATACCGGGTGCGGCAATAGTGTGTCGGCGGAGCTTAGCATGAAAACTAATAAAGTTGTTGCAATGAAATTTTACGTACGCAATAGTGCATTTTCTGTTTTTATTTATATATTTACAGGGTGTTCCAAATTTCCGAAACCACTTTCAATTTTTTTTTAATAGATTGCTATACTTTCTTGTGATTATGATGATAGCCACCCAAATTATCTTTGCAATGATATATGACAATGTGCACTTACAACTATTAGTTTTGGTTTTATTGCAAATTTTGTTAAAATCCTGACAGTTGCAGCGTCTTACATTTTAAGTCTTAGCTTGAAAATGGGTGCAGTGCCTCACGTAACTCTTTTGTTACCAATTTATGGACTGACACGTTATATGTTTTGAGGGTCAACAAGGTGAAAACATATACAGGGTGTTAAATATGTCGTGCCAAAGTTATCGAAGTTTAAAGGCTATTTTCACTTTTTTTTTTAAATTGAACCTATAATTTTTTTTATTAGTCAGCAAATTCCTTGTAAAATTGCCGTTAAAATAGTACCAATAACATAGTACTTATTTCTAGTATTTTCGAAGTTATAACCCTTTAATGGGATATACCTATGTTTATAATATTCAATATGCGGTGCTGCATCTAATAGTTGGTTGGTTGGCCATGAAATGATATTTTTTCCGTATTATGTGCGTATAAAGTGTTTTTCTGTAGTTCCTCTTTGCTGTAATCGCGTTTAATTGTTATAATTTAAGTTCGGCTAGTTAATTATCAATTTCCGTTTGTTCGTTATTAGTTGTTATCTTGTTGTCAGTTATATCGTTTTGTTGTCATTATTTTTTATTTACATGCCGTAATAGTTTATAGTTGCGTTTCTTTAGAATTAATTTTTCGAAAGAGGAGCTATTAGACATAGTATTTGTTCTTGGCGCTAGCATTAGAAATCCACTTTTAGCATCAGGAACATATGCTATGGAGTATCCTCACCGAAGAGCACCAGATATTAAGACGTTTTAAAATTTGTTGACAAGGTTTCTTCGGACGGGTTCAGTGAATTACGTCAAACATGAAAGAACTAAGACTAGGGTTACAGAATATAATAAAGTGACATTCGTCAGGTCCGTTGTGGAAAATCCGCGCGTATCTACAAGGATAATTTCGAAAGAACACGGGATAGAAGTCACTGCTGTAAGAAGGATTTAAAAAAAAACATAAATTTCACCCTTACAAAATTCAAAATAATCAAGGTTTATTACAAACGGATTTTGAAAGGAGACTTGTTTACTGTCAATGACTACTTTTCCAATTACGACAAGATCTAGCTTTCCTAGATCATGTACTTTTCACAGATAAAGCAACATTAGCTAATTGTGGAATAACAAACAGAAAAAATTCTCAGTATTATGACACTAGAAACCCTCATTTTGTGCAACCCATTTTATACCAACAAAAATGAAGTGTTAACACCTGGGAAGGCATCATAGGAAACACTATTATAGGTCCATTCTTTTTTAATGCTACTTTAATTTGTGAAATTTACACAAATTTCCTACAAAATAATTTCCCATTGCTGTTAGAAGGCCTACCAGATAACGTCATAAGGAGATTGTGGTACCAACATGATGGTGCACCTGCATATTAGGGTGCTGCTGCAAGAGCACATTTAGGTAGAGTAATCCACCAATAGGTGGATTGGGAGAGGAAGCTTTATAAGCTGGCCACCGCGATCACCAGATCTAACCCCTTGTGATTTCTTTCTGTGGCCTACTGTAAAAAAATATTGTTTACGAAACACCTCCTATAACGGCAGAGAACATGCAGCAACGAATCAGAAACGCTTTTCTTCAATTAGATGAAAACAACATGCCTCAAAATGTAAGTCTATCGATGCAGAGGCGATTAAGAGCATGTGTAGAGAAGGATGGACATATATTTGAACACATTTTAAATTAATTTTGTACTATTATGGAAAAATTACAAAATGTAATTCTAAAACTAATAATAAAGAATAAAAAACAGGTGTTTGTAAAAGTTATTTTGGTTGATATCATTTCATGGCCAACCAACCAACTATTAGATGCAGCACCGCATATTGAATATTATAAACATAGGTATATCCCATTAAAGAGTTATAACTACGAAAATACTAGAAATAAGTACTATGTTATTGGTACCAATTTAGCGGCAATTTTACAAGGAATTTGCTGACTAATAAAAACATTATAGGTTCAATTAAAAAAAAAAAGAGAAAATAGCTTTTAAACTTCGATAACTTTGGCACGACATATTTAACACCCTGTATATGTTGTCACGTTGTTCACCCTCAAGACATATAACGTGTTAGTGCATAAATTGGTAACAAAAGAGTTACTTGATGCACTGCACCCATTTTCAGGCTAAGACTTAAAATATTAGACGCTGCAACTGTCAAGATTTTAACAAAATTTGCAATAAAACCAAAACTAACAGTTGTAAGTGCACATTGTCATATATCATTGTAAAGATAATTTGGGTGGCTATCATCATAATAACAAGAAAGTATAGCAACTTATTTAAAAAAAAATTGAAAGTGGTTGCGGAAATTTGGAACACCCTGTAAATATATAAATAAAAACAGAAACTTCACTGTAGCATACTGCATGAGTTACAACTTTATTAGTTTTCATGCTAAGCTCCGCCGACACACTATTGCCGCACTCGGTATATTACTTGAATTGGCTAAAAATATAAATTAAAATTAACCGGCAACGATGTTACTAGCACTTAATCTGGTGTGCTTGGAAAGAAATTGGAACTAACCGTACATTCTTCCAGTCAATAAAGCACAAGTAATAAAAATTTTATATTTACCACCTCTACTTTACGAAGGCTCGAATTATTTCATACTGCGCGAACTCTTCTGCAGGAAAATACGTTTTCCCAAAGGTAAATAAGACATTCTAGAGAACAGGTAAACACCGAAAATCCTTTCTTTTCCCGAAACTTCTGGTACTAGTATTACTGCAGCTACTTTTTTCATTCGTATCTTCTTTTTATTTTATCTTTTATCCTTGCATCTGATGCTGACCTAATTTTGTCTCAAGGAAGTGATGTTGTTTTCATGATATTGTTTGCAGCATAGAGCAAGAAGTATATGTGAATAGTTATTGGATACTCTTAATAATTAAAAAAAGAAATTAATAGTTACGTTGCAAATTCTAAAATTTAAACATACGTATTGACGTGTTTCCTTTTTGTCATTTAAAATTGCTGCGACATATACCGGGTGTAACACAAAAAACGACCCAAGTTGTAATTCTGTTTTTTACATTCTCATTTTCATGAGACACCTACTAAATAAAATGGTTTGATGAATACTATGTTCCAGATTACGTTTACTATTTTCCAGTGGCATCTTCAATTTCTAGCGATTACACAGGTCTACAAAATTAAACATTTTGACAGATGTTTTTATTTTGAAAACTGATTTTATATAATTTTGGTAGGCTGATTTCAAAAATTCTATGCATTTATTTGTATCACGTAAGGTTTTTTTGCAAATATTAAATGAAAAAAAACGATATTTCTAAAAAAAATTATTTGTTTATTGAGTAAAAAGGTGGAATACAAGTTAAAAAAGTGGAAAAAAATACTTTACTCAGCCTTTTTTTAAGTGAAATCTTTGTCTTTTTGCCAGAAAGCTGCGTTGTCCTTACATTCGGTTGTATGTTTTTAAGGGCATATCCCGTTTAGACCGAACTGGGCGAATTGTTGCCAAATTTTCCAATAATGTGCCCGGTATTAACTGGGCCTACTCGGTTTTACGACGTCATAAGGATTCTTACAGTCAGCGTGTTGCAGCAAATATAAAAAGGGCTCGAGCTGGAGTTTCAAAAAAAACTATAGAATAATATTTTAAACATTTCGAAACTGTTGTTAAAAACGTGCCTAGTAGTAATATTTTTAACTACGACGAGTTAAATTTAAGCGACGACCCGGACAATAAACGCTATATATATCGGCGAGGAGTCAAGTATCCAGATAGAATAATAAACTTTTCCAAGAGCTGCACGTCTATCATGGTTTGTGGGTCTGCAAATGGTGTTCTTTTACCACCCTATGTGATATATAAAAGCACACATCTATATGACTTGGAAGGAGAGACGACCGTGTGGCTCACCGTGTTGCAATGAACCATGTTGCTCACGTGGAACTAGATATAACCGAACTGAAAGTGGCTGGATTGACAGCGTAACATTCCGGGATTTGTTTATGACATGTTTTTTGCCACACGCGAAAAAACTAAACGGTCGTAAAGTGTTATTTGGAGACAATTTGTCGTCTCATATCGACGAAGATGTGTTACGATTATGTGAAGAAAACGATATCAATTTTGTTTGTTTGGTATCACACTCCACCCATCTGCTTCAGCCTTTGGACGTAGCATTTTTTCGTCCGATGAAAGAGGCATGACGAAGTACATTAACGAAATGAAAACTTGAGAACTTAAGGCTGACCACTGTTCCAAAAGACGCATTTCCGAATCTCCTCAACAAGACACTTCTAAGAAAGGACGAAATTAAACCGAAAAAAATTGTGGTACCCGCGTTGGATAATGAAAACGGTGCCATGAAACGAAATCTTATAAGTGCATTTAATGCAACAGGAATATTGCCGTTTAACCCTGATCAGGTGTACAAGCGCTTACCATCTGATGATAGTAACGTTGAGGCTGAAACTGAGAGCGTTCTGACTGAACTATTAAGAACTCAAAGATTTGGAGAATCATCCCATACTGTAAAAAGAAAGAAAAGACTAAATGTTGCTGCTGGAAAGAGTATTTCGACAGCGGATTTAATAGATTACCCTTCGCCAAGTGTAGAAAAAAAGCGGAAGACAAAGAAAACTAATCAGACGATTGACACACCACTTGAAGAAAATATATCTGATGACAATGAGACTGTAGAGGAAACATTCGAAGAAGAGGAAAACGAGAGAGAGCATGAAGAGGAAGAAGATGATATATTGACCGAGAGTCGTTATGTATTGGCAACATTTACTTCTCAGCGAGGTAAAAAAACATATAGTTACGTATGTTACATTAACGAAACCACTCCGCTGGTAGTTACCGGCTTAAAATCGTGCCAAAACAAAAAACATTCAGATTAATTAAAGACGACATTTCTGAAATTGAACAGTCTGCTATTGTTGCATACCTGCCTATGCCTACCTTTCAAGAAGGGACTGAATTGGTCGTGTTTCCACACGAGATCAATGTTAATGAGGTTTAGAGCTTAAGAATTTGATTTTCTGTGTTTTAAAATGTTAATTTCAAATAAAATTATAACTAAAACTTTATTTTTGTCTATATCAAAGTCACCCCAAGTGTTTTAAACGGCTATATTAAAAAAACCTGCGGATAGATTTCAATTTGTTTTTAAATTTTATGTTCAGTTTGGGTTTACTTTCAACTGACATGGAAATAAGCATGGTGATCAAAGTAACCCCGATCAGTGTATAAATTTGATCAAGTGGTTTAATTTTTTTTTCTAAAAAACTAAGTAATTTTTTAGTTAAGTTTCTGGTAGAAGACAAAAAACCGACATTTTGTTTTTTTTTACGTATTTTTCTGTCAATTTATACAAAAGATACAGAGTTTTTAAAATAAAAATTGATCAAAGTAATCCCATTTTACGGTAGTACTAAAGGTTATGCTGAAAGTGTTGTTAATTATTATAAAGACAAAGTCGAACACTACAAAAGACAAAACAAATAGATGTTTGTATTACTTTAGAGTTTTAATAAAGTCCTTAAAATATATAATAGTTAACTTTTATACATTCTCCGCTGGAAGAAGTAATCTTTAATTTTGTTTTATAATTTATTGTCTTGTAGACATAAATCTTTCTGTAAACAATCTTTTGAAAGCTCCTATACCCAAAAGGCATCTAATTCAGAGTCAGCCGAGTGTTTCTGATTTCGCCACCAATTTCGTACGAGAATGCTAACCCTCATAAAAGCAAGGGGGGAGATGTAGGCGTATTCAGAAACAAAAGCGGCATAGAATGAGAGAGTTCAAACACTCTGAGAATCAGTAGGTGCATCCCAATTGAAACACCTCTACTCCAGAACGTATTCCTATACATACGTGTTGTATATGTAGTTAGGAAACGATACAAAACATCCCGAACAAGATTGTTAATTTAATTAGAGATTTGGTTTCGGCGCTGTCGAAATGAGCGTGCTTATCCTACTGAAACTGTGCGGTTTATTATTGTATGAATTGAAAAGGGGATCTTAGGGATTATTAATTTAAACAATAATTGTTTTGCGTTACGTTAATGCGAATAGATTCGAAATGCGGAATGGAGCATATACAATGGGAGTTTAATTTGGTGCGCTAATTTGAAGAGTTCGCCTTTAAGAGAAAGAGATAACATAATTTCTTTCAATTTAATTGTAGAAATTAATGGACAAATATGTATGCGATATGAGGCTACAGTGATCTCTCAAAAGTTGGCTACACTTTCGCCATGACAAGTATACACCACGAACAAAATCAATTGACTGCAGTTGGATGCATTAAAGCCCCCAGATTAGAAGATTTTAATATTTGGAAATTGGTGGTTTTGCTCATTTTTGCGTAACGTTGCGTAACTAGTCCCGTTACTTGGTTCCCGATTAATGGTTGTCGTTATAAGCTCCTCTTATTAGTTGGTCTTGCTGAGGAGTAAATTAATTGACGAGATATCGAAGAAAGAAAGAGAACGAAGAGCCGGTATCATCATCGTCGAATATAACACAGGCCTGCATTTTTCAACTCTTTGAATGTTGATTTAAAAATTTTAACTGTTTCCTAGTAATTGGGTAGCGCTGATTTCAAATCTGCTTTTATTTTTTTTGTATCACGTAACGTTATTTTTCAAACCAGTAAAATAAAAAAAAATAGAAAAAACACGATTTATTTCATTTATAAGCTAGTTTTATATTATATTAAAAAAAATACAAAAATATACACATAGAAACTATTAGAAATAGTTATTTATTCTTTATGTTTCTTAAAAAAATGTTTTCGTTTTTCAGAAAAGCTTCGTTTGGTTGTTTTTCTGTCATATTCAGCTAAAGGAAGATCTGATGGTAGTTTCTGGGGCAAGCAAATTTTTTTGTTTCAACCTAGACCCCAGTACTTCAGAAAGATCTTTTGAAAGTCCCAAATCTCTTACTAAATCATTCAGTTCGGCTTGTGAAAATAGCTGAGGTTGGTTTTGACCTGAGGTTGATGGTTCAAAATCACTATCCATCTTTACGGAGCCGGAAGTTGAAGAGGTTTCAATATCTTCTTGTAGTACTTTGGGTAGTAAAGGTATAGGTACATGATCACTGTGAGGAACTGGTCTGATAGCTGATTTAATATTGTTTGGGTACAAAATATGTTTCAAAGTTTTCCTATTATGCCCCTTAATATCACAAAGACAAAAGTAGCAATCTTCATGATGATTTTGCGGTTCTCTCCAAACCATCGGTATTCCAAAAGGAAGGCTTTTTCTATTCCCTTTGGTCCAATGTCTTAAACCTTCTTCACATACCTTACAAACAACGTGCTGTGCCCACTCTTTATCTTGATCTCCTAATTTGATTTTGAAATAAGCATAATATGCATTTTTCACAAATTCACCAATTAGTCTCGTAAACTTTTTCAAGACGAAATATCCACAAATATAACAGAAATCATCTGGTTTATTTTTGCAACACCGGCTAGACATATTTTTAAGCAATGTTTATTTATCAAATACCACGCACAACACTAAGGACAAATTAATTTTACTTGTTTACTGATCGACACTCAGAGCTATAATGAAGTAAATGACATTAAAATATACATTTTGTTTGGAGTGATAAACTTGAAATCCTTCTTCGCAGTACTAATAAAGTGAGAGCATAATAAATAGGATTTAGCAGGTAAAAATTCCCGGAAATCTTGTCCAAAATTAATACATGTAATAAAAGATTTACATCAGGTAATGAGAGCCTATTTAACAAATTTCTTTAAAGCTACAACAGAAAATAACTTTTGGGTAAATACCTAGAATTTGAAGTAGCACATTCATTTTAAAATGTATTACAACGCCTATTATAAGATTTTTTTGATATTTTTTTCTTTTTCTTTTGTGCAAAAAAAAATCTGTGGGTGGTAGAGACCAACTGTATTTTAATTAGTTATTGCTATATAAAAACTTAGCTTAACAAACAAAAATCACATCATCCCAAATTTTATGCAGGCCTGTGTAATTGATTTACACTCCGAAAGTTAGATTTCTGCTTCTAATTGAACCGTTTAGAGTAACAAGATATTCATCTAACAGTTTTATTTATTTTACATATATTTGTATAGTACAAAATATTAATCGATTAATTTCGTCTTTATTACCTGTTAATTCATTTTGAACATTTAATAAAAATTATTATTTAGTACACCATTTTACTTTGAAAAATATGTTGCGTTAGATTTGTTTTGAAAATTAATCCATATCGTGCCTAAGTCTGTAATACTCTTGCAAGCGTTCTTGAGATCTCAGTATACGTATATTATTTTCTTGTTCTGAAATATTATATTGTCTGGTGATCCACAACTGTTGCCTCAGTTATTTCAAACTTTTACTTTTTACTTTTTAATTTCTAGTAACTTTAATTTAAATATACATATAGTGTGTCCCCAGATGGACTGAACAAGAGGAAAAAAAAATTTGTAACTTAACTAAAAAAGGCATTCTTTATAAAATTTTTTTGCTTGTCTCAAAACCACCTATTCTGAAACAAAAATCTAAATATTCTTTTATAAAAACACACTTTAGTTAAAGAAAATGTATTTTATTTTATTCAATATGTGATTCTCTAACCTCTACACACTTTTCAGTTCACATACAAATTCTTTATAAACATTGTGGATCATATCTTCAGTGTCAGAATTTATCGCTTCCGTAATTTTTTGTTTTAAAATGTCGATATTGTTATCCAAACACGTATAAACACGCTGTTTAACATATCCCCATGATTATATAACTCATTTGAAATTTAGCCAATAACAATTACAAATTTTACATAGTTACCATGTATTGATAAGTGAATATACTCTTGACGACGTGATATAACCGTTTTGGTGTTTCGCTTCCTCCAACAATATGAATTTTGTCACGGTAACAAGTGTTTTGAAGTTTGTTGATAAACGTCAAAAAAATATATTCAGCAATTTTCATAAGGTTTTTTTAATTTTTTCAACGTGGAACGCTTTGGTATAAGCTCGGGGACCGAAATAGATAAAGAAATTGCAGATTTGACACCGCAAAATACCGTTAAAACACATAAATATGTTTGGAAACAGTTCACCGAATTTTGTGAACAGCGAAATTATAAACTTTGTGCTCAAACTTCTGACGAACAATTAGCAAGTATTTTGAAAGATTGGGCATTCAACATGAAACGTGCAGACGGCAATGAGAAATAAACAAGATTCTGCCAACTCTACCATCACCAGCACCTCAAATTCAACTTCTAAAGATAATACAACAAATATTTATTATAATAATTGTACTTTTAATTTCAACCAATAAAAAAATTTCGTTAGTTAATTCTTTATATAATCGTAACGAATACCACTCGAGCAAACGAAAATAATCCAATAACCTCTTCACTCGACGTATATCCTTAAAACACATCCTTTCGCAGAATACGTCTCGTGACTCGGAAATATAATCGATTATTTTCTATGCTCTTGTGATATTATAACTGAAAATATATCCAATGGGCTTAAATCAGGGGAAGAGCCGGCTAATTGACGGGTCCGTCACGACCTATCCATCTGTTTCCAAAATGTTCTTGAAGATAATTTCTTACGAACACTGTTGAGTGAGCAGGGCATCCATCTTGTTGAAAAAATATACACTTTGAAGTTACGTTCATCTCCTACTGCAATCAATAACAAATTTTGAAACATCTCCAAATACGTATATGCATTAAAAAAGTAGGGACCGATAATTTTTCCATACACAACACCATACATTAACCTTTTTTTAATACTGACTCTTCGTCGCAATTTTGAAATTAGGATTGTCTCTCGACCAAAATTCTACAGTTCTGCGTTCCAACTTTCCTATTGGTTGTAAATATCGATTCATCCGAAAAAATTATGTTTTTGAAGGAATTTCGATTTACAGACTGATTTTGTCCAACTCATAAGCAAAAGTCTAAACACAGAGCATCATCACCTTTTCTTAATTCATGTACAAAAATCGGTTTATAAAGTTTAATTTTGTTTTCTTTCAAAATTCTTTGTAATTGTGATTTGCTAATTAACTGTTTTAATTGTACATACCTTTTTCGCAAGGATAATTTTGGACATGTTTCTACTGAATCTAAACTCAGTATTATAGCTGCATCTTCTTGACTGTAAATCCTTTTCCTTTTCTTAATGTCATGTACACTACCTGTTCTTTTAAATTATTCTACCGAATTTCGTAAAGCATTTACGCACACGTTGAAATTTTTGAATTGCAAAATTATAAGGAGTCTCAATAATTCCATAACATTCTACGAGGTAAACTCTTTGTTGTTGATTAACAAATATGTAATGATACTGACAAATATTACGTAAGTTTATTTAATTAATTGTCATGTAGGATAACAGGATAATTTGATTTAATTAAAAACGTTTTCGCTTAAATTTTTGTGTTTTTATAAATTTTTCAGTTGCTAAAAAGAATATTTAGATTTTTGTTTCAGATTAGGTGGTTTAGAGACAAGCAAAAAATTTATAAACAATGACATTTTTACAAATAATTTTTTTTTCCTCTTGTTCAGTCCATCCGGGAACATACTGTATATACAGTGCTTCACTCTTCATTATATTTTGATACGAAATACATTTTTACTCATTTGTATTTTTCCTTGCTACGTTTAAAACGTTAAGCGTTTAAAATAAATATTATTATTTTTTATTTGGTTGTTGTTCGTGTTCCTTTATTTTATTTAACTTCCTAGGATGCAAACTGGTTCTACGTGGATACGTCATCGCATGTGCTTCCCCCGCGTAATGTATAATCACTTATATAAGCAGCTTACAAAACGCTGTGGTTAGTTTAGCAATATTTACTCAAGTAATCCACGTTGTCTTCACTGAGCTGTATCCGTGGTACTGGCCGGCTGACTTTTAGGGCTGTTGAATTTGGGAAATTTAGAAATACCAGTTTTCGCGACTTTCATTGCACGTTAACGCGTTACAGCATCATATACTAAGAGTGGTGTCCATCGGTAGGTGCATTTCCTTTTAAGATTTTCCGAACGCGACAAACACTTTCAGAGGTGAGTGCTGAACTGAACATACCTGTATGTTCCTCGTCTTGCAGATAACTGCAACTACAGCGATATTCTGTAAATCATCTAAAAACCGAGATTCGAGATGGTGCTTCGTCCCCAAAAGGCGTATACAAGTGTTGCGTGCATTCTTTTTCACTAAGGCTTACTTTAAAATCATACAGTTTCATAGTCCTGAAATGCTCCCGGCTTAACTACATCACTACATGTATTTAAATATCTACTTCTAACAGTGTAACAGTACTAACTACTACATCAGCATACAAGTTTATTAATGTTTGAAGTTTAAGGGACTATACCAGTGTGACACTTTCAAGAAATCGATTTCTTTTTGCCTATTAAGAATATCCTGTGAAAATTTCAAAGCCGCATCTCTAATACTCCCCGAGTGGCAGCCTTCTAAAAAGAAACTGCTCGTAGGTATAAACTGCCCTATCGCGAATCCAGTTGTCGGAGTTACGTCATGAAGCATCCTCAAAAGAGGGGCGAACAGCTCGGAGAAAAGCTTCAGCCGCTCAGCAGGCATTATTCGAGGCAGAGACGGGTCTATTGTATGGGTCAGGTATAGCTGATTAGCAGTTTTTATGGTACAAATCATGTTATCTTGCAAAAATCCATAGTTAAATCTTTAAACGCGTTTTTCTGGAAATGAAATTTTTTAAATTTGCTGACATTGTAACTCGAAGAGCAATTATTCGAATGACTTGAAATTTGAACTGAATACTCTTGAGTATATTTACTCTACGATGACGCTTTCTTGATTGGATGAAAATTGACGATTTGGCATTGAAAGAAACGACCATTTTATAGTCAAGAAAACAGACTTTTTCATAACTACATCATTTTTTTAGATTTTGGTATTTTTCGAAAGTCCTAAATCATCGTACAGGAAAAATGTTCCAGTTTAACTAGATTTTTTTCTTTTTCGGTTTCAGCTACTCAATCGACCGGAATCATGTTAGCACACCAGGAATTTTTTTTTTGCGCATAAGTCGCTTGGATCTCAATATTTTTCTATGAAAAAATTATGTAGTATAGGTCAAATATAGCCAAATATACGCTTAACTTTACGAAACATTTATTGAGTCCTTTTCTTCCAAATAATTTCCGAAGATCACCCAAATTTCCAGCGTTCACACTGGTATAGCCCTTTAAGTCATGTGCAATAAATGTCTCACTAATTTCAACGTAAAAAAATAAAATGCAAAGAGTTATCGCAGAAACACTTCTAACATAAGTTCAGTGTGTTAATAATAGGTTTGAGTATCCAAATAAATTAAAACATGTTCAACAATTTTAATAAAATCCTTTAATTCTATTCAGTAAACTCGATATTAATTTACATTCCGTATTATAATCTCTTTCGTAACTATGTTGTTTTAAGTGACCTATTAACCGCACAGCCTAATTACTCGAGCAGAATAATACATTTTAACGAGGGAACGTTCGAATCTAATATCAGTTTTAATTGTATTATTGCGACTAATTGTAACGTGCTCTCATAAAATACATAGTTCTCTAGAGTTTGCATGTTGGATAGTACTAAACAGGAATTTGGTCGGTAAATATTTATTGCAGACACATCGAAAATGTAAATACTTTGCCCGTCTTGCCGAATGACCTTCCAAGGCATTGATTCACTTAATTCTATACAGGTACCAACTATATTTTTACTTTTGTGCGGGTGTGATTATAAGCGTGGGTTTTGTAGTTTGTCTAAAGTTTCTACCTTGTTATTTCTTACTGTTGTTTTCTGTGCTATAAATAGGAATAAAACTTAGCGAACGAAGCTTTATTATAATGACTCAATAAATAACTTCTAACAAAATTTCGTTCGTGCACGGTTCCAATATAACGGGGATTTAAAGTAGGTATTTTTGTGTCAAAAAGACTTTAAGCACATATGTTTTTTTAACTATCAAGATAAGCAAAAGTGGTTATTATAATACGATAATAAAATTAATCAGTAATATTCCCTTTTTATTTCTAAATATTATGACTATAACCTTTCTGGTTCATTGAACAACCTTTGCCTTCATGGATTCTTGTATCCTTAGCTAGTTACGACAACCATTGTTTCATATCCTGTGCCATGTGTGAAGACCACCAAAAATTCGTTTTGGGTCGTCTTCACGCAAGTTTCAAAATAATTCCGCACATGTAACACGACGTTGAGGTTGAGGGCAGAACGAAGTCTTAGTATCCATCTTGTACTAACATCATTCATACCTCATAGAGAATTCGGCGAACACTTCCTGCAGAAATGTTGTTGATAACTTCTTCACTTTCAAATGGCGATCTTCTAATACTAATTCCTTAATAAATTAAATTTTTTGTAGCGTTACCACTTAATTGACCGACAGGGCGTTTATTATCGTCAAGGGATTCTTGTCCAAGCAGAAACGTTTTTTTACAGTACAAAAAATAATTTACGATATAAAAGCACATCGCCCTAATCTATCTTAGTGTTTTATCAGATGATATGGAAATATTTTTAAAGTTCACGGTATATATATATATATATATATATATGGTAAATTCAATCAGTTGGCGATTTAAGGTCTGGCTTTACTTTAAAGTATATATATTTAAAACAACTCTACATGTTTCGACAACGATGCCTTTATCAAGGATATCAAATATAAATGACAATATACAAATGATTGAATTTACCATATCATACCAAGGTCACCAAATAATTATATTTTTATATATATGTATATATAAAGAGAGATGTCTATTTCTTAGCCGTTTAATAAATAGATATATTAACGTTGATGGATTCTTGGATTTTCGGCTTTTTTGTTAAATAAGTAATGAGTTTCGACAACTATTTATTACATATCGGTGATCGTGTCTTCATCAGAATATTTTTTTACATATACTTAATTAAATCCCGTTTTCATTAAAAAAATTGTTTCACATTAACTTACACATTAAAAAACTATTAATGATAACTAACCTACATTTAAATAGACAAAACAACCAGAATACTAATGTTCATATTGTTGAAATTAGAAATATTTTACAGCTCAAATATGCACATGTTTGATATTTTAATAATGTTTTTTTTTAATGTGTAAGGAAATTTTTTAACGAAAATGGGATTTAATTAAGTATAAGTAAAAAAATGTTCTGATGAAGACACGATCGCCGATATGTAATAAATAGTTGTCGAAGTGTAAACTGACTCATTACTTATTTAACAAAAAAGCCGAAAATCCAAGAATCCATCAACGTTCATATATATATATATATATATATATATATATATATATATATATATATATAACCGTATATATTAGCTATAATAAATTAAAAACGGGCAAGCGGTCTGTCAATTAAAACTCATTCATTATCTATCTCTCTATATTTTGCAACAAATTTATTGCTTCTTCAGGAGAAGCTACAAGATCTTTTGGCTTTCATCTTGTAGCATAAGTTATCTTAAAAGAGACCGTTTATTACTAGGTAAGAGTTACTTTATCAATTATTCTAAAATTTTAACTTAAAACAGTGTCTAAACTATAAAATAGGTTATATAAATATATACAAAGTTTTCCTTTTGATAAAATTTAATAAATTTTTGTTTTGTAGGACCAGTAGGGATTTGGGAAGTATACAGGTATACAAGGACAATTTCGTATTGGAATACAGGGTCTAGGCATTTCTACTGAAGCCTTGAGGTATGGATAGGACGGTTACGGGTATTCGGGGTTTTTAACCTTTAATGACTGGTATACGGTGCAACTTATGTATATAAAAGTTGCGCTAATAATTTATTTTCGCCGTGATGTCACTTATATGTGTGTATTGCGGTTATTTACTACTTTTCTCAATTTTAAAATATGCAGAACAATTTATACAACCGACGCGTGCTATATAGATATCACCCAAATAGAGGCCAACTCTCCGTTGTTTTCGCCAAGCCTCCGTTTGTCCAAAATTATATTACAAGTATTTCATTTATAACTTTTTTTAAATTAAAAGTTTACATAGAATACCTGTTTAAATAACCTTTAAAATAAATTATATTAATTTTAAAATGCACGTTGGGTAGTTTCGAATTTCTATTAATTTCATGTGCGCACATGATTCCCGCGAAAAGATAGTTCAAATAAAAAAATACTGTTGTCGGTATAAAAGATTTCCATATGAAATTAATATTATCAAAAAAGTTAATTATTTTCTGATATTCAACTTACTTAATAAATATTATGACTGAAATGTGATAAACATAAAATATAAAAAATTCTAAAATAAATTTCACAATTAACTACGTTGTTTGATAAATTACTCTAGAGTAATGTCTGGTTTACGTTTACTATCTCTTAAATCTACTTCTATTTTAACATTTTTTGATTCTTTTTCCCCGTTTCAGATGTCAGTATATGTGTGTGTGTGTCACATCAATATATACAGGCTGATTCATTTTCGGCCCTCACCATGTGGATCTCTCTTATTATTGGAGATAGAGTATAGGTTTAAATTTGGCAAAGTTGTTAAATTTTGTGTTTGTTATAAATCCGTAAAGAAAATAGACCTGAGACAAATGACCTACGTTATTTAAAAAAAAAAACGCGAAAACCCCATTTTCTTTTTTTACCTGTAGCACCGACATTTTGCCTTGTAGAGAAAAAATAAAAACACATCCTTATGGCCATTTCTAAACCTCTATCCAGTGGTGTACTCGAAAATTTTATACGACGTTTCGTTTCTTTCTGGCCATCATCAACTATCTAATTTCTTATAGGCGCCATATTGGATTTAGACATCTTCAGAAAGAGTTTTTTTTTCTGATTTCAACCATGTACCACATGCTGACTATAGTTTTTGACATTAGGTTTTATTTGAAAGAATAAATTATAAGATTAAATAAGGTAGCCTTTGGAATTTCAATCTGTCAAACATTTCGTTTATTGTTCATTAATAATACAAAAATGTCATACACTAACGAAGAGAAACGAGATATGATAAGTATTTTTTATTCTTCGAAACGAAATTCAACAGTAGCGAGTACAAGATAACAAAAACATTAATAAAAATACATAGAAAAGTAAACAATAAACAATTACAGTAAATGTTCAATTATCTGGCCATCTTCGGTAATGCACAATTGGGCACGCCTTCTGGCATTTTGTACTGCCCTTTGTATAGTTCTTCTAGGAACTGCATCGAAGGCATTCTGAAGTCTGTCTCGTAATTCTTCAATGTTTTGTGGCGCATCTACTTTATAAATATTATTTTTAACATATCCCCATAAAAAAAAAATCTAGCGGACTTAAATCAGGTGATCTCGCAGGCCATTCAACAACTCCCCTATTTCCAATCCAACGGTTTGCAAACTCTTGATTTAAGAAATTTCTAACAACAGCTGCATTGTGTGCTGGTGCGCCATCTTGTTGCCACCATAAATATTGTAATTGATTTAATGGGATATTGTCGTCAAGATAGTCAGATACGTATGTACGTAAAATGTTTAAATATCTTTCTCCATTTAAATGTTCTTCATACATAACTGGTCCTAAGAGACGATTTGCCAAAATACCCATCCAAACGTTTATTCCAAAACGATGTTGTGGTCTTTTAGCCCTGTTTTGTCGGGGATTTTGTACTGCCCAATAGTGCTCCGTATTTCTGTTGAACATTCCAGAATTTGTAAATTTTGTTTCATCTGACCGGATGATTTTGCTTAAAAAATTTTCGTCATTTTCTATCCTTCCCATTAACCAATTACAATATTCTAGCCTTCACAAATTATCTCCAGGCAGTAAAGAGTGACTAACATGGATCCTGTATGGTTTAAACCTACTTTTATGTAAAGTTCTCCAAACTCTGGACCGGCACAAATTTAATTCTGACGCTACTTCACGTGTAGAAATTGAAAACACGCTTTTAATTTACCATTTGTAAAATATCTTGTCGATTTTCATTTAAATTCCTGTTGTCTTGACCATTACGCGGCTTAGTAAATGATCCATTCTCGACCAAATTTCTGTCGAGATCTAGAAAAATGGTACGATGAGGCTGTTGACGTTCTGGATATAATTGTAGATATCTTGTACTCGCTACTGTTGAATTTCGGTTCGAAGAATAAAAAATACTTATCATATCTCGTTTCCCTTCGTTAGTGTATGACATTTTTGTATTATTAATGAACAATAAATGAAATGTTTAACAGATTGAAATTCCATGGCTACCTTATTTAATCTTATAATTTATTCTTTCAAATAAAACCTAATGTCAAAAACTTTTGTCAGCACGTGGTACATGGTTGAAATAAGAAAAAAACTCTTTCTGAGGATGTCTAAATCCAATATGGCGCCTATAAGAAATTAGATAGTTGATGATGGCCAGAAAGAAACGAAACGTCCTATAAAAATTTAGAGTACATCACTGGATAGAGGTTTAGAAATGGCCACAAAGATGTGTTTTTTTATATTTTCTCTACAAGGCCAAATGTCGGTGCTACAGGTAAAAGAAGAGAATGGGGTTTTCGCGTTTTTTTTTTAATAACGAAGGTCATTTGTCACAGGTCTATTTTCTTTACGGATTTATAACAAACACAAAATTTAACAACTTTGCCAAATTTAAATCTATACTCTATCTCCAATAATAAGCGAGATCCCCATGGTGAGGGCCGAAAATGAATCAGCCTGTATATACATATATACGCAAATTATATTTAAAGAATACTTCAAATGATGGCTTTTTATCCTTAATTTTCGTGTCTAAAATTTTATTACAATGTCTTTTTTAATTTAACTGATTTTTACATGATTCCGCATACTTATCACTGTAAATTAATGCAATATTCCCGACAGAACATTATAATTTTTTAGTGTGAAAAGAATTTTTGTTGGTGATGATATTAACATGGGAAGAAATGGGTTAACTTTGAAAATTGTAAAAAGCAATACAATTCTGGATATTCAGTTGTCGAAGGCATAAAAGGACGTGACCAACGAAATAAATATAATTGCAAGTGGTAGCGTAACCCTCCACTATAAAAAAACTTAAGTCTGGGTTTCGAATATACGTGAGAGCAAAAATTAGATACCTCCAGCATACGCCAAAAGATTACTTACTTTTTTATTGTGATACCTCTCGCCTTCTTTAATTAATTCGCGTACAAAGTAAACTTCAACTCATACACGAGGTTGACATGAGGGTTGATGTTATATTTATTCAGTGCTCGTTTTCTATTTGCTCAGTTAAAATAATAAGCACGTCTCGCGTGCTTTCCGCCAAAATTTAGAGAGCGTTAGGGCTGAAACTCAAGAATGATCAATGGAGAAAACTTTCGTCTCGCACCGAGTGAACGCGCCTCAGAATAATAATCAATTCATTCTAGTCCGTATTACGAGCGATAAGCTTGTCTAAATGCTTGTTTTCTTGAATATATGAATTTGTTTCGCCATAACGGGAGAAAATCTATTTTCGACTTTTGCATTTAGTAAAAGTTAGAGATGAACGTTTGGAATATGACAAAAAAAGATGTTTAAATATAGGAGAAACGTAGTTCTTTTGCAAACAATATGACACATTTTGGTTTTCGTAAATATAAGACGAGGAGAAATAAGAGGTCTTTATTCATGCGAAATTTAAAACTTTCTTATTCCAAAACACATATAAAAAAAAAGTTGGAACTGAAGCAAACGAAGGAAAGACAAAATAATTAATGATTGGAAAAAAGGATACACAATCGAAAACCATTTGAAAATGCACAGAACAACTTTGAAGTAGCAACCTCTTTCAAATATTTGGGAGCTATAATATAAGTAACTGAAAGAGACATATTGAGAGAAATAAATTTATAATAGAGCCAGTAAACAAGTGATAAAAGAAGATGTGAAACTGGAGAGGCATAACGCTGTCGAGTACTGTCCGCAAACTGTTTAATAAGATAATTTTAAATAGAATAATAATCTAAGATAAGAGGTCAAGGAGAGAACAACAGGATTTTATGAAAAGATCATGTCGTAAATACTCTGAGAATTATTATACATGAATCCCTGGAATATCAATCACTAGAACAGACCAATTTCTGTGCGCGCCATGAGCGCCATGAGCGCCGGTATGGGAGTGTAGTTCGTAATATATTAGAATATGCGATAGAATACGGACGCAACAGGAGCTTGTTACCGATATAAGTATAGAAGTAGAGACATTTATTCTATCAGAAATAATTAAATATAGATTTGGTTTTCTGCTATTAAAGTAATATGCATAAACACACGAAAAATAAGAATAGTACATATTATAGCAGCGTTGTATGTAACTATAAATAAAATGGAAAATGTATGAAATCAGTGATGTGTGCACGGCAGAGGGTTTAAAAAGACACTTACCGTTTTAAGCGTCTTCCAAGGATTGACAAACTGGAGAAACTCGATTGTATATTTTCAACATCAGGTGCGTTTTTAAGGTTATTTCTGAAAAACATGTTCGCCGTGAGGAAAAAATATGTTTATATTCGGAAAACGAGCGTTCTACATCTAGTGATGTTATATTCGCATAATCAAAATACTTTTTTAGCAACTTAACGCATATGTAGATTTGCCCGCACAAATACGTGTTAAGGTGTCAAAATCTGCATTTCTGTCTAAAACACTTTCAAATTTAATTAGAACTCTTTCACTTTTTGCGTCTTCTACAACACAGTTGTGCGTGAACATCTTTAACGATTTACAGTGATTCCTCTAACGACAGCGACGAATTTTCTAATTTTGTTATTGCTTCTTCTAGTCCCAAGTAATTCTCACCAATACTATGTAAATCCATTTTAATCTGGGCATCTTGAAATTTTTTCTGGCTTGTATTGATAGCTGCACTTTATTTCGGATCGAATGATAAAACCACGTCCTTAATTTTTCCAAAATGTTCATGATCGTAAAACCCCGCCCGTAACCATGTACCCCAACGTGTCTGAACCGGCTGTGGTGGCTCAGGGGTATGGGGTTACAAATATTTTTTTCTTTAAATTTGTGTACAGCACTGACAAATACCGATAGAACAATATAATGAGGTAAAGAGAAACATTGATGAATTAGAAGTGAAAGCCTGTATTGCCGTCCGTATATTTAACTGGACAGAGTCGGACCCGAATAAAAAAAAATCATTTCGTCGTTAATACGTAATTGCGAACGCTTTTGTGACCATCATCTTGCCGTGGTCTTATTAAAACATTGAACCGCTATTTTTTGTATGAAAGCTTTGTTCACATATACCATTCACCACTCTTTTTTTTTTTTTTGGTACTATACACAAGTAGTATTTTATACTATTTTCACATTAGAACCTACTGCGGTGTTGTCAACCTTTCAATATTAAAAACCGGTAATGATATTAATAATCCATTCCATCCATTGCATTCCCAAACAGTTGGTATAATTTTATTCTGGGCGGGTTTGTAAGGAATTTATGTGTGTATTTAGCTGTGTTTCGAGATTTTAGTTACATTAGAGTCGTTTAGTCTATAAGTGTATGCGGCGTGTTACAAATTATTAAAATATTTGAGAACTTGTATAGAGATATTTTTGTACTTAATATTGGTTTTGACTCTTCTTTGAGTATTATGTTCAAACTAAATTTCGCTGCATATTCAGGAGAGTGTTTAACAAACTAAGCCTTTATAAATAAAGTCACAATGAAATAATAAAGAAATTCTTGCGGAGTAGATCTTTTATAGTCTTTATCGTATTTCGCTTTCCAAAAACGTTAAGAATAACTTCGACTTGCTTAATCCACTGTTTGCATGTTTAGATTTGAATGAATGCCCCCCCCCCCCCCCCGGATAAACGGTAAAACGTCAATTCCGCATTGTTTGCCAGCGTGGCGTTAAATATTCAAACGCCTCCTAAAGACGTTTCGCATCAAGTTTCCGTTCAATTACAGAAGTTCGTACTCGGCAATTACTCGCTTTCGTATCTGTTATACGTTCTCAACGGCAGTGACAATACAAGAGATATATCGGTAAATTATGCTTCATATTATGTGTTGGTGTTTTGTCTCGTTGTTAGACAGCTGTCAAGTCGAAGAAGTAGATATATTAGAAATGTTGGATTATTTTATTTTCCAAAGGAATTATTTTGCACGAATTGAAATAATTTAGAGAGAATAAAAAAAAATTGTGCTTATCCTTGCATGTAATTTGATACTTTATTTTCGTGCGAGTGGTTTTAACCGTAACGAGATTACAAATTTATCAAAATTATATTTTTCTATAATATAAATAATATTATTAATAAAGTAAAGTTTAATTCAATGTCAACACTTAACTATTTAAAACCACCCGCACGAAAATAAAGTATCAAATTACATGCAGGGAAATACACCAAAATTTTTAAAATAAACAAATGCTGTATGTCGAGTAAATTTCAGTTTACTTCTATATTTAGAATAGTAAATATGTCACAGTATATTTAAATAAAATATTTGAAAATATATAAAATGTAAAATTGATGAAAACAATGTTGTAATATTTAGCACATTTTCTTAATGTATTATTAGTTCAAATTATTTACAGAAAACACCTTGTATTATCAACAATTTATTCTGACGAAGACAATAAACGTCGAAACGTTAATATGAGTATTTTTAGTTGATGAATAATAATTAAGCCGAACTCCAAGAACCAATTAATCATATAATATATATATCATTTGATAAATTCTTGGAGTTTCGGCTTTTTAACAAATATTTTAAATATTTTTAAATTAGTATGTTATTTAGTGAAGTAATGTGAATGTAAACATTGCTGTCTACAATTACGAGGCTAATTATTCGAAATTTTTATTTGAAAAAATTTCGTCCTAGGTGGGACTTGAGCCCACTTTCACAGTTTTCTAGACCATCGCTCTAACCGCTGACCTACGAGGACTTGGTTTCAAGTTTATTGGAAATGCCTTACAAAAATTTCGAATAATTAGTGTTGTAATTGTAGACAGCAATGTTTACATTCACATTATTTCGATAAATAACATACTGATTTAAAAATATTTAATATAAAGCCGAAACTAAAAGAATTTATCAAATGATACATTAAATGAACGGCTAAGAAATTATCTCTATATTATTAAATAGCGGATGAAAAATAGCAATTTCCAACTGCCAGAATAGCAATATCTGTTCCTTATAAGGCATTTTCAATAAACTTGAAACCAAGTCCTCGTAGCTCAGTGGTTAGAGCGATGGTCTAGCAAACCGTTTAAAAAACAACTTATTTTGCGCGTTGTGGAAACTGTCTTGTAAAGCCGCAATACTCAAATGACGCCCTTCATCTATAGTTGCTCGAGGTTATTCGCGTCCACGACGACGGTTATGGATTCTTTCTTCAGACCACCTGGACCAACACTGTAATACTGTTGAAACACTGCGTCCTATGCGGTCGGCAATTTGTTTGATTGAAATACCGGCTTCCCGCATACCAACAATGTTCAATTAAATGATTGTAATTGATCCATAAACGCCGCTTAGTTACTTAGTGGCTCTTAATAACTTAATAAATTGAGAGAAAATCGCTACAAAATATTGCCTCAATCTGAAGGAAACACAAAGTTATTTGAACAATTATTTGATCAAACAAAATAAAAAAATTGTACGCCTGCCATTTTTTTGTCCATGTTGTTATTATTGCTTGTCAAAGACAAAACATAGTAGTATAAAAAATTTCATTGCCATCGGTCGAATCCTTCCGAATATTTTTTAAAATCAGTATATATAAAGTTATAACAAAAGAGCTCATTTACCAAATCTTTAAATTCGAAAGACGTATTATTCGATGTAATCTATAGTTTATAAATTGGATTCTTGTCTAGTTAACTTTTCCATTTTATTTTATATAATTGATATACGTCTATTGGTAAATGAACAGAGCGTTTCAGATTCTATTTGAACGCGGTCCTATGTTTCGTTTATTATCATATTGAAAAAGGGTGTTTTGATATTTGTTGCACCTTTTTACGAATCTGAATAGCCCTGAGAAGTTAATTAAACAAGGATAAGCAAGAGCAAAATCTATGTTAAGGCATTTTGTTTATTATTTATATAACTTTTGGATAAAGTCAAGTAGCATTTTATTCATTTTATGCTAGCTGAAATATTCTCAATAAATAGATTATTGCATTTCCAGACGTACTCTTTAATTTAGTAATAGATAAATTTAAATTATTACTTGCGGCGCCCAAATAGGATATTCAGATTTTAATTACGAATATAAGTCTAAAATAAAAAATGTACCCGTAACATCCGAAAGATCGGAAACTTCGATTGTATCTTATTTGTAGCTTAATTTTGAAGGCTCACACAATATTACATAGTAAGAGTATTATCTGGCACAACTTTTTGCGTTTAAATTATACCACAAAACCGCAGCGTGTCTTCCTGAACTTTCTCCTTTAAAAGAGCCCACAAGATATGTTGGAATCTTCCTAATTTCAGCGCCGATATTTACGTAATCGATACAAACTGATATAAATGCACGAGCATATACACAGACGTCGAGATGGAAGAAAAACGAGAATTGGTAATGCATTTTTAACGATCCAGTCGCGAGCGTTACCTTACAATATTATTCTGAATCGGTGAAAAGTGTGTTCGCTCTTGTCGTACGAGTTGATGTGTTGCTGGTGCTGTTACCGCTTTTGTTGTTGCTGATAAGTATGCGAGTCATATGTCAGAGGCGTTCGCTTGGGATAGATATAAATTTTTGTCGTCTAGTAGCGTATCGATATCCTATTGCGCTTTATGCATTGGGCACAACGAAGTATGGCGTTAGAAGTTATGAGGCTTTTTAATATGGATGAACACCTCTTTGCCAAGTTTTAGAATGTATGAGAGCAGTGACGTGGGAGTGCTTTATTAATGAAATACTTAATTTAGAGAAAAAAATATATTTTATTTTTTGACATAATCTCCTTACAAGTCTACACATTTAATCCAGCAGGTTTACAATTTTTTCAAACCATCCAAAAAGCAATCTTTCCGTAAAATAAAATATACATTTGTCTCGGATATCACCTCGTCATTTCTCTGAAATCTCTTTCAGCCGATCCATTTTTTTTTTAATTTGAATGAACCACTATTCACCACAACACTGTCCAACTTTGATGCTCAATCGGTTAATTACTTTTATGAGACAGCTTTCCTCTCCGGGTTTCCAATAGGAAAACGTGGTAAAATTAATATGGGCGCCAGAATCAATAGTTCACACAAAGGTAAAGAAAAAGTCACAATGCTCAAATAAGTCTTTTAATAAAAAAAATTTAAAAAAAATTGATTCTTTAAGAAATTTAAAGAACTGTGTATAACAATAACACATAGAGGTAAAATAATTTTCTGGAGTTGACAGCTATGCAAATTCAAACGTCCTCTAATGACTCACGAACTAAATTAAAAACTAATAAATTTTAAAGATATTTTTATTCCTTCACCCCAGATAAACAAACTCAAATATAAACAGAATAAAACTTTCAAACCGATATAACTAACACCTGCGTGATACCACAAGTATAAAACGAACCTTGAACAATAAAACGTTCTAGAATTGAAACGTTAAAAAAAATTTACTTGAAACAGAAAAATATCTTTATTATTTATATATCTTAATTAATATCAATATATAGAAATTCATACAATTAATTATACAATACTAAATGCTTACAATAAAGAAATAATTTGATTTAATGTAAAATAAAACTTACGTAGCTTTTATTTTATATAACCTTGAGAACACGTGCAAGTAAGAGATTAAATAAATCAAAATTACGAGGTTTACAAACTCGTATAAATTCGGTAATGAGAAAAGCAATCACAATCACTATGAATTCAAAACAAAAACCGAATTTAATTGAAATAAAAGATAAAAAAGTTTTATTTTTCAATATGCAACACTCTCACTTGAATAACAAAACGTGTCTGTTGGATACATGCGGCACGCATCCAACCATAAAAAATACAGTTATAAAGTATATTGCCCAGCAAATCCAAACGGCTTCCAGGAACTGCGTTAATCAAAACCTAATAATTCAAAAATAAATCAAAATAACATCAGAGTTCATACAATAAATTCACACATTATACAGAGTCATCATAAAATTATAATTTAATCATTAAATAATGTTTTCAAAATTTTCACTATATGTTGCGGGGAAAAATCCACTGCAATATGTTTGTGTGCAGTCGGATAAACGAACAGGCGAATAAGTATCAGAGCAGAAGAACATAATGTCGCAGTAAGAAATCGAACATCTACGTCAACATTAGCACAACACGTAATACAGACTTGAAATACTCGTATAATAGATTTTGAGAATTCCAAAACCTTAACGAAAAGTACAAATATACGAACAAGAACGATACGTGAAGCCACAGAAATCAACAAAGGACCTAAAAACATGAACAAACGGGACGATGCACAAAGTTTACTACCGACATGGGAACCATTGCTTGCCAGGGGTCGGATACAAACACCGATATAGGCATCAAGTAGCAAATTTCCGGTCGTGGACGTTCGCAAGGAAAAAAAAAGTACTGGACCGGTTACTCGAAGCCATTTAACATTAAGTACCGAACCGTCACCGTCACCGTCATGCCCACCCGTAACGACGAACCGTCGAATGGCTCACCACACAGAGAGAAGGAAGCGATGATACATTACAGGCCGTGCACTCGAACTAACGTCTAGTCCCCAGACCAGAAGAGCACTTCGGAAAACGAAAGGTGGAGTAGGAATAGAGATAGTGACAGTGACAGATATAGAGGAAACATAATCTAAGATTTAAATCAATAATTAAATTAAATAAAATGTGTAGTGTTAACACCAAAACTGTTAAAGATGAGTGAAATATGTGTAACAAGGTACTTATGGAAAACAAGAAATCTTACGCGACATATTTGAAATATCCACGGTACTAATCCTATGTTAATTCAAGAAAAATTCCTATGTTATCAATGAGCGAAAAGTTGTGACAATAAATCGAATTTAATTCGAAGTATTTCCAAATGCAATCATGACTACAATAATTTCACTGGACCCAACAAGACAGAATTTTACGACTACTTCCACTAATTCTGTAAATCCTAATAAACGAAGAATTGAACCCAAATGCAGGTTCTCCACGAAAAAGAAAGTGCCCAAATGTAAAAACCAAAAAGTACCAGTCGCTTGCCAAACAGGAAAAAAAAACATTTGTCTGCCGGACCATTGCTTAACCACTTAAGCCACGATAGACCTTGGTTCAAGATATTTAAAAATGCATATATAAAGTAACAGTGTTAATGATTCAGATGTCAGTTATTGAATGTAGATGTCAAGTTGAAAGCAGAAGTCAGTTTTGAAAGCTGATGTCAGTTTTGATAGCAGATGTCAGTTATTAAAAGCAAATGTAAGTTAATGAAAGCACATGTCTGTTTTGAAATAAGATGTCGTCTGTTATGAAAGCAAACGTCGGTTTTGAAAGCAGATGTCTGTTTTGAAGGCAGATGTCAGTTATTGAAAGCAGATGTCAGTATTTTGAAAGCAGATGTCAGTTTTGAAGGTTTGAAATTGCTAATTATTACTCCATAGCCTTATGAGTGTTTAGATAATTTCTTAGCCGTTCATTAAATATATCAATTGATAAATTCTTGGAGTTTTTCGGCTTTTATATGAAATATTTACAAATATCAAATTATTATGTAATTGCAAAGTAGGTGAGGATGTAAACACTGCTGTCTACAAATTACAAAGCAAATCATACGAAATTTTTCTTTAGATGAAAAATATTGTCTACGTTGGGACTTAAACCCAAGTCTACGGTCCGGCAAACCGTAGACTTGGGTTACATTACTACATTTTAAGCATAACCTGCCTTTAAATGTCGTTATCTCATTGGTCGAGCACGTAACGATTACCATGAACTAAGTTAAGACAGCGGAAACTTTAACATCTGCACGATAAAAATATCGAACTGCTTTCGAGAATAGCGAATCGATCATGACATTCGACGTCAGGAAAATGTCGTACACGGCAAATGTCGACCGGTTACGAAAATTTGGATGCTGGTGTAGGGTTATCAGTTTATCATTGTGTGGTTGGTACAATTAAAATTAGTGTTAGATTGTCTAAATCACGTTCTTGATTTGAATTATTTACCTAATCTATTTAATACTTTCCTTATCTGTTAGGAACATGTTTATTTGGAAAGTATAACGCAATTTAAATATAATTTGTCATGATGACGTAAATATTAATGTTCTGCTTTTTGCTCGAGATAAAGAACTGTTGAATTTCGAATAAGCCGTTCATTTTCTAAAAAGTACGGGCCAAAGTAATTAAAATGGCTCAACTCTCTAATTCATCTGGGAAAATTCCATTAACTGTAAGGAAATAAAGCACAAGATATACCGTAAAGAGGAGAACTAAATTTTCAACCGAAATAATTCTTTTTAAACGTGTCTCGAAACCTTTTTCTCATGCGTGTCTGACTCTGAGTATTTAGGCGGAAACTCGTGCTGTTACTTTAATTCCACAATCTATATTCCTTCTTTGACGGATTAGAAAGCGGAAGATTTAATAATAAGACGAAACCACAGAGATTTTATTTCGTAATTTCGCTAAATAATTTAATGGATTTTGTCGACTTTACTGGTTTTACATATTAAATGGGGTAAAAGTGACAGAACGAAATTTCAAATGTCAAAATACACGTCAGCGAAATTCACTGAATTAATTTATAATGAAATTTTATATATTAGAGGAGGGTTAACTATCGTCATTTGAATGCGAATTAGACCTATACAAACAAGCAATTCTGGAAAATATTTTTGCTTAAAATGTGGTTTCAATATGAATGCGTTTTCAAATTATTGCATTGGTAAACAGTTCTTTCTTCAGGAAAATTTTTAAATTTAAATTTTCCCAACAAATATTTAAATAACTGGAGAGTAAGAAAAATGTGAGGTTTCTTTAAATGTGAATGTTAACAGCCAAATATTTAAAATCGAAATTTGGAATGAAATTTATAACGCTAAGAAATAAGTAATTAAACTTCTAGTTTCAAAAATTCTTTTATTGTAAATACCACTACAATATTGTTTCGCCATACAATGGCTTCATCAGGTGGATGAATTACTGAATATGTACAATACAAGTTTTAATATTTATGTGAATATTATTGGGGAAATGGTGGTGGAAAAATTTTTATAATCTTAAATTTAGTAGAGGGGAGTTGTTTAAATCTAGTTGGTCATTTAAACCTAATCCTAAACTATTGTATCTATTAATTTCTAAGTTTTCTAACAGGTTAAGTTTTTTACTTTTTTCTTGAATGTGTAAAATTTTGAAATCTATATTAAATCTATGATTGATATCTATACAATGAGTTGCGAAAGTTTAATCTGTTTTCTTTTCTTTATGGCTTCTCTCGTGTTCTTTCATCCTAATTTTGAATGTCGTCCCCGTTTGTCCTATGTATACCTTATTACAATTTTCGCATGTTAACTTATATACACCAGAGTTTGATTCTTTGTCTATTTTATCTGAATTATAGGAATTAATTATCTTGTATTTTAATTTTGGATAAACTAAGGAAAGGGTTTTAGATTTTTGTTGGCTATTTAGGATGTTATTGACAATATTTATAGAGTAACCATTGTTTAATGCTATTGTGTATATTCTATTTAGTTCAAGGTCGAAATTACTTTTATATACCTATGAGTAAAAGTAATTTTGACCTTGAACTAAATAGAATATACACAATAGCATTAAACAATGGTTACTCTGTAAATATTGTCAATAGCATCCTAAATAGCCCAGAAAAATCTAAAACCCTTTCCTTAGTTTATCCAAAATTAAAATACAAAATAATTAGTTCCTATAATTCAATCACTTACTTAGGAAAAATATCGGAAAAAATTGGTACTTTCATTAAAAAACTTAATAACGAACATATATCATTTAAAACAGACAATACTATACAGAACATTATTAAAAACAACAAAGATAAAATAGACAAAGAATCAAACTCTGGTGTATATAAGTTAACATGCGAAGATTGTAATAAGGTATACATAGGACAAACGGGGAAGACATTCAAAATTAGGATGATAGAACACGAGAGAAGCCATAAAGAAAAGAAAACAGATTCAACTTTCGCAAGTCATTGTATAGATATCAATCATAGATTTAATATAGATTTCAAAATTTTACACATTCAAGAAAAAAGTAAAAAACTTAACCTGTTAGAAAACTTAGAAATTAATAGATACAATAGTTTAGGATTAGCTTTAAATGACCAACTAGATTTAAACAACTCCCCTCTACTAAATTTAAGATTGTAAAAATTTTTCCACCACCATTTCCGCAATAATTTTCACATAAATATTCAAACTTGTACTGTACATATTCAGTATTTCATCCACCTGATGAAGCCATTGTATGGCGAAACAATATTGTAGTGGTATTTACAATAAAAGAATTTTTGAAACTATAAGTTTAATTACTTATTTCTTAGCGTTATAATGAAGTTTCAACAAGTATCTCCTTCGTCAATTAACTATTTAATTTGTATTTGAAATTTAACCAGGTAGTAGAATTGACAATATTTAGTAAAGGGCTTGTCGAATATTGGCAGATGAATTCCAAAAGGTATTTTTCTTCACGTTCTTAAGAATTTTGTGTTTTATTTGGCGGGTGGCTTCTTTGATAAGTTTATCTACTTGTTCGTAATGTGAGTCCACAGGAGGCGACGTCAAGAAATTGATTCGTACCGTGGTCTCCTTATATCATGGCAATTGTATGCTCTGAATTTGACTGCTGTATTTTTTTTTGGACAGTGTATAAATATTCTGAACTGTCTTTAGTTTTGGACGTCAAGGTATATATCGTAAGAATTTCCGACATTATACTAATTATTTTTCCTACATCTAGAGTCGTTTCTGTTTGTATTTATATTCTACACGTTTATTAAGGACCTTTTAATGCGTAAGTCCTTGCATTTTTGCTATACCGATAGGTCCAGCCCGCTACGGGCCATACGGAACAATATACGTATGGAACGTAATGCGATGTGGCAACGTATGTACGACGCCACTCCGCGTGCGCATACATAAGTCCGATGATCGAGAGCAATATATTGCCCGTCATTCGTATCTAACTGTGCAAACGTAAAGGTTGCAACAGTTGCAAGTTCAACTGTTTAGAATTTTCGAGACAATAACCCCTATAAATCTCGAGGGAGTGAGGCGGGAGTTTGACAATAGGCTCGGCTATTGTTTTGGGAGAGAGGGCGGTATTTTCGAATCCTATATTTAGTGACTTTCTTAGAATTAAAATTTATTTTGCAGAATTATTGATTTTTTTTACTTTTATCTTTTAGAAAACATTATTGGTTTTTTATTACTTAAAATTACTTTTCCGTAGCAGCTAAGAATACAATAATAATAACTTGGAGATATAACGACCTTATTATATCTGAAACAAATGGGCAAATTGTATACAGAACGAATATGCAAACGACTATATCCTTGCGCGGTTTAAGTCTTACTAAATTCATAACTCTGCAATGTATGGTAATGTAAGCTACTGCGCGTAGAGGGGATTCGCTGTTGCCACTTATTGCTGGGTATGGCCCGTTGAGAGCTGGTCCTATCGGTATATCTGTAACGTAGAAATGTCATCATTGATTGATGTTAATATTATTTTTCCTTTTAGTTAATTTTGATACGTACAAATTCTAGATAGTTATTTACCATTTTTCCTCTAGTATATTATTTGAATATCATTAGTTTTCCTTTTAATTTAGCTTCAGATTACGTATTCTTCGCACCGCATACAAATTTTAGGTTATGTCATTACATATTTTTCCCGTTAATTACCTTGCATATTGATTACCTGAAATCTATTTTTAATTAAAAGATTGGCTCGACATTGTCTTATAAATTACCTTAGATTCGTTTTTAAACATTGTACGACTTCCTAATTTAAATAAACCATTTCTCTGTTAGGTTTGTTTTGATTGTTCTTGACTAGGTTAGCTACATCTGGTGTGACGAAATATCTTTGTCATTTCTTTTCTCGCTTATGAGAGGGAATTTTGGAAAAATATTTTGTATTCATATTCTATATAATTACATCTTTCCATTTTTTTCATAGATTGCCTTTTTATTTCAAGGTCATCCGGTATAGAATATATATAAAATTAATGTTTATTATTACTTTAAAGTAAATTCACACCCGATTTTAAATTTATCTGCTTTTACTTTTGGAAATTCAATTTCCAGAATGACCTAACTTAAAATTGATATTCACGTGATGCTTAGTTGTAAAGGTAGTCGAGAAGTTCCCGGAAATCTCTTGCAATCAATACTGCCTGGCCATTTGTTTGATATCTGAGTCCACTATTTCAGCCATAAATACGGACGACAATTGGTCCTGTGATTAATGTCCTTAGAAAATTTCGTATTATATAGCTAACAATGCTTCCGAAACTAACAGGAGAAATTTTAAAATCGAAAATTTGATTTATTTATTACGCTGTCTTTAGTATATTGACTTAAATTGTGTTAATTTATATGTATGATATAAACTACATAATAAGTAGTAATTTGAATATTATCAGAATGATTGTTGTTGTATATTTAATTCAATAATTGTATCTGATACCCAATTATCAATTTTAAAGTTTTTATGAAGGGGTCAATTATAAAAACAATTTCAAAGATACTTGAGTGGTAAAACTTCACCAAAACATTTTAAAAAATATAGAAATAGTATTCTAATCGAGTGCGGTGAACAGAATATAATATTTGTTTAAAAATTTCCATTCAGACAACATCTATACACGTGTTTCGTCTTGCTATAGACTCGTCAGTGCATGATGCTGGGATAGTTAAATTTACTACAAAAAATTTCTTACTACATACCATCAAGTCACAAAAACAGCACTGCTAATTTACTAATGTTAACATCACGAACTCCACGTTAACCATTGCCGTCCACATGACAAGTGTAAGACAAAGCAAGTAGAGTCACACCTGTAACCGATTAAAATTGTTTAGCGTGCCTTCACTATCAGTCGAACAACATCGACAACCTACATAACAAAAACAATTTACAGTAATCTACCATTACTTTGGTAGACGGCCGAGTACAAATTTGCGATATTGTTACAATTATAAGAATATCAAATAAATGAATTCACAACATCCTTCATAAAACATTGCATGTAAAAAAACACCCTATGTCATAGGTGTTGTGATTGCTGGCTTTTGATTGAAAATTTATACAAATTAATATACGTTAATACATTCTGTGACCTTTAATTATAATTGGTGAGATTTTGGCATTGACTCTTGAGGAAATCTAGATCGAGGACTAGGTAACTACACTGAAATTCCTTTGAATAGATAAGAATTGCAAACATCTCCTTAAGTTTGGCTGATGTAGTTACGTTTTTTAGATTTTCAAAGATTAATTCTATTGGACCTCTTGTAAAATGACAATAGAATAAGAGGTTATCACTTTAAGGAAGCATCTGTACAGCATGGGCTCGATTATCGAGCCCTGGTGTAGGAGATGTGAAAAACAGGAGGAAACTAGCCTTCATGTAATATGCACGTGTGCAGAATTGAAGGGACTCAGACAGAAACATTTCAGAAGAGATCTATTGGATCCTACGACTGCATTCAAACTTCCCCTGGGGAGGATAGTGGATTTTAGCGAGGACACAAGACTAACAGAATGGAATTGAAAGATCTATTGGGATAATATAAAGAGTTGTGTGTTCAAGTGACTGGACATGCTAGCGTTCAAGCCAAAACAGAAGAAGAAGAAGAAAAGAAGAAGAAGAAGAAGAAGAAGAAGAAGAAGAAGAAGAAGAAGAAGAAGAAGAAGAAGAGGAGGAAGAAGAAGAAAAAGAAGAAGAAGAAGAAGAATCCATGTATTGACCGGGTACACCATTGAAACAAAAAGAGCCATTGCCCTTACGACTTCGACACCCCGTTGGGATGGAGAGGCGAGCCAGACAGGTTAATTTCAGCCCTTCGTCGTCAGCGTCCGATGAATCACCATCATGCAGTTTCTCAAGATATTACTCACTTTCTATCGATAGCCCTACTAGTACAAGATAGATCTGTAAGACCTAATAGCTGAATTGAAGAGTATGTTCAGTTGGGCTTTATAGGTTGCCGAAAAATACCAGTAGCCGAATCGAAGCTCTACTTTAACTCTCATGACATCAGAGGCGGCTAATTAACATAGCAGATGTGATATAGCCGTCCAAGACGATAGTTTTAGGACAACTACTGAGGATTCCCTAACCGAACTGGCAGCGGACGGTCAGGTTAACTAGACACTACTTGGAGCCCCTCTTACCTTGCCTGTTTACTGTGAGGACGCCGACTATACATCCATTGACCCACATTTTTGGTAGTACTCGTACTGTAGTACAGGATAGGCCAACATCGACTTTAAAAACACGATAAACTGACATAGGTTATTACTAGTGCCTCGCGTATACTTTATGTGGTGACACCGGCTAGTGAAGATCCATTTGCCACAGCCACCAGTGACAGTAGGATTAAAATACGCTCAATCAATATGCCTGCATTCAATAAACGAGCTTCCTCTGCACTTCGGGTTACAGGAACCTTCAGCACCTTACAAGTCGAGGGTGATCTACCTAAATCGCTACTAACTTTGAAGGCCAGTGGTCAAACAGATACCCTGCTCAACCGGCGAAGAAAAAACAATATTGTGGGATTGAAATACACTCAATAATCGCGAACGTTCTCAACAAACAAACTACTTGTGCACCTCAGGTCACAAGAACGTTTGGCATCATGCAGGTGGAGAGGAACATATTTAAATCCCTACTGATTTTGCAGACCGTACCCAAACAGATACGCTGGTTGCCCGACGAGGGAGAAGCACTCTTATCATTATAAGATTGAATTACGCGCTCAATCGGCGTGGCCGTTCTAAACAAACAAGCTACTCGTGTGCCCCAGAGGGGAAGGGGCTAAATTCTTACAGATTCTGTGGGCTAGTACCCGAGCAGATACACTGCTCATCCGACTAGGAAGAAATTCCTGTAACCTCCAAGGGCTTCTAAGTCCCTATCCCAATGAGTCCACTTCAAACGATCGAACCCGGAGAAGGAGCCTCTGAGTGAGATCGTATGATACGCAAAAGTATGCGATGCATATCTAGAAATTTCTCTGCCTGCTAACTGTGACTTGGTGGGCCAAGCTCAGATTTGTAGGATAGCTAGGATCCAAAAGCAGTATTCGGTTACAAAAGAGGATATAGAGTAAACTCCCTTGCGTAGGTTATTACTGAAATAAAACTGTAAAGTTCGGCATTCTGAAAGGAGTTCTTTCGCAGATAGTATGCCCCAACAATATCGAATAATCAAATTGTTTGAATCGAGTTTCTAATTCACCGATTTCTTCGGTTATGGTCTTCAGAAATTTTAAAATTTGTCTCGACGGGTTAATTCTTATCGAATAAGGATGTCTTTGGAGTCATCTATTTTACGTAGTTTGACAAAACTTATTTTCTCAATGGAATTCAAAAAAATCAACGGAGTAAATCCACTACTCTCGATAAACGCTATGTTGAGAAATAAAGTAGATATTTTTCCACGAACAATATCTTTGGGGAAGACTTGCTATTTTGCTGAACTTTTCAAATCACCCCTCGTAATCTCATTACGTCTTTTGAATAATCGCTCTGAACCCAATAAAAGCGTTGTTCACGCCACACGAAACCTTAGAATTCGAAAACACACTGAAAGGCATTAAGTAAACTAAGTTGGTAACGGTCGCCGCAGTGTCGATCGGACTCGAAACAAAAAAGGAACTTTAAATTGACATTAACCGTTTTGGAAAGGTTCGCGCGCTCCGTCGGTTCTATTTAGCGGCCGTAAAAATCAATATTGCCGGAGACCTCGATGAACCGTGTGACCCGTACGACCACATCATGCAATAATGACGATGCACAAAACACTTAACCCATCTTATTTACCTAATTGTTACTAATCTACTTTATTCGATCATTTATTCATTATTCATACTTGGATTAGTGGTTGCTTGTTTTCAACATCCGTTTAAGTATATTTTGTTTCTGGTGTATGTTTTTTTCTGATTCCCTGCGGGTAGTAATATAAATTAATTAAGCTAATTGGACGGGTTTCAAACATGTTATGGTATAGTTTGTGTGCTATAAAATTTAGTAAATAATTAATAAACCAATATTAGCATTTATAAAAGTCTAAATGTTATTTATTCTAGTGATAAATGTAAAGGTGTGGAACGTATTTATTATAATCAATTCTATCGCATATAGTAATAATAATAAACGATCGACCAATTACATGCCTACCAAGGTTATATAACATAATAACTAGAGAACGGACGCAATTTCCATAAAACGCAATCGGCAATTGGAATTGTGTATAACGTCGCTCAGTACATCCCGGCGTAATTCAATGAAGTATTTGTTTGACTTACTCGGCCACCTGGTCTCGCAGCGATAACAATGGACAAGCCAGCAATTGTATTCCGAGAATATAGTGCTTTTTAAAGTGTTTTCATGAGCGTAGATAGAAGCGGGGTTTTTATAATGTATTTTATTTATTAGTTTACATTTCGTAAGATAAATAAAGTGCTAGTAAGTTTCTTGTTTTCATAGTTTTAACTGTTAATTACATCGTAATTTTCGTGATAGATCCTGTTTAATATCGTTTGATTGAATCTATTTCTACCAATTATTTCGACGTAAGAGTGTGCATTGAATTTCGTTCAGTTTCAATAACTTACGCACACATTTTTAGTTTTCATTTATATAGATCTAGAGCATTGTTTAAGTTACTTTTTCAGATATGATACGGAAGAACGTCGAGAACGGCATCGTAAAACAATGGCGAGTTGGATTGACGGTCATACTGATTGTATGTCAATCGTCAGTGATTCCGAAATTTATTACAAAATCCGCATATCGTCAAAAATTCGTCACTTAGGATCGCAAACACATCTGAACTCTGTAAAACTTTTATGGCGGCTAATATTCCATTAAATAAACTTAGCAATCCCACTTTAAAAATATTTCTGAAAAAATATACTCGTCGAAATGTTCCTGATGAATCAACTTTACGCAAATACTATGTTTCTAGGTGCTATACGAGAACGCATTAGAAGCCATCTTTTAAATCAATACATATGGATAAGCGCCGACGAAACGGTAGATATGTTAGGACGCTGTGTGGGAAATGTTGTAGGTGGTGTACTACATCCAACTATTCCCTATAACTCATATGTAATAGCAACAAGTGTTATAAATAGAGTTGATGCGGAAACAGTTGCTGAAACCATTAAGGAGAATATGCAAAAAATGCTTCATTCGGACGCCACGTACAAAGAAAAAATACTTTTATTTGTCAGTGATAGTGCTGCGTATATGTTAAAAACAGGCAGACTATTGAAGAAAACATATCCTAATATGCTGCATATTACTTGTGTAGCACATGCTCTCCACAGAATCTGTGAATATATCAGAGACATTTTTCCGGAAGTTGATAGACTTGTATCAGCTTTTAAAAAAGTTTTCAGAAAAGCACCATTGAGAATAGCTCTTTTCAAGGAAAAATTTCCATCTCTGTCACTGCCTCCCACTACAGTAATAACTAAATGGGAAACATGGCTGGAAGCTACTAGTTATTATGCTGAGAATTTCGATAGTCTAAAACATTTCGTAACACTGCTAAAGGAGGATGCTAGAAGTATTGGTGAGTGCAAGGAGCTCACACAAATCCCAAATTTAAAAAATCAGTTGTACTTTCTTCACGAACACTTCGGAAAATTGCCAAAACTAATCACTTATTTTGAAAATCGAAATCTCAAATTAAATGACGGATTAACCACATTAGATGTGGCTGTTAATAATTTGAAAAGTATTCCAAGTGACTTCGGATGTGGCCTTCGGCAAAAGTTTGAAGCAATTCTTAATAGAAATCCAGATTTAATTACATTGCAGCAATTATGTATGGAGACAATTCCACAAAACCTAACGTGTAAATATGAAGAAATAAAAGAATATTTCCAGTATGCACCTATAACCAGTTGCGATGTAGAAAGGACGTTTTCTATTTATGAGGATGTACTTAATTCAAAGAGAACAAAATTGACAGAAGAAAATCTTGAGAAACTATTGCTAGTCAATATTAATACTCCTTTACTCAACTTGAACGACAAAATGAACAAATAAAAATGTTCCAATTATATAAATAAATTTAACAACTTTAAAAATACAACTTTTCAACAAATACATATGTATTTCGTAATTTTATAGATCACCACCCGTTTGTTTTCCATTTATGTAAATAAAATTAAAAACTTTATAAATACAACTTTTCAACAAATAAATATGTATTTCGTAATTTTATAGATCACCACCCGTTCGTTTTCCAATTATATAAATAAAATTAAATATTTTAGAAATACAGCCTTTCGCCAGTACTGCACTGGGTGGTAAGCGTGTCCGTTCTCTAATAATAACATAATAACTGAGAATCGTTACTACTATCACACATTACTACGAATAAAATACTAACAGGAGAACAAAAAAATTATAGAAAATCCAGTGAAGGATCTAAGGAACAACTAATCATAGGCAGCGTGATTATGAAGCAACCAAAAAATAAAAACATCAAAGACACCTAGAGATGTGTTATATAAATTACAAAAACGTCTTTGGTACTGTTGACCACTTATAGTAACAAAGAATTCGCAATAAGTTCAAAATGTTAACTATATATTCACGAAGTATAGAAGTGATATCTGTCGCCAGGATATCGTTGTGCTGACGAGCTCTAATAAGAGCGAAATACATCCACACGTTCCGGGATAGATGTGGCATTTCACGAATTTTTAATTATCCTAACAATCAGGTAGATAGACGTTGCGACGTATTGCGTTCTGGATAATGATACACTTAGTTTGTCGCATTGTAGTAATAAATGCTGGTCAGTAGCCAGAATATTTAAGGACGAAAAATATCATGCGTTAAACCACATTTAGTGCAAGAAGAATTGGACGGGAATTATGATCGTAGAATTGAACTTTAAGTAAGAGTGATGGTAATTTGCAAAAATGACCAATATTTTACATACGATTTGCTATTTCTCGACGAGGCTATGTTTTGTTTGAATGGTACCGTTAATCGCAGATAACCCTCACCCATACACGACATCCACAGAAATTAAACGTTTGGGCTGGTATCTTCAGGAACAGTATTATTGGTAATTTTTTCGTTTATGGTACACTGACTAGACAAAGATATTTAGATCTTTCACGTGATCAAGTTGTTCGTGATATTGAGGAAGATGGAGAATTACTTGTAAGTGTTTGGTTCCAACAAGATGGAGCACCCCTTCACTATGTCCTTAATGTTAGAATTTTTTTAAATAAAACATTCCCAAATCAGTGAATTGATCGTGGAGGATTCATGAATGGTAGGGTCTCCAGATTTAAATCCGCTAGATATTTTCCTTTCCGACGAGTTACGGCAGAGAATAATTGAGGAAGTGCAATTAATTCGCGCCGCGGCTTTGCTAAATGACATTCAAGAATTTGTTCCCAGACCTACATATTATCAAGAAGTGAACTTTATTAACTGATATTGATTTTGTTTATATTCGCGTTTATTTATTTTTTGTTTTCAATAAAATTTGTTATATTAGATTTAATTAAATATCTCTGTCGTTGTTGAACAAGAGGGTGCCAAACATAATTTTTGCTGAACTCCCTAGAGCAGAGCTCTATTGAAGTTCATAAAAATATACAGTATGTTTCAGTTAAAATAAAAAATTTAACATAATTTCTGGCCAAACCTGAAATCTGATTTGAAATTAAATATGCTCTTCGAATTCCCTATTTGCATTAACTTGCATGTGGAAAATTTTATTCAAATATTATCAGGATAAAATAAAACAAATTTTAATGAATTTCACTTTTTAATTTACACTGTAACGATCGTTTCGCTCCAACCTGAGCTTCATCAGACATATAACTAACTTCTATATATATAAAAAATATAAATGACAGAATATAAAATTTTATATTCTGTCATTTATATTTTTTATATCCTTGACAAAGGCATCATTGCCGAAACATGTAGGGTTGTTTTAAATATATATACTTTGAAGTAATAAACCAGACCTTTAATCGCCGACTTATTAAGTTTACTATATATATATATATATATATATATATATATATATATATATATATATATTGTAAAGTGCCAATCGATGCGCTGAGTAGGATTTAACTAAGAATATAGTATATGAATTAATTATAAAAATTGAAAATCTAAAAGAATGAAAGGTTAATGATTTTAAATTTAAAATGTGGGCGCCAATATACAAATATCCTTAGTCGAATCAACGCTATCTGTCCCTTTTTAATATAACTAGCTAATTGCGGTAGAGCTTGAGTGTAAAAGTTAATTTTTAATAATCTCAGGGTTCACGGTCGGTCAGGTGTATTATTTGCAGCTACAAACCAATCAGTGTATTCTCCACTCAAACACAACAATCACACTTCACAAATAAAAGATTGAATTAGATAAATAAATAAAAATTTAATATCACAAAAATAAGAAAACTGTAACAACAAAATTGAGAGATAAAAATAGGAAACTGTATTTAATATTATATAAATTATGCAAGATGTGACAAAAATTGAAATTAATAAGTGCACATGTGGGAAATGGTGATGAGGTTATGTGTACGAGATAAAATAAACAAATATTTAATAGTTTTTATATCTTATATTATTTTGGTGAGTATAAGCTTATTTGTAGCTAAATATCTGTAAAATTCAACGCTTTAAATTGATGCTTACTTTAAAATTGAATTTGATACATGAAATAATAATTTGTAGCGATTAATTTGAGCAATTATAACTTTTAAAATTAAATAATTTGGAATAAACGTTGTAGGTGAACCTGATGTTGATCTCCTAGATCTGATATACTTCTCAATATGTGGATATGCGGCAGACCAGGAAGCACGGCCTCGTTCACCGTCTTTGGCGGAGTTCGTCGAGTTGAGTGGTGTAAATCGTTGGCTTGCCCTGCTCTCTGCTTCAAATGATGCTTAGGACGATATCTCACGTTTGCGTTGAGGTATTCTTGAGATTTTTTCTTCAAAAGGTGGGCCTTTAATTTGGTTATCGAATGATTCAACACTAGGTAGGAGATTTTCACTTTAAAGATGTTTTAAAAATTTATTTTAAGGAAGTACACTCAAAAACGGCCATTTATGTTCAAAGTTTTATATCAGATGACGCCGATCGCGTTTTATTTTTTATTCCAAAGCCTTATTTCTATATCGAAATAATCTCGTAATTTTAGTTTAATTACATCAATTTAAAATGTGAGTTTATACAATGTTTTGATTTTAACATAAAGGGAAAATTAATTTAATATTTTACATTAACCTAAAATATGATTTGAATATAAATTTAGTAATGTTTTCTACCGTAAAGTTTGCATTAGCGGGGTTCATATAATTTTGAATTGGTGGGCGTGGTTATCTAGCGTCGATATAAACCTGATGTTGATAAATTAAATACCTGTTGTTTCGCGCGTATAATTTGAATAATGAAAAAATGAAATTAAAATATAAAAAGTTAGTTAAAATCAAAATAAGATAATGATGAATTTTAAAGTTATCGTCGTATTAATTTATTTACATTTCGATGTTAGTTTCACAAATTCCGTCCACCAATTTATTGTTTATACAGGTGTTTATATTGATCGTGTACCTGTACTTTCCATTGTAGGTGCTGGAATACCTGAGCTGGTTGTACCACTACATTATCCCCGTCAAAAGAAAAACGAATGTACTGAAGTTATTTCTTTTCCCAGATATGGAAAATGAATTAAGAACATCAACTTGTTTATCTCCCTCATCATGTGTCAACATATTTAAAAAAAAACAAATAAACAAATTCAACTTGGAACAAAATAATAATTATTATGTAATTCTCTTTTCTAATATATAAATTATTTATTATTCACTTCAAACTTTTTTTTTTTAATTGTAAATCATGATTATTTATTTTAAAAATCTCGTTTCTTTTTATAATATTTGTCTTTATATTCATTATACTTTCTGTATTCGTTTTGTTTATTAACTTCTTTTATGTTTTATTATATCTTTATAAATGTTACATATTCCATACATTTTAATAGCATTATTATATATCTTTTAATAAGGTTTCTTATATTTAGTTTGTATATATCTATTAGTAATATTTTTGTGTTAGTTAAATCTTTCTTTATTAGTGTTATACTTTATAATGTATTGTTGTTCGATCTGTAACATACCTATCATAGTTTTTTTTAAAAATTGTAACGACTGTATATATAATTCTAATGTAATATTTTATTCTTCTAAATAATCTTGTAATTTTGTAATGTGATATCTACCCTTTATATTGCCCGTTTCTTCTTCTATCAATTCGTATGTGTTATTACCTAGTATTCTTCTAATAATGTATGGTCCTTGGTAGGGTTTAGACAGTTTGCCCATTATTTTGTTTTTTAAATTTGTTACCCTTAAGTTCTTAACTATAACTCTATCTTCTAAATTATACGTCTTGTATTTCTTATCCACGGTATTTCTCTTCCTTTCCCACTTAATTTTCTTTGCCAATAACTTCTCTCTTACCTCTATTAAGCGTTCATTCATTTTGATTGCTTCAGGTTCTGTCCAAGGTCTTTGAGGTGGTTGTCCGGTAAAAATAGTAATTGGACAGTGATTATGTACTGTACTGGGAGTATTGTTTATGGTGAATTCGATTTGTGGCAGATATTTTGCCCATCTATTGTGATTTTCATCCAATAGTATGCGTAAATACTTCAAAGTTTCTCTAATGTACCTCTCAGTTGGATTGCCTTGTGGATAACGTATTGATGTGTAAAGAGTATTGATGTTATGAGCATGTAGAAAATCTTTATATCTATCATTTGTGAAATAAGTTGCGTGATCTGATAAAATTGCTAAGGGTTCGCCATATTGAGTGAAGTATTCAGTTAAGGCTTGTAAAACTGTGTTAGTGTTGCACTTTTGAGTAGGAATGAGTTTAATGAATTTAGAAAATATGTCGCAAATCACTAAGATGTTTTTGTACCCTTTTGTACTCGGTATTAAATTAGATAGAAAATCTATTGAAATTAACTCAAGTTTATCGTAAGTTATTATATTGTGGCTGATGTTTGTATTTGTAAAATTTTTATCCTTGGCAAGTTCACAAATTCGACAATGTTTTACTACGCTTTTTATGATTCTTTCGTCATTGATACAAAAGAAAGCTTCCCTAAACAATAACCAACATTTCCTTGCACCAATGTGCGTATAGGCAAGATGAATGTAGTTTGTTATTTCCCTTGTATGTTCTTCATTGGTTACATATACTGTGTTTTTACCTATTTGCTTGATTATTAAATTATCCTTTATTGACATACCTTTGTAAGAACCTATGTTTTGTAAATGATGGTGTATTTCATTGAATTCTGGGCCAGATTGTATGTTTAAAATTTTGTGTCTAGAAAATAAACCTTGTCTTTGTAATTGGACTAAATTTATGCATATGTTCTGTCTTTTCACATCCCCGTCCTGTCTTGTCAGAGCATCAGCGGTGATCATATCTTTACCTGGTTTGTAGACTATTGTAAATTCGTATTGTTGGATAAGCAGTGTCCATCGATATATTCGGCTATTGTTCAACTTACAGCTCATGATATTTATCAAAGCTTTATGGTCTGTCTCTAGAGTAAAAGTTTTACCTATTAGATAGTATCTTAATTTTGTTAAAGCAAAAACAATAGCTAACATCTCTTTCTCGGATATCGTATATCTGGTCTCGCAAGCTTTAAGAGTTCTAGAGATAAAATATATGGGTATTTCGATGTTATCCTTTAACTGAATGAGCTCTGCTGCAATAGTCTTATGTGATGCATCGGTTCGAACTATGAATGGTAGTGAGAAATCTGGATGGTGAAGTTTTAAATTTTCTACAAAGTTCTGTTTTAATTGAACAAAACAATCCTCACATTCCGGAGTCCATGTTCATTTTTTACCTTTTTTAAGTAGATCTAATAAAGGTATTGTTTTCTCACTGTAATTGGAAATAAATTTACGATAATAGTTAAGTACTCCTAAGAATCCTCGTAAAGTTTTTAAGTTCTTCGGTCTGGAATAATTTTTAATTTCGTCCAGGCGTGTCGGATCTAATAAAATATTTTCTTTATTGATAATATAACCTAGGTAATTTATTTCATGTTGAAAAAATTGGCACTTTGATAAATTCAATTTCATACCTTGAGATGTTAATGTGCTTAGTATGATGTTTAGGTGTTGTAGGTGTTGTTCGATGCTTTCCGAAAAAATAATTATGTCGTCTAAATAATGTAAAGCAAATTCGTCGTATCTGTCTAATATTTTGTGTAAAAATCTAATAAGAGCGGCTGGTGAAGTTTTCAAGCCGAAAGGACATACACGAAATTGGTAAACAATACCATTTACTAGAAAACCGCAGTATTTTCTTGATTCGGGTTCTAGGTTTATTAGCCAAAATGCATTTTTAAGGTCCAGCTTGCTATAAATCCGCTTGTTACCACACTTAGTTAATAACACATCGATATTCTGGGGCATTTCGAATTCGGGTTTTATTCTTTTATTAAGCGCTCTCGCATCTAAACATATTTGCAGTGATAAATCTTTTTTCTGGACTATTACTATAGGGTTAATAAAATAAGTGTTAGACTTCTCTATTATTCCTGTCTGTTCTAGGCGTTCCAATTCTAAGCTAACTTTATGCTGGTAGTGATACGGTATGGGGTAATTCTTACTTATTAGTGGATCTTCATTATCTATTTTTATGGGATGTTGATATCCTTTTGCGAACACTACATCATTGTTAATTAAAGTAATATTATTGTATAGGATTTCTATTAATTCAGGAATGACTGTAGAATATGGTATATTTAAATTTTCTATTAATTCTTTAATATCTTCTAAATTATGTATAATCTTGAATGTTTGGTTTTCTATTTTTACCTCAGCTTCATCTCCTCCCTCGTGTCTATTCTTCGTTCCTTGCAAATCGTCTAATCTCTCCATTCCTATATAATTATTATTTAATTCTATTATTTCTCCATCTGTTCCATTATTCCATTCATCTGCTCTACTATAACACGGTACTTTATCTAATATTATATTATTAACTTCCTTCATTAACACTTCCTTCTTATAATGATTATAACTTTTTACTTCTTCATCTGTTAATTGTTTCTCAATTATAACTTTATTATTATCAATATTTAACATACCATTATCAAAATCTAGGATCATCTTTAATCCTTTTATGTTATCTATCCCTATTATACAGTCATACTGCAATTTCTCTATAATATAACAATGTAAAATGTATTTTGATTTATCTATTATTATTTCAGTACATAACTGTTTTGTGACTATTCCCATACGTTTTCCGTTCGCTGCTAAGATGTCCGTCCCTTTTGTTTTAATAACATTCTGCTCATATCCCCGTATACCTTCAGCTTTTTCTGCCTTTAAAAGTGTAATTTCAGCCCCTGTATCGATTAAACAATGTAAATATATATTTTCAAATTTTAGTTTAACTATAGGTAAAGTGTATATTGTGGTAGATTGGTTGCCTGCATCTTCTATGTTAATGAATTCTTCTGGGTGTTGATAAAAGGTGATATTTTCAATTTTATAAGGTATGTTACAGTCGTTGTTGGTCATTAATTCTGTTGAGATGACGGGCCTGGTTTTGGGTTCGCATACAGGTCTACTTGTGAAAACGGCGTTTTTTTTAACACCTCCTCCATGTTTGTACGAATCGGTGAAACAGATCTATGTCTCCGGTGGTAATGATTAATATTTCCTCGTCCTCGATTGCGTATTTGGTTTATTTCCCTACCTGATTGATGTGAATGATGAGTATTATTGTTGTAATTATGTTGGTTGTGATCATTATTACGGTTATTATTCTGATGGTAATTATTACTGTTGTATCTGGTTGGCTGGAAGTTCAAATTCGGTCGGTTCTGTGTGTAATTTTGATTATTTCTGTTGTTGTTTGTATTAAAATTGTTATAATTATTATTATAGTTGTTATTATTATTGTTAAAATTATGATTGTTGTTATTATTATACGGTCTTGCTGTATTTGGAAATCTGTTATTATTGTAATTGTTTCTTGGAGGTGGTAAATTTGTTGGACTATTATTAGAAGTTTGTATGTTATTTGGCGGGTAATTACGATTATTCATGCTCCGATAGTTCATTTGTTGTTGATGATTATTCTCCGAGAAATCATCTAATCGTCGCAATATTTCGATCAGCGAGTCCATATCCGTTACCTTTTGACAGATTATGGCCTGAGTATCGGTATAGATGAAATGATTTAATAATTGACGCGCAATCATTGACTCTTCCATATCATTGAGGTGTTTGCATTGATTATAGATACGTGACGCGTACGTTTCGCGAGATACCTGACCAAATCTATATTTACCCGTAAGCAGACGTATCTTTGCCCTGTTCTGTTGCGTTTCATCCCAATAGTTACGAGTGAAAAGAATTACAAATTGATCAAGTGTTAAGCAATGATCCTCGATCCTTTGGAACCATTCCTGCGCACTGTTGCGTAGAGTTGCTCGAATAACCTCTATCCTCTGTTTCTCTTCTGTGATGTCTTCCAAATAACGCAATATACAATTTAGATAGGTCATTGGATGTACTCTAGTAATATCCCCGTCAAAATGATGAAGGTTTTCTATTTTCAAAGTATGATTGTTTGCATTTATAAAATTTAGTGGTATTGAATAGTTTTTAATTTTATTTTCCAGTTGTTTTATATTGGTTAGGGTGTTTTCGTGGTTAGTTGCTATTATAGAATCTAAATTTAGTTTTACATTATTTAATTCCTGATTATAGTTATCTTTGTTTTGATTTATTTGAGTGTTGATATTTTGATTAAGTGTTATTTTTAAATGTTCATTTCTATCCTCATTTATTTTATTATAGTTAGCTAGTTTAGTGTTAAATAAAGTGTTGTTATCCGAAATCAATTTGTTTACATTATTCTGTATTTCTGTAGTAGTTGTATTAATTTTCTGTTGAGTTACATCGTATATTTCGGTTGTGGTGGCATCTGATTGCTTTGCCCACTGCAAATTTTGAAGATTGACTGTTTCGTCCAGTTTAATTAAATATTTTAACTCATTTTCCTCCATAACTTTTTGTGCGATGGAGATTTCTGTTATTTTTCCCTCCAGATCGATTTTAAAAGCACTTAATTTGTTGTCTATATTGGCGTTGTTAAGTTCGAATTTTTCATTAATGTGTTGCATGTTGGTTTCTAATTTAGTTATTAAATTACTACTCAAGTTATTTAATTCTTGTTTTAAATCAATGTTATCTTGTTTTAGGTTTTTGGTCGTCATATCCAATTTATTATTTGTAAAATCTAGTTTGTTATTCATGTCAATGTTATTATTTTTCAATTCATTATTAGTGGTTTCTATTTTATTAGTTAAGTCAAGGTTATTAGCATCTAGTTTGTTATTCATGTCAATGTTATTATTTTTCAATTCATTATTAGTGGTTTCTATTTTATTAGTTAAGTCAAGGTTATTAGCATCTAGCTTGTTATTGGTAGTGTCTATTTTATTAGTCATTTGATTCATTTGTAACATTAGAGCGTTTAACATTTTCATTACCTGGCTATCCTCTGGAGAACTTACCACTTCATATCCGGATGTTTGAGCTACTGGAATATCTCCTTGCTCGGACCTGTCCTCATCAACATTATCTTTTGTTGCCTTTGATCGATGTCTGGTGTCCATGTTAATGTTAATTTATTTGTTATAGTATAAGAAAGAATTTATTATTTTTTTTTTTTTTTTTGAAAAATTGATAAGAATTATTATAATTGATATTAAAGAAGTATGAATTTAGATATTAATCAGAATAGTTATATGCCACACAAAATTAATATAAATTGGCAAGAATTGAAAACAATAAATACCCACAAGTTGATTTTCCCTTTCACTAACCTTTTATTCCTGAATATCCCGGTTAAAGTTGAGGTTCCCTCGTAAAATGTGATATTGATTTAGCTATACAATGGACAAATCAGATACACAACACAATACACATAAATACCTAATACAGTTCACAAATTTTTTAAACAAATATCTGTCTGTGTAAAAGTTGGTTGAGCACTATTTTTATAACTGCAGGATAATACTTGGCCTTCACGTTCGGGCGTCAAATGTAAAGCAAATTCGATGCGCTGAGTAGGATTTAACTAAGAATATAGTATATGAATTAATTATAAAAATTGAAAATCTAAAAGAATGAAAGGTTAATGATTTTAAATTTAAAATGTGGGCGCCAATATACAAATATCCTTAGTCGAATCAACGCTATCTGTCCCTTTTTAATATAACTAGCTAATTGCGGTAGAGCTTGAGTGTAAAAGTTAATTTTTAATAATCTCAGGGTTCACGGTCGGTCAGGTGTATTATTTGCAGCTACAAACCAATCAGTGTATTCTCCACTCAAACACAACAATCACACTTCACAAATAAAAGATTGAATTAGATAAATAAATAAAAATTTAATATCACAAAAATAAGAAAACTGTAACAACAAAATTGAGAGATAAAAATAGGAAACTGTATTTAATATTATATAAATTATGCAAGATGTGACAAAAATTGAAATTAATAAGTGCACATGTGGGAAATGGTGATGAGGTTATGTGTACGAGATAAAATAAACAAATATTTAATAGTTTTTATATCTTATATTATTTTGGTGAGTATAAGCTTATTTGTAGCTAAATATCTGTAAAATTCAACGCTTTAAATTGATGCTTACTTTAAAATTGAATTTGATACATGAAATAATAATTTGTAGCGATTAATTTGAGCAATTATAACTTTTAAAATTAAATAATTTGGAATAAACGTTGTAGGTGAACCTGATGTTGATCTCCTAGATCTGATATACTTCTCAATATGTGGATATGCGGCAGACCAGGAAGCACGGCCTCGTTCACCGTCTTTGGCGGAGTTCGTCGAGTTGAGTGGTGTAAATCGTTGGCTTGCCCTGCTCTCTGCTTCAAATGATGCTTAGGACGATATCTCACGTTTGCGTTGAGGTATTCTTGAGATTTTTTCTTCAAAAGGTGGGCCTTTAATTTGGTTATCGAATGATTCAACACTAGGTAGGAGATTTTCACTTTAAAGATGTTTTAAAAATTTATTTTAAGGAAGTACACTCAAAAACGGCCATTTATGTTCAAAGTTTTATATCAGATGACGCCGATCGCGTTTTATTTTTTATTCCAAAGCCTTATTTCTATATCGAAATAATCTCGTAATTTTAGTTTAATTACATCAATTTAAAATGTGAGTTTATACAATGTTTTGATTTTAACATAAAGGGAAAATTAATTTAATATTTTACATTAACCTAAAATATGATTTGAATATAAATTTAGTAATGTTTTCTACCGTAAAGTTTGCTTTAGCGGGGTTCATATAATTTTGAATTGGTGGGCGTGGTTATCTAGCGTCGATATAAACCTGATGTTGATAAATTAAATACCTGTTGTTTCGCGCGTATAATTTGAATAATGAAAAAATGAAATTAAAATATAAAAAGTTAGTTAAAATCAAAATAAGATAATGATGAATTTTAAAGTTATCGTCGTATTAATTTATTTACATTTCGATGTTAGTTTCACAAATTCCGTCCACCAATTTATTGTTTATACAGGTGTTTATATTGATCGTGTACCTGTACTTTCCATTGTAGGTGCTGGAATACCTGAGCTGGTTGTACCACTACAATATATATATATATATATAAATATATAATTTAAAAGAAATTATCGACCGTACTATATTGGATAAAATAAATTAAAAGCGGGCAAGCGGTCTGTCAATTAAAAACTCATTTATTAGTTATCTCTATATTTCGCAACAACTTTGTTGCTTCTTCAGGAAATAAAAATGTAGAGTTCAAAAAAATAATAGGTCCACTTCCTTCTGTCGTAACACATGTCTTCCTCTAAATTTCTTGCATCCATAACTTCCTTAACGTCATCTTTCTTTTTCTGTGTCCGAACCAAGTCAATTATTTTTTCTCTATGTCGTCAATAATATCGATCGCGATGTTCATCCTCGTTCTTATTTCTATATTTCTTATCCTTTCAAGTCTCAATATTCGACAGCTTCTTCTTAAAGAATCCATTTCTGCGACCAGCAGCTTTCTTCTATTAGTTTTACTCAAATCCCATATTTCTAAACCATATGCCGAAATACTCTTAACAACTGAGTTGTAAATATGAAGTTTTATAACTCATCTATGTTCTTTTGGAATCAAAAATATATATTCCCTTTGTTGTATCTCACTTATCGACTAACATTAACAGCTACACTGAGAAACAAGTTTAACACGACAAAGTAGGTATAGTCTAAAATGGTTTGAACATGACAGTACTAAATATTTATATGCCGAAAGATTAGACCAAAAATTAATTGAAATTGAACGAACAACAAAAGAAGAATATAATTACATATATAAAAACGTGTATTCTTTAAGCTGCCGAAATAGCAGAAATGCAGCTGTTGGAATAACGAAGACGACTAGCAAACCTGATTGGTGGAATGAGGGGATGGAACAACAAAGTAAAACAAGAAACAACTGTACCAAAAGCTTCTTCAAAAGAACCACAATATCACAAGAGAAGAATACAGAAGAGTAAACATGGAAGTAATTTAATTATAATTATTTTAATAATAACAAACAGCATTTCCTACATATCCTTTAAATTCTTATTCTTAAAGAATAAAACAATCATAAAATCAAAGCTTAGCTGGAATCTTTTCCGAGAACCAATCTACATCGATTACAATCGTGAAATGGGCAACTGAGTTGGATCAGTATGTTTAATGAACAAAGGCGGTGGACCTTAAAATAGGTATGTACTCAAAGTTAAAACATTATCCGAAGGACTGCTGGCGCCTAATAATAACGATTGACAAAACCTGAATACACCCCGTAATGAAGCAACAATTGCAACAATTGACTGAGGTTGGTACAAGTGGTTGATACTATTGGAAAAGTTATTTTTATTTTCATTTGGGACTGCAGAATCGATTACACAGGCCTGCGATGGTAAAATTGTCTGGATTTTATACAGTGATTTCAATAGATTTTTTGGTGCTGAAAATGGGAAAATTATTTAAAAAATTCCATCACGTAAGGTTTTTTTACAATCTGGGTTTTTTTGACCTATCTGCATGTATTAGTCTTTTTGAAAAGGACAATTTTGTTAAACCGTTATTTAAATAAACTATTATAATTTTTTTACTTATGATGATGCAAGAAGTTGATATTCTGAATAAACATACACTAGACTTATGATAAAGAAGTTACAAATAGACATAATTGAGCATGTCGCAAGACATGACTCATCATCTTCCTGTTACTGCATGTCTACCTCCCAACCTCCACTACAAACATATTGCTATTCTAGACAAAACAGTTAGTTCATTCAATATCTTCTTTACAACTGTGGTGTGAATTTGTGTAATTAGTTGACATTTGTGATTAGTTGCTGAGTTAATTAAATTTTTATTTTACGAGTTTTTTAAAATTAAATTCCAATGGCATCAAGAGGCTGTGTCAATGTACCCAACTCCTTCTGCTATATTTGTGGAAAGTTTACAGTAAAAAACAACAAAGAAACATTACAGATTTTCTAAAAAAAGTATATTTTGCATATTTTGGTGTGAAATTAGGAGACCAAGACAAACCTTGGGCTCCTCATAAGGTTTGTTCAGTGTGTTTTGAAGAGCTTCGCCAGTGGTCACAAGGAAAAAAAAAGTCTTTTCGCTTTGGAGTGCCTATGGTTTGGAGAGAACCGATCAATCATAGCGATGATTGTTATTTTTGTTCGTGTGTAGTACACGGATTCAATTTAAAAAACAAAAAGGCCATCGTTTACCCAAACCTTCGATCCGCAACACGTCCTATACCTCATGGACCAGAAGTACATGTTCCTTCACTACCAGATACATTAGATGATGTATCTGATGACGAAATGGTTTCACGTACGTGCGCAAGTGAACTGGATGAAGGAAGTGATTACTATGATACTGGAAGTGATGAGCCAAAACTGTTTGACAAATCTGAATTAAATGATTTGGTGAGGGACTTAAACCTTCCTAAGGACTCAGCTAAGCTTTTAGGGTTAAGGTTGAAAGAAAAAAATTTGTTAGCACCTTGCACAACATTTTACTGGTTTAGGAACAGAGAAAAAGAGTTTGCTCGATATTATTCCGAAGAAGATGCACTAGTTTTCTGTAATGATGTACCCGGGCTCATGGAACAATTCCACGTAGAATATAATGTTTCTGAATGGAGACTCTTTATTGACTCTTCAAAAAGGAGCCTCAAGGCCGTTCTTCTACATAATGGAAGTAAATATGCTTCTGTACCAGTGGGACATTCAGTTCATTTAAAATAGTGTTATGAAAATCTTGAGCTACTTTTAATTAAAATTCGTTACAAGGATCAAGGCTGGACAATTTGTGGTGATTTGAAAGATCTTTGTTTGTTACTTGGACAACAAGCGGTTATACTAAATATCCTTGTTTTTTGTGTGAGTGGGATAGTCGTGATAGAAAGCAGCACTATTGTAAAAAGATGTGGCCACCAAGACAAACCTTACAACCCGGAATGAAAAACATTGAAAGAAAAAGTTTAGTAAACCCGAGCAAAGTTTTGCTTCCTCCATTACATATAAAACTAGGGTTAATGAAACAATTTGTGAAGATATTAAACAAAGATGGAGAGTGCTTCAAGTATCTTTGCAGCCAGTTTCCTCGCTTGTCAGAAGCAAAGATAAAGGAGGGTGTTTTTGTTGGGCCGGATATAAGAAAGCTTATGAAAGATGAAAATTTTGAATCTAAAATGGAGGAAGCAGAAAAACAAGCATGGATAGCCTTCAAAAATGTGGTTACAAATTTTCTTGGCAACAAAAAACATGAAGATTATAAAAATATTGTGCAAAATATGTTAGAAAAATTTAAAACCTTAGGCTGTAACATGACTTTGAAGGTGCATTTTCTAGATTCGCATCTCGACTACTTCCCTGAAAATCTTGGTGCAGTAAGTGAGGAGCAGGGGGAAAGGTTCCACCAAGACCTAAAAGAGATGGAGAGAAGATACCAAGGAAGATGGAATATAAGCATGATAGCTGATTATTGTTGGATGTTAAAAAGGAATGGTCCACTACGAGATTACAGAAGAAAAAGCACAAAAAGGAGTATGGAAAGACAAAGAAAAAGATATTATAAGGACTTGTAAAGACATAAATAGTATTTTACTGTTTCTTTTCATTAGATTTAATGATATTTGTAAGTAATTTTTTTTTTTTATCCTATGTAAATAAATTCAAAATGTAACTAAAAATTATTTTTAATTTTTAAAAAATATAATTTGAAGCCTTTTTGTGAAAAATCCTTACGTGATGGAGAAAAATAGAGTTCATATTTGGACTCGGCGCCCAAAAACACACAAGAATCAGCTATCAAATTTAAAACAATTTTTTGAAAATTAAAAAACGCAGGCCTGTGATTATCTTAGATAGAAAATGAATACTATCATCCCTTCATGTTTTCAAATCTAGGCTCACTAATTACTAAACCTCTCTCGTATAACGCAATTCAGTTCTATAAGATGAAATCATAACCCTGTATATAGGTACATACATATGAATATTCCCCTAATTTTCCATTCGTTCAAGACCAATTCATTCGAACGCTAAATAATGAAAACGAAGTGGAATTGAGTTAACCTCTTTCCACCAGAAACTTTTCCCAAGCAGTGCGCGCTCGTTCGTCAATATTAGAAGCGGATTGTTCGGGTTCTTCTGTAACAAAAGTAATTTTCGTTCTTACCCTGGAGATCACGCTGACGTCAGCTAACCAAAGCGCTAATACAAAATTGAGCAAATAGGTAATTTCTATTAATAGGGTTGGCATTAGAGCGGTCGTAGATGTCCCAGAAGTGCATTAGGTCAACAGCAGAGATATCTGGTGTCGTAAAATCGGAATTCGCATAGCGTCGAACTTGCGGCAACGCACTGATACTTAACAACATAATTTCCTCTACAGGGACTGAAGGGCGAAGTGGTCGAATAATTCTCATTAGGCGTTATAATTTATATTGCATTTTGGATGTACTGGAACTAAATGAACATACGGAGTTTGCAAATAAATCGCGACTTATAATTATGAGAAATTGCTCTGTTTATTTTACAATAAAAAATAAACTGTTTCAATTTAGTCAAGTAATTTACGGGACATACGAAAATAATTTTTAAAAATTCGCGATAAATCGATTTTTTTTTTTAGTAATTTCGGAAAATCTCAATAAAATTTGTTAATGAATTCAAATGAAAATAACTATTTTATTTTTTAATGTTGGGACAGAGACGATTCAAAATATTTAAATATTTGTTATTCCTGACCACTTTCAACATATTTCTAGATTTCAACATAAAATTTCTGTGCTAAGTTGATATGCATAAGTACTAAATATCCTACGAATGCAATTGAGACAAGGAAATTAAGCAACGTATTACAAAAAAAATTATGCAGGTGGTTTACACACAATCGAATAACGCATTAAAAAATACAAAATTGAGAATATAAAAGTCAATATTAACACCAACACTATTCAATGGACGTGAGATTTGAGTTTTGAACCGAAATAATCCAGAGGAGATACAAGAAAGATCTTCCTTAATTATTAGTCTCTCACTAATAATTAAGGAAGATCTTTGGAAAAGGACGGAATGTAAACTTGCTAAGGATAGATGAAAATGGCGGGAAACTATACAATTCAAGAGCTGAATAGTCTGAATGTGTTGTGTGAGTGATTCTGTGATTATTTTATTATTGTTGCATGCATAACTGAATTGAGTGTCTTGTTTCAATCATTTTGTAGTGTCTCCTGATGAAGCAATGAATTGTTGCGAAATAAAGAGATTGAACTATATGAGTATTCATTAACAGACTACTTGCCTATTCCGAATTAATTGTTCACAAATTAATTCGGAACGATAATTCTTGCAAAGTTATATATACAGTGTGTTTCACTTTTCATGGGGACACCTAAATAACTTTTTTATTTTGAAAGCAATCAATATAAAATTTTTATCAGTTGTGTAGGCCCCGGCAACGCACCTTTTTGTATGAATAGAGTTTTTATAAAGTAAATATCTAGCCAACTATAATTAAAATAAAAAGTAGTGTTTCAAGTAATGTCATACTAGCGATTAAGATAGAGCAAAAAAATATTAGGAAAAGTTTTTACAAACCACTCAAGAACCCTTAATACCAAATTTTGCCGACAAATTTTCATTTTTAAATTCTTCTACATTTTTATGCTATCAGTAGGTAATAGTATGTTATTGCATTAATAGGAGTGCCATGAAGCAAGAAAACAATTCACAAATTTTATTCAACATTAAAGAACAAACAAAACAAAAGCAACAATTTAATGAACAATATTTTAAATAGGATCTTTTTCCACTAAATCACCTTGAAGACGGATACATTTTTCCAATCACCTTTTGTGATCCAGTACAACCCGTCGTAATACTTCTGGAGAAATTTCTCGACAGGCTTGTCGGATTTTCTGACACAGTTTCTGTATGTTTTGAGGTCTAGATCTATACACAGCATTTTTAATAGTCCCCCAAAGAAAAAAAGTCGAGTGGTGATCTCGGAGGCCGCTCTATTAAATGGCTATTACGGCCTATCCATCTTATCCATCTATTCTTCTTGCGTTATGAACTGTGGATCCATCTAGCTGGAAGTGTAAATCTCGCCTCATATCCAATGATAAATCATCAGGCACAGTATTTAAAAAATTGAAAAACCTTTCCGCATTTAGCGTATCAAAAAAGAAAAACTGGCCAATGATTTGTGTATTTAAAATTCCGCACCACACATTAACTTTCTGTGAATATTGTCTTTTACAATTGATAACCCATTTTTGATTTTCTGTTGCCCAGTATCTACAATTCTGGAATGAAACAATAATATTTGTAGTGAAGGTAGCTTCATCACTAAACATTATTTTTTTTTTAATTCTGTCATTTAGAAAATTGCCTTGAGCCCATAGACAATACTCCATTCTTCTATTGAAAGCTCCTTCTTCAATGGCGTGTAAATATTTTGGCTTATACGGTTTCAATTTGTGACGACGGAGACATCTCCAAATTTTGGAGTAAGAGATATTTAAATGTCTAGCCATATCTTGTAAACTCGCGTGAGGATTATTACGATACGCTGCTAATATTACTGCATTGAAATGGTGTTCCCGATTGTTCAATTCATATTGACGTGGTTTAGCAACATCTCCAGTAGTGTTGAAAATGTTATTCAAGTATGCCACAGTTCGATGACGGATGGGTGGACGTTCAGGATGTCTTGCGTTAAACTCTCTTGCAGCCTCTCGGGTAGAACGTACATTATCACCAACAAATCGAATAATTTCTGCTTTTTGAGCAATACTTAAATGTCTATCGGCCATTGCTCAGCAAAGTTCAATAGTTTCAACTGAAATAAACTGTTTAGTGAACTGACGATTCACATTTGAACTGACAAATTATTTTCTTTCGTCATGGCACCCTTATTATTGCAATAACAAACTATTATTTACTGATAGCATAAAAATGTAGAAGAATTTAAAAATGAAAATTTTTCCGCGAAATTTGGTATTAAGGGTTCTTGAGTGATTTGTAAAAACTTTTCCTAATACCTTTTTGCTCTATCTTAATCGCTAGTATGACATTACTTGAAACACTACTTTTTATTTTAATTATAGTTGGCTAGATATTTACTTTATAAAAACTCTATTCATACAAAAAGGTGCGTTGTCGGGGCCTACACAACTGATCAAAATTTTAAATTGATTGCTTTCAAAATAAAAAAGTTATTTAGGTGTCCCCATGTAAAGTGGAACACACTGTATTATATACATATAGTAAATTCAATTTATTGGCGATTTAAGGTCTGGTTTTACTTCAAAATATATATATTTAAAGCAATCCTACATGTTTCGGCAAATGATGCCTTTTTCAAGGAGTATAAAATATAAATGACAGTATATTAATGTCATACATTTGTAGTTGCTATGGATAAAATTATTCAAAGATACATTCCAATTGAATAATAAAAAATCATGCTTTAGTATTCTAAAATAGATAGACAACAAAAACAGGGAAACGCAAGACATGAGTTATTATTATGTAGGGTCATTATCCGAAATTACTTTGTACAGTTCCGGTACTTCTATTCTTTTTGTCCCGTTTCAAATATTGTAAGCCCCGCATTACATTCAATAGTTTATTGGAAAAACATACGTGCAAACTCATAATGGTCGGTCATTACAAAACCATGCACCCAGAATGTCAATACAGTCACTCAACTATTACTAACGTTATTAACCGAATCGATACAGACACGCTAGTTATGCGCCGGCTAGTTTCATTTAATTGTATTGTACTGCTACGAGAATTAGATATGTTTTGCTTTTTAAAGTTCAAAATTCGAAGTATACGATAAAGAATTTAAAAGTGCTCCCTAAGTAACAAGATATAAAAATAGAATTCGTGAATTTACGAGTCCATAAAAGCGAGGATGCATTAGTGGTGTGACGTTAGGGAGAGTTCATTAAATTGTTATATAAATAAATGGAATCGCATTTATAAATTTAACACCTAGCTATATATAGATATAATTTAATCATACAATTCTTTAATTTAATGTCTTCTTATTGAATTTGAAAGCAACAAAGAAACAAAATAAATAATGAAACTGTACTGTACAGTATCTTCATTAGATTGCAAGTGATTAGAATAATAAAGCAGCTTCGGTTTTGGGGTTTTTAGTTGCAGCTTAGGCGCTATTTATTAATTTTTAAGGATTTCTAAAACCAAGATATAACAGAAAGTTACAGTAGGTACTGCTACGGCGCTCAAAAAACCGTTGCGACGAAACAAAACAAGGTTTTGGACACCTACGATTGCCCCACCTACCCGCCCCTGTCAACGTCTAGCGGCCACACGGCTACTTTGAAACCTCCGTTCAGGGGGGGGGGGAGTCCACAAAAAAAAAGGAAGGTGGAATTGGGTACCACTAGTCATCGCAAATTCGGAAAACACGATAGTAACATATGGCACGCCACGCAGCGGGTAAATGGCGTAACTAAGTCGTCTGAAACGATAAGACAAAGAAAATAAAAAATCGGACTTCAGCTAAGTAATCTTTATTTTAATGGTAAGTTAAGTACAATCAATTAACTCACAGAATTTATTTAAAAAAAAGGAAAAGTGATAATTAGAAATAAAAGTAATATAAAATAACAACTAAAAAAAACATGATGTTCAAAATTTAATCATCACAAAAAAAAGAATGAAACTAAGTATGTTATAATACAAAGGTATTTTTAATAACAGGTTCACTATCACCAGAGACGCAGATACGTATTTCGCCTTTCTACAGGCTCATTTGTACGCCCCTGCTGGAGAAAGGATATCCTCAGACACATTCACAAAAAAGAACCACAGGCTTAAGGCTTAACAATATTTAAATACGCTAAAGTTAAAATTTTACAAACTCGAATATTGGCCACAAAAAATTGAACAAACTTAAGTTTGACGAAGGTTCTATAATAATTTTAAATAAACAAATTAATGATTTTAATTTTAAACAAAACGAATCAAGAACATATAATGTCTTATTAATTAATTTAATTATTTAATTTAAACAAACGAATAAAAGAGAAAATGTATTTCAAAGTTCAAAGTCGTACGCTAGAAGAAAAAAGGAGAATTAAGATGTGCGCAAATAAAAACCAAAAAAGAAACTGGTCAAAGTACACGTTAGATTTTTACCAGCAAATGGTCGTTTGCTTAAAAAAAAAAAGTTACACATAAATAAAGAATTACGTAAATTATTTTGAATTTAGAAATATCGCAACAAAAAAAAAAAAATAAGGAAGGTTACTTTAATTACTTCCAACAAGAATAGGAATTAAGTTGGAAGAAAGGTTAAATAAGAGGGAAATTGAAAGGTGCTCTGTGGATAGATCTAGAAGAGAAATGATTTAGAAACTAGAGAGACACGGCAAAAATCAAAAGGAATAGGAATCTTTTGCAAAGTAATCAGCCTAAAGGGTTAGGGTATTGGATAGAGAACATCTTACGGAAGAAGGAAAAAATGATTAATAAGAATAAAATTGAAAGGGGCTCTGTGGGTGGCATCTAGAAGAGAAATGATCTTGAAACTGGAGGAACGTGGTAAGAAACCAAAAGGAATGGAAATCTTTGGCAAAGTAATCTGGTTAAAGGGTATGTAAACACTATGTATCAATTAGTAACTTCCGAAAAATAAAATAGTATTTATCTAAAATTTGGATTACGAAAATTACATCCCCCTCCATACATGTTGTAAAAGAGTTATTGTTTGTTCCTTCTCATAGTCACTGAAAGCTATTCTAGATGAATGTAACTATTTATTCGTATTAGCCGTGCATTTCTCAGAATTGATGTACAATTTAATAAAGTCCTTCCAGGAGAAATATTTTTCTTCGTAAGCTAATTTTTTTTCTGATAGCAGTTGTAGTAACGTTTACCAAATAAATACATGTATTTTTTGAAATTGTAGAAGCAACTTGTTCTTGATTTCAATATTGGAACAACAATAAGAGTTGAAATTTATAGTCATACAATTATAGTGAGTTAATTTCATTCATTATTGCCTGTTTCACTCTTCGAATGCTTCAACACTGGCGAAGAATTCGACTGATAGTACAGTTTCCGTCGGTTATAGCTATGACTGTCCTATGGAAATTACTTTGTCTTATATTTGTCACGTGAACGGTAATGGTTGATTTGGCGTTCATGATATTGAAATTAGTCAATGAGCGGCACTAAGTATTCTTCCACGCCGTCTATCCTAGCATCATGCACAGACGCGTCTATAGTAAAACAAAACACCTGTTGCATGTCCGGATAGCAATTATCACGCAAATATTAACTGTATTGTTTTCTCCACGCCAGATTTTTTTTTAATAATATTTCGATATCGTTATTGAAAACTTTATCTAAACCATATCATGTGAGGTATCATTTTAAAGTATTTTTCGCAAGGAATATTTTAATGATATTAATTTCATTGACATCACCCCTTTAGCTTGCGTCATTTAATTAATTTTTTATTCTTGGACATCCCTATTTGCAATATTATTTGGTCAACTACATCATAAAATAAGCCTTTTCAACACGAGTTTTCTTTAGACACACTCTGTCCAGTCTCCCAACCTTTGGTAGGTAAACATCTCTCACTACAAGTGCTTGTTCAAGTATATACAGCAAAGCGTCTATATCAAAACGAAATATGTTTGCATGTCTGGATAGTAATGATCAAGCAAATATTACCTTGAATTGTGTTCTCCGCGCCCAATTTTTAGTATGTAATATAATATTATTAAAGATATTTTTGTTTTAAATAAATAATCATAAAATTTTATTCGATTTAAGGATCGTAATTTTGTTTGTTTATAAACACCTAAATGCGGACATAGATTGGTCTTTATGGCACAGATTAATTTAAAATTGGGATGAAACAATTAGATTAATAAGTCAAACAAACATCAGTATAGATACATCTATTTAAAGTCAATACGCATTTATGGGAATTAAAAAACATTCGCTTGGATTTTAAATTGTAACACGACATGAACTAATGCCTAAGCTAACAGATCCTGCATGTGCTTACGGTGTACTTATAGAAACTCCGTCATAAATATTCCGAGAAATTTGATCTTGTTCCACAGAAAATTTTGTACCTTGTCAGATCACCGTCCACCTAATTGTTTCAATGTTTTTGTGTCAGTGCCGCTATCAGTTAGTATGATTGTAGCACTTCTGCTAGCAATATTCTGTAATTTATTTGCATTTGGTTATTTAAGAGATTTTACTGTTACACTTCGTAATATTAATAATTTTATAATCCCATTTCTAAATTACATTATTCACAAATACACATATTGAATTTAAAATATTAAAAACTACCAGCAATTTTGTGGTATATTTGATATATTTTCATCTCCAAGCAAAAACTTTTCTTTTGTATCACACTGGTCATAAATGATAACCCTCCAAAAACTATCTATCTGCCATCGAGCGGTCAACTCAAATATTCAACGTTCGCTTCGAATTTCTATTTTATATTTCGGTTTAGTTATTATTTAATTATTAATTATAAACAACTTCTCTTCTAATTATTTTCTTAATTACTAAAATTATTACTAATCCCGTATTAATGTTGACATGAATTTATAGTCACATTTAAATCATTAAATTAAATTGTATCTAACCTTTATCATGCGAGATATCATTTTAAAGTATTTTTTGCAAACAATATTTTGATGATATTAATTTCATTGGCATCGCAACCCTTTAGTTCGCGTCTTTAATTAATTCCTAATTCTTTAGACATCGCTAGCTTCAATATAATTGGTTATCTTTAAAATAGATCATAAAGCGACCCTTTTCAAACAACGTGGCTTCTTCAGACAAAACTTTTTCCTTTTTTTTTCCTAGCCGACATCAGGTAAACATCTCTCACGTGCTTGTTCAAGCATACGTAGTGAAGCACATGTCTGACCGCGACGTCACACAAAGGTAACCTCTGTATTGTTCGATACATATATTATTTTAATTACATTCACATTAATTTACGAAATAACAAACTTACTTTTCAGTGTGTACTGTTATTATTTGTCGTTACTTGTTCAACATTTATTCATCATTACTTGTTTATATGGGTTCTATTTTAACATATTTCAAGGCGTAATTTCTTATACAAATATTAAATAAAACTTTAGGGACAACTACGTGTTTTCTTTTAGTTAATAAGTCGTATTTATTTCATCATACTATACACGCCCTGGACCTTTAATGTACACCATCATCATCATAATCAGTATTTATTATTATAAATCACTTTACATTATTGTTAGGACGTTACAGCTAGCCTGCAACAAATCAACAAGATACGAGCTACATCTTTTAACAATTCGGCGGTTCCACGTCGTAAAATACACCATCCACTATCGTCTAGATAACACAGCAATCCTTCTAGATATATTCCGGAATGTATTTTTTCCTACCGGTAGCGAACTACACTTGTTATTGTAACAAGACTAAAATAAACTATCAATGTTGACGTATTTACGCTTTTGTTCAATAAATGCAGAAGTAGTTCTTGTAATTGCAATAAAGCTTTTGTTTATTGCAATTCTTCTGGAGGAAAATGGAAAAATGTGGAGACATTTAACTCATCAATTCTGAGTTTCATTTTTGTACAATCTTACAGAATAAAAGTTATTATTATTAACAATACAGTTAAATAAAATATTTAATTTATTTACTTTATTTAATATATGAGCAATATTGATTTTACCATGAGATAAATCTTCAAAAATATATCACTGCCGGATTAAAATCCCTTAACCAAAACATTCCTTTCGCATAATCCCGACACTAGCTATATAACACAGTAAGGTATCGCGATTCCGGACACAGCCATCCATAATATTTAGGGAGAAGATGTAAACAGGTATTACAGCAACCAGAAAACAAATGGCTTGTCCAACCAGCTACGCTAAAGGAATAAAATAAAATTTATTTTTTAACCCTGTTGTGTCGCTATGTAGGCATGTAATATACATGGATGTATTATGTGTATCGCGACCGCCTACATTTCGTTTTTCGAGTTGTTAAAGTTGTCCTTTGTTTGTTTACTACACGTAATTTTAACTCGGGATTTCATGATAAAGGGTAGTTGAAACATGTTAATCTACATGCTTGTGAAAGCATTCTACGTTAAAATGTTACGAGTATATGACAGATGTGATTGAAAATGTTTTTTTTTTGACTTTGTGTAATCCTCATATTGGCATCTTCTTTAAAGTAATAACAATGTTATTTGTTTCCTAAGGCTTCTGGATTTTCTTATCATTTCTGAACAAGTAAACTAAAATAATTCGAACATAAGAGAGCTAAAATTGAATTTATTTAAGAAAATCCCAAATATGCTTTTGTCTAACAGAGAATAATAGATAAGCTAAGAGAGTACTAGAGCAAAATCCCATACGATTTAGCAGAGGGGTCTAAATTTACATGTTATCCTCCTCTCGCTCACGTGACCACGCCCACAACATACACGAAATTCAAAAGTCGAAAACAGGTGTAAAACAGATCATAGCATAATGACAAGGTGTACCATCTTGTTGGAATATAATTTTTGGAGTTTTACTAGAATTCTTCTTGAAATCAATAATATTATAAGAATGATTACACAATGAAATGATGCCGTGCCGATATTGGTTTAACACGTTCAGTGCTAAGTCCAACGGAACTTTCCACAAGACTGAAAGGATTTTTTGAAATAAGACTTTCTAGTTTATGTTAAAAATCATAGTTTCTAGATAGTAAACAAATAATATGCAATAATTTATTAATTTCGCGTCAATTTTTTTTATGACGCACTAGTGCGTCATGAGCACAGCACACTAAAGTTTGTTCTCAAGTGCGCATGACGCATCTATGCATCACACAAGATATTCGTCTTTATTGTCATTGGCATACATAGTAATAACTAAAGTAGATATTCTAAATAAAATACATGCAACTAAAAAAGTAATCTCATAAAAAAAATTATCAGTAAACCTAATTGCTCCGAAATTGGTGGAGACTGTGGCTTGTAATCTGAAATAGAAATAAGAACACCCTAACCACAATATATATCAATAAATACTATATACGTATTTCGGCAACTAAGTTGCCATCTTCAGTAGAATAGCCTTAAAAACTGAAAAATGTTAAACGTAGCGTTTTTGGCTTAGGTAAACCTTAGAAGATATGCTCTTCACCAAATCGCCACTGGGATAACACTCAGTTTTTAAGGTTATTCTACTGAAGATGGCAACTTAGTTGCCGAAATACGTATATAGTATTTATTGATATATATTGTGGTTAGGGTGTTCTTATTTCTATTTCAGCCATTTACACACAAGCCATTTATTTAATTTTATAACGTACTTTGACTTACTTTACCCAAGAAGTACTTATTCAAAGCACGGCTTGCATTAACCGTTTAGCTCACAATTATGTTTCGGTTCATCCTGCTTAGAAAATGTATTTTTTAAAGTACGAATTTATCATCTAGTTCACAGTTATTTATTCAATCCTTTTTCTATTTTGTATTGTAGCCGCTATGGTCACCAAATATTTAGGCACAGCAACTAAGTATTGTAATGTTTAAATCAAAGGCTTGCCACCTGTAGTGACAGACACGTAGTTGCCCGTTAAGCCAGACGGACTTTCTACAAAATTTCATTACGGTTACATTTCAAAGGTCAACAATAATATTTCGTACCCACGATTTATCCAAGGTCGAGTCTGGGCAAAACCGTACGTACCTGACCCATCTATTTATCTATTCCATACAATATAGTGATGTCAAGCTTATGTAAACTTATGTACCTATTCTGTTTCGACCAATCATAAGAAACAGGGTGTAGTCTTATGACTACATTTTTCTTTACCTGGTTAATATTTTAGAATTAAAAATTGAAGTTTGCTAAGATCTATTAACGAGAGCACACATGCCATTTTAAGCAGCTTCACGATTTACTAGAATTAGAAATGTAACCAAGTTTTATAACAATATATTTTGCTTACGGCTTATATCACATTATTTTTGGTATTTAATAATTAAAGAGTGTTGTTCCTTCAACAAGTGTTTTTTTATTCTGCGAACCACTGAGCGAGAGAAGTGTGGTTTTTACCCACTCATGTATGTTTCAAATTATTTTGTTATATACGCATTCGGTTCGCTCGGCAAGTAGTGAAGACACGATAATACAGTTTTTTTATAGATATGGTTGTTACCGTCTATAGAAACACGTTGCTTAGTTCGGCAGTTATTATGTTGACAGCGTTGAATATTCTTTCACGCTCTGTCTTAATAATTTCTGGTTGATAGCAAGGTAGTTATGTTTGGTTGAATGTATCTCTTCTCCAGCAGGGGCGTACCGACGATCCTGTAAAAAGGTGAAATACGTATCTGCGTCTTTGGAGAGGAGATACATTCACAAATATATAACTTGTATTGTGTTCTTCACACCCCATTTTTAATAATATTTTATATTATTAAAAATACTTTTGTATTATACAAATTGGTGTGGTTTTTACCCACTCATGTATGTTTCAAATTATTTTGTTAGAAGACCTTCTATTCACAAGTTGAATCAACTACGATTCAACAAAAACTAGTCATTACAGAATTACGACCCGTGATTACGCAGAAGTGTCAAATCCAACCACATACGCCCTAACAATATTTGATAAGTATCTGACACATGGAAAATAATGAAAACGTTTTAAAAGGTTAATACCAAAACATGATATAAGCTAAAGCGCTGTTAACTGCATTAAGAATGACCTTGGCAACCAGAATTTATTGCTGTCCAGTGAATATGTAATACACGAATAACATAAATTTTACAAAATGAAACGAAACTCTAATTCATATCAAAATCTATACCATCTACATACTTAAAAAATGCAACTTTCGTGCAATTAAATAAGTCTATATCAAATGTCAAACAGTTCAGTTCTCGGATTGTTGAGTTTATTCGTTGTTCGATGGTAATGCACTGAAAAGATTATTATTTCTCGTAAACGCCATTGGTATTCTTATAGAGAAAACTTACAAACTTAACACCTTTTTAATTACAAATTTATTACATTTTTGCGAAGTAATGTGAATGTAATATTGCTTTCTACATTTTACGACGCTAATTATTCGAATTTTTTAATAGAAAAAATAGAAAAACTGACTTAAAGCCTTCCCACAATGATTCGAAATCACAGTCCTTAATAGCTTAGTGGTTAAAGCAATGGCCCGGCAAGCCATAAGCGTGGGTTCGAATCCTGCTTAAGGGCGATTTTTTTCTATTAAAAAATTCGAATAATTAGCGTTGTAAAATGTAGAAAACAATATCACACCTTTTCAATTATTTTATATTCTTAGATCTCCACTTAAAACTGCAATGAATTGAAAGCTAAACATTTTACTCGTTATTCTAAAAATATTTCCGTTAAATAGGCAACCTGCAACAGGCATTTAATATATCCAATCGGCAACAATACAACGTTACACCATAATTACATTAGGTCGGCAATCTGAACATTTCAACGTATTTTATATCGATTATTTAATATTTTGGGTAAACTGTTTCGCATTCAGCAGCTGCGGCTCTTGTTGGCCGTTCTAAATGTCAAACGGTGACGCGATCGTGTTTTAACGATTCAAAATTTAATTTCGACTCGTACAAACAGGTACAGTGCATTATCGGATTTAATTCTGGAATAAAACAGGTGCGAAAGTGTCATTTCGATGCGAAACGAAGCGAATGGAAACAATCAGGAGCCGAAGGCTAAATCAAAATGTATGATATAATGGCGATAAAACTATTCGAATTAGAATAATGATTATGAGTCGATGGAATACGGTGTTTGCAGAATGAATTTGATTTTTTTGAGCATTATTCTGAAAAACGAATCTCAAAGTTAATCGTTCTGATGGAAATTGATTTTGAAAATCGATTTTATCTAATAATAGTTTCAAACAAGTGAATACTTTATTAGTAGAGAACGGACACGCTTACCACATGACGCAAAGCCCAGTGCAGTACTGGCGAAAGGCGGTATTTCTAATATATTTAATTTTATTTATATAATTGGAAAACGAACGGGTGGTGATCTATAAAATTACGAAATACATATTTATTTGTTAAAAAGTTATATTTATAAAGTTTTTAATTTTATTTATATAATTGGAAAATATACGGGTGGTGATCTATCTATCTAAAATTACGAAATACATATTTATTAATTAATTTTATTTATATAATTGGAAAACAAACGGGTGGTGATCTATAAAATCACGAAATACATATGTATTTGTTGAAAAGTTGTATTTTTAAAGTTTTTAATTTTATTTCTATAATTGGAACATTTTTATTTGTTCATTTTGTCGTTCAAGTTTAGTAAAAGACTATTAATATTGACTAGCAATAGTTTCTCAAGGTTTTATTTTGTCAATTTTGTTCTCTTTGAATTAAGTACATCCTCTACATCGCAACTGGTTATAGGTGCATACTGGAAATATTCTTTTATTTCTTCATATTTAGCCGTTACATTTTGTGGAATTGTCTCCATACATAATTGCTGCAATGTAATTAAATCTGGATTTCTATTAAGAATTGCTTCAAACTTTGGCGAAGGCCACATCCGAAGTCACTTGGAATACTTTTCAAATTATTAACAGCCACATCTAATGTGGTTAATGCGTCATTTAATTTGAGATTTCGATTTTCAAAATAAGTGATTAGTTTTGGCAATTTTCCAAAGTGTTCGTGAAGAAAGTACAACTGATTTTTTAAATTTGGGATTTGTGTGAGCTCCTTGCACTCACCAATACTTCTAGCATCCTCCTTTAGCAGTGTTACGAAATGTTTTAGACTATCGAAATTCTCAGCATAATAACTAGTAGCTTCCAGCCATGTTCCCCATCTAGTTATTACTGGAGTGGGAGGCAGTGACAGAGATGGAAATTTTTCACTGAAAAGAGCTACTCTCACTGGTGCTTTTCTGAAAACTTTTTTAAAAGCTGATACAAGTCTATCAACTTCCGGAAAAGTGTCTCTGATATATTCACAGATACTGTGGAGAGCATGTGCTACACAAGTAATATGCAGCATATTAGGATATGTTTTTTTCAATACTCTGCCTGTTTTTAACATATACGCCGCACTATCACTGACAAATAAAAGTATTTTTTCTTTGTACGTGGCGTCCGAATGAAGCATTTTTTGCATATCCTCGTTAATGGTTTCAGAAACTGTTTCCGCATCAACTCTATTTATAACAATTGTTGCTATTACATATGAGTTATAGGGAATAGTTGGATGTAGTACACCAGCTACAACATTTACCACACAGCGTCCTAACATATCCACCGTTTCGTCGGCGCTTATCCATATGTATTGATTTAAAAGATGGCTTCTAATGCGTTCTACTGTTCTCGTATAGCACCTAGAAACATAATATTTGCGTAAAGTTGATTCATCAGGAACATTTCGACCAGTATATTTTTTAAGAAATGTCTTCATAATTGAATTGTTTAATTAAAATAATGGAATATTAGCTGCCATAAAAGTTTCACAGAGTTCTTCGTTAAAATTGTCAGATTCCAGCGGGTTCAATTATTTTTCGTGCTTTAAAGATCCTACGTGACGTTTTACGGTTGATTTATTGCAATTTTTCAATAACGCTTCACACACTTTACAATAAATTTCGGAATCACTGGCAATGTACATACAATCAGTATGGCCCTCAATCCAACTCGCCATTGTTTCACGATGCCATTCTCGACGCTCTTCCATTGTCTGAAAAAGTAAGAATATTCTAGATCCAAATAAGCGAAATTAAATAACGAAATTTTATGCACACTTACGTGAAAATAATTGGAAGATGTTGCTTAAATGAAAAGAAAAGGAATATACGTGCTATTTCTCTTACGAAATACGATAAACTTATTTATTTTATCTACGTACACGACACCACTGAAAAACACTATATTCTCCGAATACAATACCTGGGTTGTCCATTGTTATCGCACCGAGACCAGTTGGCCGAGTAAGTCAAACAAATACTTCATTGAAATACGCCGGGATGTACTGAGCGACGTTATACACAATTCCAATTGCCGATTGCGTTTTGTGGAAATTGCATCCGTTCTCTACTAATAATAGTTTCAAACAAGTGAATACTTTATTAGAACCTTAGCGTATCGTTCGTTTTGTCTACACACAGAATGTGTTCGGGTCCAAAACGACCGATTACGTGACAATGACTGGTTAATATCACCTAACTTCTTTTTTGTATTATAGTAAACATTTTATAGCGATAAAACAAACATTTATTTAACAAAAGGAAATTGAACAATACATTTCAAACAAAAAAGAAGAACTAAGAATGCATGTTTACTTAAAATAAACAATGCAGAATGTAAAAATAAACATTTAGTAAAAAATTTAATTTATAATTGATAAAAGAATAAGTAAGTTTGTGAAAGCTAAAAGTCAGTTTATCTAATTGTAACACTGTTTGCATATTTGCTCTAAATATTTCTTATGATAATACAAGAGTTGTCTTTTATATTTTGCATATACAGCTGGAATGAAACAGGAGAGCTTTTAAAGATTTTATTGTTTTTTGAAATATTCTCCACGAAGATTTATGCACTTTTGCATGCATTGGAACCAACTTTAGAAGCAGTTCTTTCCACTCCTATGTTGGTACGAAATTTATTTGAACAATTTTATCTACGTTGGGACTTGAACTCAAGTCTACGGTTTGCCGGACCAACGTAGACAAAATATTTCAAATAAATTTCGTATGGTTTGCGTTGTAATTTCTAGACAGCAATTACATTCACATTTACCTCGCAAAATAACACCAATTCGAAAATATTTTAAATATTTAATATAAAAGCCGACAATTCCAAGAATTTATCAAATTATATATTAAATGAACGGCTAAGAAATTATATATATATATATATATATACATATATATATATATATATATATATATATATATATATATAATAACTTCGTGACCTTGGTATGATAAGGTAAACCTAATCAGTAGGCGATTAAAGGTCTGTATATTACTTCAAAATATATGTATTTAAAAAACTCTACATGTTTCGGCTGTATACGCCTTTTTCAAGAGAATACAAAATATGAATGACAGGATATAAATGTCCAACATTTATATCCTGTCATTCATATTTTGTATTCTCTTGAAAAAGGCGTATACAGCCGAAACATGTAGAGTTTTTTAAATACATATATTTTGAAGTAATATACAGACCTTTAATCGCCTACTGATTAGGTTTACCTTATATATATATATATATATATATATATATATATATACATTATAGTAGGCCACTCTGTATGAAAGTATAAATTTATATAATTAAAGTTTGTCTGGGACTTGTTGGGACTTGAGTCCCAACGTAGACCATATTTTTCAGATAAAAAATTTCGTATGATTTCCTTTGTAATTTGTAGACAGCAATGTTTACATCCCCACTTACTCTGCAATTACATACATTCTAATTTAATATTTGTAAATATTTCATGTAAAAAGCCGAAAAACTCCAATAATTTAGTAAATGTTATATATATATATATATATATATATATATATATATATATATATATATATACAAGGTGTGTATAAATTGGCGGACCCACTACACGCGGCGATGTTCTTCGTTAAATTCGGAGTCCAAAATCCTAATACGAAAATGTTGTACCATGCTCCATATCTTTGCACGAGGTTCCTAAATTTCGGACTTTCAGTCTTGAAATAAGCATTATTATTCGATATTTGTTGACAGAAAGAGCTACAATTTAGAAGAAAGAAGAATTGTTGTTATTATCCTTTCGTTAAAGTTTTCTTTTTGATTTTAAAGTTTGTTTTAAATATTTGTTTATTAACTTATTTTGATGAAAAACACATCTGACAACGTTGTAAAACAATAAGTAGGCAGCCTAATGTTTTTCTAGTCAAATACATTACTACTGCCAAATTTTGACACTTATGTAATCTACCTATTTCATTCGACTTGCTTATTTTTCGTGTTTATTTGTATAATTTTGTTTAGTTTTCGTATTTATTTATATAGTTTTAATCAGTTTTCGGGTTTTCGTGTTTACTAGTTGTTCTGTTTGTTTATTATGAATTTTACGTTCAACGAATATGCCGATATGTACATGATATACGGTTTCTGTCGTGGAAATGCTAGCATGGCAGGGCAGGAATATCGAGTACGTTTTCCAAATCGGAGGCATCCAAGCAGCTATGTCTACAAACTGATGGATTTCAATTCGAACAATTATGTAGGTAATAATTACATTGATTTCTATCAAGAAGATGTACAAAAATTAGTCAATATTATCAAAAATTTTTAAAACTTTGTAATATTTTCGTAATAAATATGTAATCTAAGAAACCAATTTTATTTCGTTTGTTTCTTTTTTAAATTTAAAACGTAAGGTTCACATGACGGCGTGTAAAAATGTTCCGAAGATTATAACTAGCACATGCGTGTTCAATATTGCCAAATGTATGTTTCTTTCAAATTCATTCTGAAGACAAAGGAAGCCTGATACATCGTTTTAGGATTAGGACTTTTAACTCAAAATTTGACCAAGAATGTCGCCACGTGTAGTGGGTCCGCCAATTTATACACACCTTGTATATATATATATATACTCTAATCTAGCAATAGCAAAGTATTGTGGTGTTCAGCTAGTAATTTATAAAATCATCTCAGATAAATTCACATAATTCCATAGTTAAGTAAAAAAAAAGAGAAAAACAACTCCTCGCTGGCTATTAAATATTTTTTAAAGCTAACTAAGTATGTCATTTCATACGAAATTGCTCGTAGTATTTTCTACACAGAACACGTAGAACTAATATATTGTCGGCCTTAACTTCAGACATGTATTGACACAGTTATACCCAGTACAACATCGGCGACAGTATTCAGAAGAAGAAAGAACCGACCATTTATTATTTCTAAACAAGGTATACGCATCCCATAAAAGAACTACACTCGGTGATATATAGGGTCATGATCAACGCCATCTCGCAACAGACCAAGAAAAAATACATTTACTTCATTTGTTTCTGGCCATGACAAATAAGTGTCTTTCTTAGTACAACGACGACCTTAGGATATCTTTTTTCTTTTTCATTTCGCGTAACACACGACTATACTTCCCCCTCACCCCTTCGGAACGACGCACGGTGGCAGATTCAAGTCTCTCGGCTCGAAAAAGCTGCCGAAAGCATTCGATACTGTGTTGTGCGGAATGGCGGTTATATGAGCCCAGCTATGCGGGCGATCTGTGATCAAAGGCGAAGCTATACTTTTTCAAAGTAGAGGTCTGGGATGGAATCATTTTTATTTTGATTTGTTAGTTTCCTTTTCACGTGGGAAGAAACGATAAGTTCTTGTTGTTGACAACTACGAGATGCTGGAAATATATGTACACAAAGGTGACTTTGAGATAGAAGTGTTTGTTCGAAATATCCATTTAGAATATTAGTTTCCCAACTGGGATTATAGCAAAGAAATTAATAAGGAAACGCAAACTATTTGTATATTTTATATCTATGTCTAGTTAGTGCTGAAAAATACTCCGACGCGACATATATATGTAGGCATCGCATAATTATGCATTTACATAAGTGCATATGCAAATGCATATTGCTATGAATAGTGGTTTGAAAATTTAGCACGCCACCATCCACAACTAGTTTTCCCAACTAGGTTTTTCAGCCGGTGAATTTTCAAATATGAGACTTCTAACTTCTCGGGTTCCACTTAGGAAATACGTGAGTAAAATGAGTTAAGCGCCAGTGTAATGTTCACAAAAATTTATTTACTTATTTTATATAAGTTAAGTTAGAACAGCAATATTAGTATTAGTAAAATGAAACAAACGCAGGATAAAAATTAAAATTAATATTTAATACAAAATAAAAAAAATAAAAAATATATCTTTACAAATTATAAAGATGCTGTATTATACAAAAATACTTGAGGTGAAAACATTCATTGAAAATTGAAAGCTAAATGAATGGAAAACATCCTCTAAATGACACTGATCAAAACTTATCTAAAAATAATCAAGTTTAATATTAATTTCTCCCCAGAGAACCACACTGTATAATCAGATACTGATACACGAACAAAACTTACGCATGTGCAAAAGAGACGCACAAAAAACCCTTAATCCAATCGAACAAACTTTTCAATTATAATTTTAACAAAGAAATGTTAATAATAAACTGTATTATCTGTATTTCTAATAATTAATTCTCTTAACTACAAGCTTGGATACAATAGAAATATACTTATAATAATTTTATATATTATGATGACGTCATATAATTTTAATTCTACTTACAATTTTTAATAGAGACGAAGAAGGTGCTTAATCAAATTTAATCATCAAATAGAACAACGAGAATTTATCTCTATAAATATCGGGAACTTTAATAACAATATAACAAAATCACTTTCGATCAATTAACCCGAATTAATTAAAATATATTTAAATATATTTCACAAAGCAACCTTCTAGTTCGAACTATAAATTACGTCTCCACGTCTCTACAATTTTCATATCCAATGCACTCCGGGAAAAAGCAATTTTTCCCTCGCAAAATTAATAATGTACAGTCCCGTTCAAAAAATTGTATTTTAAATATTTAAATATTAAAAAAAAAAATCCATAGCTATATGTTAGTTTTTGTTATGTATAAGTGCATGTTTTGAACCTTTTTAATTATAAATGTATATTTGGCCTTTTTTCAGCAAAATATTATTTTGAAACAGTTTAGGACTTCATATAAATATTTAATGTTCCTGTTAGTTAATTACATTTTTGCGATTTCTATTGTTTGTATGTCTACAAGTTAGTATTATTTAAAACTTTTTAGTAGAAAGACATTTTGTATATTAGTAAAATAACACCCATTAAGTAAATACCTAACGCAAATAGACACTTTATCGCAGACAATTAAATAATCTTCTAAACCATTGAATAGATAGGTGAAGTGAATAGCAAGTTAAAGATGAATTTACTATAAACAGCGAGTGTTTTGAAACAACAATACTTGGAAATATTAAGAGGATTACCGGGGATTACCCGGGTAATCGAACAACGAGAAAAAATATAGCGGGGATTTTCTTAATTTTACGAGGTCCGTTCAAACAATCTGTATTAGTTGTATACTAGTTACAATAGTATTAACATCAATCAACATGCCAAAAGGAAAAAGCGTGTAACTGCAATTTTAAGTCAATTTGTGAAGGATTATAATGATTTTATAACAGATGGGTGTCTGTTATTTTGTAAATATTGCGAATTTCATGTTATGGCGGCAAAAACTTTTCAAATCACTCAGCATCTTCAAATTGGAAAACATGCAGGCATTAAAAATCGTAAAAGGGAAAATAACGAAGGACAAGTGTTAATTTCTAATTTACTACGGCATTGACCTTGTTACACTTTGCATATATAGGATGTTAGTTTAGTTTTAAATAATATTTCTCTAAATATATCTGGCATTTACAATATAAAATTCACTTAGACATTTTCCTGTATATTCGTTGCCAAGTAGAAAGTCTTTCTTTTGTGCTCGCTCAAGCCGCTAAATCCTTGGTCTTCTACCTGCTTAGGACCTAACGGTGGAATTATAGATACGTTTCGATTTTAAAATTAAGTTATTATTAACTTAATTACGTACGTCTTCTTTTATATATGTTGTCTCATATCATTTGAAAGGTTGACTCACAAGGGATATTTTAATGATATTTATGTCATCGATAGCACCACTCTTCAGGTCGCGCTTTTGATTAATTATTATTCAAGACGTCGACTACTTCGATTTACCCTCTCCCCACTTAGGTCAATACAAACCTTTTCTACAGCCTTCTACAACCAGTGTTCGCCTCTACACAAATTCTCAGGCGTCTCTTTACAACCTTTGTTAGTTAAACATCGTACTCGTTGTATTGTTTAAGTAAACGATTACACCTATCACGCCGCCCGGCCACTGTTGCTTCTAAGGTAATCTGTATTGTTCTATATAAATTATTCTCTTAAGTTAATTCAGATTAATTTAACTGATTAATTTCTTATTCCTACGGCCAAACATCGCTTTCCATACTTGTCCAAGTATAAATGTCGCCCCCAAGATGTACACCTAGTTAGTAATAAGTGGCCCAAGACGAAAAGCTCGTGCTAATAATAAGTGGCACCAAGACGTGAGGCTTGCTAATTACCTAAACGCAGGGTATTCGGTGAAGAACTTTATATTGCTTTTATTTGCGCTGACATTCCGTTCGCTAAATTAAAGAATGTAGTTTTTCGCAACTTTACATTGAAGTACACAAAAGAAAATATTCCAGATGAATCGACGTTTAGAAAAAAATACGTTTCCGAGTTATGTAGAACAACACAGCAAATTAAGAGAAAAAGGATCATTCTATTTGGGTGTCGTAGGACGAAACAGCCGACGTAGAACAAAAATGCATAGCAAATTTTGTATTTGGTATATTAGGAGTTAATGAAGAAAAAGATAAATCATATCTGCTGACTTTAAAAGTGCTGGACAAAGTGAATCATTTAATAGTCGCTGCTTTTTTCAACGATTCTCTAAGTTTATTGAAGCAGTCTGGGATTACGAAAAAATGCTACTAGTTTGTAGCGATGCTGCACCATATATATGCAAAGTAATGCGGTGATTACAGATTTTGCACCCAAACATGACACATGTGATCGGTGCAGCGCATATTTTACACCTAGTAGCTAATTTAGTTTGTATTCTTTATCCAGACGTTAATTTGCTGATATCGTCTATGAAAAAGATTTTTCTTAAAGCACTAATTCGTGCCCAGAGCTATCGGGAAATTTCAGGGGATGTTTTACTTCCACTCGCGCCAATCATTACAAGATGGAGACTTGGATTGACACTGCTGCATATTACGCTAAACATTTTGAAATTTTGAAGTAAATTGTCGATGAATTCGACTTAAACGTTTAGTAAAACTCCAGAAAAATTGTTATCATCAATGAATTAAACGCAGTGCTGTCAAAAAATACGGGCATTCAGTAACTGAAGAATATCAATGAGGTGTTGTGAAACATTTAAATGCCAGTGACATTGTAAGATATGAATTTGTACCAATAGTGTCCTGTGATGTCTTTTCAAGTAGGTGTTCGCGTCCGTAGTAGTACTACACGTGCTCTCTGGGTACATGAACTAGCACAAAAAGCAGCCAGATAATCCAGAATTTCCTGGATCTCCAGGCTATAAGCACATCATCGAAATTACTTGTATTGACACCAAACCAAAAGTTATTCCGCAAAGCATTGTCGAGCCAGGTCAAACTTAAATAGAATCAGATCAAACAGTGGAAGGATAGCTTGCGCATGTGCTACAAGGTTGCTGACACGGAGCTGCGCGTTAACCATACGCCATATGGTTGAGGATTATCCTCTGAGACGATTTGGAAGAGAGTTTAAATGCGTCGGAAGGTGCAATAGACTATTTTAAATCATGAGATGTTTGTTAGTAAATAATTTATTTGTGTTGTATACTCTTCATTTTTGTATATTTGTATTTTGTATATTTTTTATATGTATAGGTGTGCTTAGTGCTATACGCTAAGTAAATAATAACTAAAGACGGCAGACTATATGCCCGAACAGTAGCGTGATGTGGAGGGATCGAATAGAGGCGTACGACGATCAATTCAGTTGCCGTTGAGACGTTGTAAGCGATACATTGTTAACACAATCGTGTTGAAAATGTCGGGAGTGCGTAGAAACAATGCATCGACTCGGTTGCATGCTAACGTAGTAAAGAAATTTTTACATCGGTTTCCCGATTTAATATATGACGGTACCGTAGTGAAATGTTTAGTTTGTGAAACAACTTTATTAACTTGGAAAGCAAGTCAGTGCCAAAGACATATAAATAGTGACAAACATAAATCGAATAATAGTGGACGCAGATCATATAATAAATTTGTGTGTAATTTAACAATGATGTTAATTGCGACCAATATACAAATGCAGAAAGTGGAACACCCAATGTTTCGTCAGTTTTGGAAGAAATACAATCCTACGTGGAAATTACCAGCAAGAAGTACGCTACGGAATTGCGTACCGTCAGTGCGTGAGAGAATTGTAAATTGTACGAAAAATACGGTAAAAAAGAATTAACAATAGACGAAACTACAGATATTAAAAAACAGTCCATCCTAGCCATTCTAGTACGGACGCTGACTCCGCAAGGACCTTCTCCTCCTTATTTACTAACCTGTAAACGAATGCAAGGGTGTACTGCCAGAGCGATATATGATGTATTAATAGAAACACTACACAAATTTGAGATTTTACCGAAGCAAGTGTTAATGTTAGTTACCGATGCTGCCAAGGTTATGTGTTCCACGGCAAACTTACTCAAAACGATTCAACCAAACCTGCTGCATGTCACATGTTTGCTTCACGCTTTACACCTTGTAACAAACACTATACGTACAACTTATCCTGATGTGGATCAACTGATAGGACAAACGATAGCGGTTTTTCTTAAATCTCCGAAACGGATTCGGCTATTTCATGCGCTCTGTCCTGATATACCCGAGCCGCCGCAACCAATTCTTATACGATGGGGTACTTGGTTAGAAGCAGCATTTTATTATTACAAACATTTTGAGAAAATGAAATCAGTGATTTTACAACTAGATGCCAAAGAAGCAGCTGCAATACGGCTCAGCCAGGTTCAATTTAACAATCCTCAAGTTGCAGCAAATTTAAAAATTATTTACGACAGTTACGTTCCAATACTGGACGCAATAAAAAATTTACAGAACACTGCGCTGTCCTTATCGGACTCATTAGCAATTATTGACCACGTAAAACTAGTGCTGCATATCCTTGAAGATGAAAAAAGTGATTGTGTCCGTGAAAAATTTAACAGTGTATTAGATAAAAATGTAGATTTTACAAAATTAGGGCAACTTTTTACCAATACTGAAGATCCGTTGTACAGATACAAAGAGCGCTTTAACTATGCAAATATAACATCTCTCAACGTCGAACAATCCTTCTCTGTATATAAACATATATATATATATACGTCGCCAGAAACATATATTATGGTGCAGTTTTTTCATCGCGCACATCCGCATTTTTTTGCAACAATGTAAACATGTTGGGTAAGTTATTTATGTTTTGTCTTAACATTTTGTATAGGGATTTGATATATTTATTTTTAAGTAAGCGCACTGTTATTCTGCTAAACTCTCCACGCAACGCCACTGCTGGGGCACAAAGTCTGCCGTCTTTAATAATAACAGTACAAAAATATTCTAGCCGACAATAGGCACAAATTTATTTTTGTTCTGTTTTGTTACATCACGTTGTAGTTAAATGTAATTATAATTCTTTTCTATAATTTCAATAATTTTGAATCTAAAAAAAGTGTTCGTGTGTTAACGTAAAGATAAAGATGTCTTAATATAATCAAATTAATTTTATTTTTTAAAAGTTTAGTTTTAATTAATGCATATTTAAGTGCATATTCTGAATGTTTTTTGTATATACTTGCATGTATATTTTGAGTTTTTTTTTAGTGCGTAATTATGCTAAGCCTAGTTATAATACTTGACGTAGATGTTACACTTAATTACTAAAAATAAATATTTAGACAGAAATTATCGAAAATTAGGGCATTATTTACATACAATCAAATTGACTGCATCGGTTAATTCAGGATTTTTAGAAAACATATTGAGTTATAAAACTACTTAACTGGCAAGTACAAATAATTAGCAGGTACTAAATTTTAGTGAACGTAATTTTATGTGGCAAAAATGACAATTCGTTATTCATAGAATTTTCAATCAAATAAAAAGAAATTGAACTAAAATAAATGCTTGTAGATTTATATCGGTAATTTAATGAAAACAACAAAAGTTTTAATTTACTGTCCAGTATCTTAAAAAAAATCCAAACTTCTTTTCTTATATTTGAGATACAGTGTATATAAACACCAATTTGAAACGATGTTTTATTTGATGTTGCGTTTTGAAGTGATGTTAGGGAATAAAATACGAGAACGGAAAGGAAACAACAAGTATAATACATAGATCTATACCGACGTACAAATAGAATTGAATTTGCCTGTGTGTGCACTACACATATATTGTTATGAAACGCTAAGCCGTATCGTTCGCTGGGAACAATAACGAAAAAACAATTCCCTAAAAATGAAATGTAAATATAGGTTTTTAAAAGTGGGAGCTTTTATTGTGTGAAATAGACGGAATACATTTACGTGAATATCCATTTAGTACCACACTAGACCTGTACAAATATTTAGATTGTTTGATTTCTATGTATGTGTTTGGAATATAGTTTATCAGCATTGTTAGTTTGTTACACATTATATTTAGTTCAGTGTTATCTATTCCTCTCTCTCTCTCTTTCTCTCTCTATAAATATATATATATATATATATATATATATATATATATATATATATAGTAGATTTAATTAGTTTGCGATTTAAGGTCCGGTTTTACTTAAAAATGAATATATTTAGAACAATCTTACATGTTTCGGCAAATGACGCCTTTCTCAAAGAATTAAAAATATAAATTTATATTTTAAATTCTTTAAACCAGACCTTAAATCGCCAACTAATTAAATCTACCATAACATACGAAGGTCACGAAATAATTATCTATATATATATATATATATATATATATACAGGGCGTTCCCTGAGATAACCGACAAACTTACATGATGTGTTCTAGAGATGATTCTGAACAAAAAAGTCTATATATACTTTAGCTTAATTTTTTTTGTTCTTTAGATTGGAACAAAAGAAGAAAACTGTTTCAGTAATGTATTTAATCATAAAATTACGAAACAAACTAGTAAACTAATATTATGTAGCAGTTGCTCAAAATATTCGCCTCTTCTTTCTAAACATGTTGCCAATCATTTTATAAAATGACAAATATGTAACACGAGCGCCAGCATGTTTTATCAACATGACAGCGCTCTACCGCATTTAAGTTATCGACTTTCTAAACCAAAATTTTCCTGGACGGTGGATAGGCAGAGGGGGGCTGTATTATGGCCTTCGCGTTCTCCCGATCTTTCGAAATTAGACTTTTTCTTTTGGAGTTGCCTAAAAAATCGTGTTTACTATAACGGTAAGCTAAACACTCGAGAAGAATTGATCGAAAGAATAGTTGCAGGTGTAGATTCCTTACGAAATGAACTTCCATATATTAACTGAAAACAGAATATGGCCCAAAGACATGTTCAGAAAGAAAAGGCGAACATTTCAAGCAATTATTATAATATTAGTTTACTAGTTTGTTATGTAATGTCATGATTAAATACATTACAGAAAAAGTCTTCTTCTTTTGTTGAAATCTAAAGAACGGAAAAAATCAAGTTAAAGTGTATATGGACTTTTTTGTTCAGAATCACCTCTAGAACACATTGTGTAAGTTTGTCGGTTACCTCAGGGAACACCTTGTATATATATATATATATATATATATAAGGTAAACTTATACTTATATATATATATACACATATAATATATATATATATATATATATATATACAAGGTGTTCCCTGAGGTAACCGACAAACTTACACAATCTATATAGATAGATAGATAATTTCTAAGCCGTTCATTTAATATATCAATTGATAGATTCTTGGAGTTTTTCGGCTTTTATATGAAATATTTATAAATATTATCAAATTAATATGTACTTGTGAAGTAAATGTGAACGTAAACATTGCTGTCTACAAGTTACAACGCAAGTCATACGAAATTAAATTGACATTTTTTTTCTACGTTGGGACTTGAACCCAAGCCTACGGTTTGCCGGACCGTCGTTTTAACCAACAAGCCACGATAGACCTTGGTTCGAGCTAATTAGAACCGCATTATAAGGTGACAATGTTAATGATTCAGATGTCAATTATTGAAAGTAGATGTCAGTTTTGAAAGCAGAAGTCATTTTTGGAAGCAGATGTCAGTTTTGAAAGTAAATGTCAGTTATTGAAAGTAGATGTCAGTTATTGAAAGCAGATGTCAGTTTTGAAGGTTTGAAATTGCTAATTATTACTCCATAGCTATATGTAAAAACTCCAAGAATTTATCAATTGATATATATATATATATATATATATATATATATATATATATATATAACATTTGATAAATTATTGGAGTTTTTCTGCTTATTTTATATGAAATATTTACAAATATTAAATTAGAATGTATGTAATTGCAGAGTAAGTGGGGATGTAAACATTGCTGTCTACAAATTACAAAGCAAATCATACGAAATTTTTTATTTGAAAAATATGGTCTACGTTGGGACTCGAACCCAAGTCTACAGCTATCCGGGCTGTCGCCTTTACCACTAGGCCACAATAGACCCAGGTTCAAGCCATATAGAAATGCATTACAAAGTAACAGTGTAAAAGAATCAGATGTCAGTTATTGAATGTAGATGTCAAGCTGAAAGCAGAAGTCAGTTTTGAAAGCTCATGTCAGTTTTGATAGCAGATGTCAGTTAGTGAAAGCAAATATCAGATTAGAAAGCAGATGCCTATTTTGAAATTAGCTGTGAGTTACTGAAAGTAGATGTCAGTATTTTGAGAGCAGATGTCAGATATGAATGTTTGAAAATGCTAGTTATTACTCCATAGCTATATGAGTGTTTAGATAATTTCTTAGCCGTTCATTAAATATAACATTTGATAAATTATTGAAGTTTTTCGGCTTATTTTATATGAAATATTTACAAATATTAAATTAGAATGTATGTAATTGCAGAGTAAGTGGGGATGTAAACATTGCTGTCTACAAATTACAAAGCAAATCATACGAAATTTTTTATAAAAAATTTCGTATGATTAATTAAAATTAAAATATTAATTTTATTTACATTTACTATTTAGAGGGTCGTGGAGCTAAGAAGGTTGTGAGTCGCTGCCGCAATGTATCCTTCGTCATTGTTATCACTTTAATTTTATTGGCGTACGCCCCGTTGCGGTCTCTTTGAAAACGCCTACCGAGTGAATTTTAGACAATTTCTTTGCAAGAAATTCCGTAGTCAAATCCAGTGATACACATACACATCAATTAACATTATTTCTATATACACTAATTCACTTATGTAAATAAAATAAACTACAAAGTACATAAGTGTGTTTAATATAATATATTAAAATAATAGTCCTCACGGTTTTACAACCCGCGCTTCAAAAGAAAAGAAGTAAAAAAACCCAGCTCGCAAAAACCTACAAATCGATTGACCGCCCATCGTATTCACCATATCTGGCCTCCAACTACTTTTCCTTGCTTCCTGAGCTTAAAGTTTCGCGCGAAGGACAGAGATTTTCGTCGAACGAGACCATCGCTTACGTGAACGCTTATTTTTCGGAGCAAAACGCCAACTACTACTTGGAAGGATTAAAGAGGTTAGAGCATCGCCGGGAAAAATGTATTGAAAAATAAAACTACATTTGACCGGAAAAATACTTGTTTCCATGTTAGGCTCATAATATTTAAACAACCCTGGTAATTGTTCTTTAATATTACAGAAGTAAATGATGAGGAATATGTAACGTCAGATATTTATAACTTGTTTTTAAAAGAACTTGTCCTTGCAGAAGTAAAGAGCTTGCAAAATACGTAGATATAAAGTTACAAAGACCTGAAACTTTTGAAAGAACTCTTTAGCGGGAGATCTGGAACGAACATGGTTCAAAAGACGATTTCACGACAGTGTTGATTCGCTTAGATTCTTCTACTTTTGTGCATACGTATTTGAGAACAGGAAGAAATAAAAAATACACGGAACAGGACGTCTCCATCTTAGCCCTTGGAAAAACTCCAATTAAAATTTTTAATAAGACACTTCTGTCGCTTGTGAAATAATCGGATTTGTACAACGGGGACTAAATTAGAGCGACGATAAGTTTGCGTAAAAACAGCCGTCAGGGAATTCTAACATATAACGTGTACATTGGAATTCCTACGAACGCTTCCGTTAATACGTCAATCGTAAGTTATATCTTTAACAGCATTATGACACTCATTACAAGAGAAGTGTAGAATAACACATTATCGACATATCGACATCCTTTTAATAACACTGGTCAACACGGGATGGTTTTATTATACACCAATACATGGAATTAATGTCTTTTGTTATGCTGATTCTGAATCTGATTTAAAATTTGCTCCATCGCGTCTGGATTTTGAGATATTTTCTGAAATAATTTTTTCAAAAAACGCATTAAATTTTACAAAATTTCAAAGTTACTTTTACATAAGAAATCTACTATTATAAATACTGTTCTGTCGAACATTATGTGGACATGTCTGAACATGTCCTTGCATGCTTCCTAGGGAATTTTTGAAAAATATTTTGCATGCATATTCTATATAATTACATCTTTCCATTTTTCGTTGTCTTTTTCTTTCAAGGACACTCGGTATAAATCTAATTTTTTTTATGTACCACATTTAACCAGCAGCAACATATTAATAAACTGCATGAAAGGTCAAGATGTTATGTGAGTTATGGTAAGAGTTTTTTTCTTAATTAATGAGCTTAATATATGTTTCATAGTTACAAAGTAATCAGTAATGTGTATTCAAGCATAAAACATCTGTTAAACATGTATTGAATACGTCAAAAAAGATACACATAAGAGAGAAAAAAGCTTTTTAATTCGAAACACACTATAAATATATCGCAACATCATCAGAAGCTATTTGATTTAGTAAAAACGTTATTTGTGATAAATAATTCATTCTTCTCTCCATTTCTTCCCATATAATACTCCACAGATGCCAGTTGTACACAATTTCAACAAGATGCCGAAGGTTATACTGATTTTTTCCAATTCAACGAGCTCTACGCGATTCCTTTTCCATCTTCCTTCAGATAGTAGGCGAATAAAATCAGTCGAACTTTCTAGGTCGTTGAATATTTTAGTAAAACAGGGATATTTGTGTCTATGCTCCATTACACTATCTCCAAGTGAAAAAGTATACTTTTGCGTAATTGCTCAAGTTACACTGCTGGATTTTTTGTGATTGATTTAAATAATGCGAGAGAAAATGTATATATATATATATATATATATATATATATATATATATATATATATATACATATATATATATATTAATATACGCCAAAAGGTCGTATAATAAATACAAAACCAAATGATTTAATATACTGAAGCTGATAAGGTGATTTTAATAAAAAATATTATAAATATCTGTTTTAAATAAGGTTTCAAATATTACATACAGATGGAGTGGTTTAAAATATTTTATCTGTTACATGCGTATAATTCAAATGATAAATAATCGTTTAATAACGAAGTATACTTAACCTCAACAGCTTTACAGGTGAATAACTTCTTATAAATTTGTGTTAAATGTCCGGCTTACAAGAACAATGCGACTCTTTTTGTTGTGCATAAAAAAAAATACACTTAAAATGTAGGTTCGGTGGTTCAATAGAATACGTACAAAATAAGATGGTGAACAACACAATAAATAATAGTTTTTTTTTTAAATGTAAATTCTACTAAATGAAACGAGTGAGTAAAGGAATAATGTAAATGCTTTAATGGAAGTGTTAATTAACAGGTAAAGTGATAGATATAATAAATTAGGATTAATCAAAATGAATCATGTCACGTGATAATATTAACATAAAATAAATTCTAGGTTAAGCACTGAGAATTAACGAAAGTGAATTTAATTAAACTAACATACATAAATGCTTCTTTTAAAATTGAATATATGTAAACAGGGGAACTGTATTCTTCTAGTGTTAAAATTAAATAATTCTAATACTAAATGTACCCATAAGGTATATCTATTCTAAAAAATCTTTGATAGAGGTTTTACTTTATGAAATGAACTAATTCAATATTTTCAAAATTTGTAGGAGATTGAAATAATACTTACGTTTGAAATAGACGGGAATGGGTTAGTCTGGAGTCTTCTTGTGTATCCGAAAATGCAGGATTCAGGTTTAGGCGGGTACTCGGACGGCGTCACCGCTTATCTTCGATTTAGCTGTATGCTATTCCCGGTGAAATGGAATTTTTAGTTTATGCGGCACTGGATAAACAGGTGATATTTTTATAGGTTCGTAGTATAGTCTTTCTAATTTATTTAATGATTTTTCTTCTTATTTCCAGAGAGGCACTTAAATACGTCGATGTGTTTTTTTGGAGTTTTTTACCTAGTGACGCTAACTCTCGTTTGTTCCGAATGCTAGCTTCTTATTCGTCTAATTTGTATGTATTAATATAATCTCGCTAATTAATTTTAATGAAAATGATAATTTAATTATTCAAATTATATAGATACTTAACAAAAATTGCATATTTTATTTTAGTAAATAAATAATTGTCATGTGAATGTTAATAATTTTATATTATGCTAATTTTTGATTGGGATATTTCCCGCTGTATTTATTTCAAATAAGTACAGTTTTCCCTAAAATAATTCGTGTCATTTATTATTGATCAATTAAGTTGAAATGTCTTCGGAAATACAAGATATTGAAATAAAATGACTAAGGCAAATGAAAAGATAAAAATAAATAAATATGAGAATTCGTTTTGAACAATTAAAAACGCGAAACCAACTTTATTGATATGACAGAAGAAGAATTCAGTTCCAATAATTTCTTATTTTCTCATATTTACATACAAACGTTAACGATCTGTATCTTACAAACTAAGGCATTCTTATGTGTAGGCTTGACCTACCACAATATATATATATATATATATAAATATAATATTTTCGTGACCTTGGTATGATAAGGTAAACTTAATAAGTCGGCGATTTATATTTTTTATATCCTTGACAAAGGCATCATTGCCGAAATATGTAGGGTTGTTTTAAATATATATACTTTGAAGTAATAAACCAGACCTGTAATCGCCGACTTATTAAGTTTACCTTATATATATATATATATATATATATATATATATATATATATATATATATATATATATAAATAATATTTTCGTGACCTTGGTATTATATGGTATATTCAAAAAACCCTACATGTTTCGGCAATTATGCCTTTATCAAGGATATAAAATTTATAATTTTTATATCCTTGATAAGGGCATAATTACCGAAACATGTAGGGTTTTTTTGAATATATATACTTTGAAGTAATAAACCAGACCTTTAATCGCCACTGATTAAGTTTACCATATATATATATAGGAGATTTAGTTAGTCAGCGATTTAAGGCATGTTTTATTTCAATGAGTATATACACTGCTGAAAAATATCAGCGGAACACTACTTTGAATGCTTGTAACTTTCTGTGAGTAGAAGGCAATTTTTTTTTCATGTTTCTTTATTATTGTGTCGAATGTTTTAACTAAGCACAAAAGAAAATTAAGTTGATACATTTTCTTTTCTTCTTAGATGTTCAAATGTAAAATACTATCAAAATCAAAATGATTTTTGTTCCTTAAGCAAACACTCAAAACTTTTTAAGTTAGTTTTTTGACTTCTTTTGCTTCTAAGGTTAAAATGCCTTATTTAAGTAAAATCGAAGTCTCGAGGGCGGTTGCTTCACTTGAAGATGGTCGATCTATGCGATATGTCGCCTATCAACTACAAATCAGTCGATCAATTATCTGCACAACATGGCGTAGATATCAAGAAACGTGCAAATACTCTAGGAGACCTGAATAAGGACGTAGAAGAGAAACTACTCTCCAAAATTACCGTTACATCTCTGGTTCGCGGACTTCTTCGGCGGGGGTTGAGCTACCCACTAGTCGCGTCCATAGATAAGGGGACGATCAAGTCTCACTCGGGGCAACTGATTAGTGGCATAAGCGGGATGGGACGCCCTAAAAATTTTCTAATCCTTAGCAAAAGCTGCCACCATGGACCAGCTACCCCAAGCTATAGTGTAAGGCAACGTACTTAGAGCTGAATGGCCACTAGGGTTATATGTGGATCCTACAAGCGTATTCAAACTTCCCCTGAGGAAAATAATGGCTTTTATCGAGGACAAAAGACTAATAGAGTTGAACTGAGAGATATATTGGGTATAGTATAAAGAGCAGTGTGCTCAAGTGCCTGGAGTGCCTGGATGTGTTTCTCAAGACACTGCTCACTCTCTGTCGATAGCCCTACTAGTACAAGATAGATCTGTAAGACCTAATAGCTGAATTGAAGAGTATGTTCAGTTGGGCTTCATAGGTTGCCGAAAGATACCAATAGCCGAGTCGAAGCTCTACCCTTAATGCTTATGGACATCAGATGCGGCTAATTAACCCTTAAACAGAAACATCGATCTGTACTACATAATTGGAAACATCCGGTCTGGGAGACCTTATATTTTTGCGAACTTGATATTTTTGAATATATGCTAATACATATTTGTTTTAAAGTCTTTTGGGCAAAAACATACAAAATTATGATTAATAACACAAATTTATTGAAAACTAAATAAGAACAAAACAATTTTTATTTATTTGGTACTACACAGGTGATACACACTTTTCTACTGCACTGCAGGCAAATTGGATTACTTCATTTTATACATTTGTAGGAAGTTTTTCTGTCCTTTGAAGATGGACACTTGGAGCAGGTCTTCCTTTTCTCAAGTTTGTCGCTTGGAACTTCATCATGTCCTGCAGCTGCATTTTCATCTTTCGGTATTACTTCCTGTATCAATGCTCTAATATCTCGGGGAAGATTAGGAATACTGAGGCGTCTTCTGAGGTGTGGCTCCACCAGAGAATAAACCAGGCTTTTAATAAAAGGTAATCGTTTTATTTCTAGATTTTGACGATAGCACAAGTAAAGTATGAAACTGTTGACGCAGTTTATGTTGAGAAGGGAGTAAAAAACAACTAATGGCCATCTCTTCGTTCTCCTGTTGGACGAGTACAGAGCACACTTCAAGTCAAGAAGGTCAACACCACTTTTGGTCTTATTATAATAGCAGATGATTTCTGGTTTGTTCTTATCGGGATCTGTTTCAATATTATGGTGCATAGACGAGATAAGTACAACTGCTTTATTCTTCTTGGGAACAAATGACAAGAGTGTTGCCGGAATATCATTTTCAAACCCATAGAGGGCTGATCCAACTGGTCTCGATCTATCAGACTTGAACTCTGGTTGTAGAATACTTTTATTTTTCTTCATAGTACCAACAAATGTTAGAGATCTCTTTTTAAATTCTTCCACCAGCTCTAAGGATGAAAACCAGTTGTCTGCAGTGACATTCCTGTTTGATTTTTCAATTGGTTTGCACAAGCGCAAAACTGATTGAGTTGGTTTCAAAAGTTTATTCTCTTAATCAGAAAGTCCTATGCCATCATTCTCCTTTCCAGTGTAAATGTAGGCATTAAAAAGATATGAACTGCGTGAGTCAGCCATGCATTGAATCTTTATCCCATATTTGGCGGGTTTCTTCGGCATATACATGCGAAACCCGCATCTTCCTCTAAAGGCAACGAGCATTTCATCCACTGTTACATTTTCAGAGAGGCTATACATCTCTTGTGAGTTACGTATGAAGGAGTCAAATATTTGGGAGATCGGAGCAGCACGGTTATTTTTTTTTCTCTCTTCACGAGTTGTGGAATCATCAAAACGTAGGCAGGTTATCAGTATTTCGAAACGTTTCACGGACATCGTTGCTATAAATATGGGTCTTCCTGTCAAGTCTTTTGCAAAAAGAGAGCATACTTTCGTGACCGGATTTAAAGATTGATGTATATATTAGTAAACCGATCAAGGCATATATCTCGACTAAGTCTGTATTTCGGTAGTTTGACGGATGTGTTGTTGATTTGAGTTTGTTTCTAGCCTACAGCAGTTTCACGCTTGTGTACGAGACAATGTCATCAATCATTTGTTCATCAAACAAACGCTCCCAAATTTCTCTAATGTTTGGGTTTCCCAATTGAGAGGCTTTTCTAGTCAGTTCAGGTAATTGTCGCATTACGTTATGACTTGGAGTTCTCCTGTTTGTCGGTGGCTCCTGTTTTTGCCATTTGAAATCTACTTTGTTCTTTTTTTTTCAAAATTTTTATCATTAAAATATACCCTCTTACTCCATCGTGATGATTTACTCATGGATTTACCACTACTTGTTGACGGGTTATCCATACTGAAATCTACTAAAATGATACACAATACGAAACATGCGGTCTTACATACCTTGGCATTAAATGTCTAATACGAAACACCCGGTCAGCGAGACCTGTACGTTTGCAAACAACGACTCTCTTCTCTCAACAAACAGTCACAAACTGAGGAGAAACACATGGGTGGTGTAGAACAGTGATTGTTAAGGAGGTACTATGAAGCGGGGCGACGTAACCCGAACCGTGCTGCCACACAGGAGCATTATGTGGAACCAAAGGTCTCGCAGACCGATGCTTCTATTTAAGGGTTAACGTAGCAGATGTGATACAGACATCCCAGAGGAAAACTAAACTTTGCTCACGAACATGTGGAATGGCAACTTCGACACTAGAGGTCTGTGCTTTTTAGTGCTGAATCCCGGTTTACTTGAACTCGTTGCGATGGTTGTGTACGATTGTACAGATGTCCTGGAGAGAGATACACTGCAGAGTGTATATAGGAAGTGGAACGATTTGGATCAGGATCGTACCGACTTGGTTGTTGTTCCTTAACGTCTCAATGCATAGAATTATGTTAAAATTATCCTTCGACAGCACGTTGTACCAATTGCCAACAATTTTGGTGATTGTTTTATCTTCCAGCAGGATAACTGCCGAATTCGCACAGAAAATTTTACGACCAATTTTCTTCGAGAACGAGAAATGAGTCCAGACTTGAATACTATCAAACATATTTGGGATTCACTTGATAGGAAATTCAGAAAGCGCCCTATTGCACCTCATACTCTTCAGGAATTAGCTGAAATTCTTGTAGAAGAATGGAAAAATTTACCGCAAGAAATGTTAAGAAGCTATATCGGCAGCATGTCTCGACGATGCCAAGCTGTAATTAATGCTAACGGAGGGCACATGCGATATTAAATCTGGATATTAGGATTTCAACAGATTTTTTAATAATTTTAAGTAATAAAATACATTTTCATTTCGGTAGTATTCTCGATTTTTTATGATTTTATGATGATACAAGAAAATTGTTAAAATAGAGCATATTTGATATTAAAATCTTGTTAACTACTGTTGAAAATTTGATATTCCAAAGTTGATAATTGTGCATCTCTTTTAATTAAAAAATCGTTGCAGTATTAAATTTGTGTTCCGCTAATTTTGTTTAAAATAATTTAATTCTTACATGTTTCGACAATTACTGCCTTTTTCAAACAATTTTAAATTATAAATTTTTTATAATTTAAAATTCTTTATAAAGCTCCAATTTTGTTCACCCTGTGTAATAACTATTTTTGTTTTTTTTTTGTGAAATGATCGCTTGAATGTATCTTTATTACAATAAATTTGTGTCGTCGCCTTTTATAATGAATTTAGTACGCGGACTTGTGAGACTCGGTTTATGTAAAAGTGAATATTGTATCAGATATGCATCCTAGAGTTAATTGCATAATTATGTTATAACCCGAAGAGTTACATTACACAGATTCCAGTTCGGATTCTTACAAACTGTCACGTTTGTATATATTATCCATTGTTATCCTAAATAACTACACCTTCTCACATTCAATTGTTACATTGCCGGAGTCAAAAAGTACCGTCGTGTCATAATTAACCCAATTGCGGTGAAATCCCTTCACGCAACGAAGGCTCCATACTAAAGGCGTCATATTCTCCGCGCTCGCATAATTAATCCTACTGAATAAATTGTGTTTAGAGAAAATAGCGTCGGCGACCGACGCACTGTGGCTTCTGGACGGCCGATTCAAAACGAAATGGTGGAACGCCGCGCAAAACTAAACCGCAATTTTCCACCGTTCTACGTTTTACCCTTTGGTTTAATTATTAAAGTGGATAGGCCGTCGCGATCCGCAGAATTGTGCTGCTGACGTACAACCTTCCCATGCCTAGATGTGTATAGTGTATAATTTCAGAGCGTAGGTAAGGCTCGTACTCTATCTTCCTGAACATTTGCTCTTTCGTTTTAGGAATTGGAAGTAATTGAATAGTCGTTAATAAAGACGTGTTAATGAAACTACCGAGAAGTAATTGTTGTTGAATTAAAATTGCTTTTCTATGTAAAATACATTTGCGTTTCCTTTAAGTAGACAGAAATGTTTACATATTTTTAAACTTTTGCAATTTTATTTTTAGAAATCTAACGAGGCGTGACAAAGAAATTAAAATACAAAGTAAAAGCATTTTTTTTTATAGAAATAACATTTAAACCAAGATGGTAGTTCCGTGTAATTCAAATGTTGATACGTCTATTTTCTAACCCTGTGAAATTTTAATTTAATTTAATATATTATACAGAAAATATTGTGTCATTTATTGTATATGCATGAACTCATGTTATATACAGGTGTCCTTAAAATAAAAAGACAACGTATGAAAAAATGGAAAGATTAAATTATATAGAATATAAATCGAAAATATTATTATTACGACGCAAACTCTTAAATCAAAAACACTCTGAAAATTGTATTACGTGACGCTCATGAATTCAAAATACTCTGAATATAAATACAGTGCCGGCCATTAATTTGGAGACACCTGCCTAAATTAGATTCCTGGATATTTCTAATATTGAATAGTGTAAGCATCGTAATTCTCGTTATTTATCTAATGATGAAGTTGTTAAAGCCGTAACAGTGTTAGATGTTGGTTTAAATCAACAAGAGATCGCTAAATTCATTTGTGTAAGTCAGTCTTCCATATCTCGTGCCCTTAAAAGATATAGGGAGACAGGAGCATACGATAGAAGACCAGAACAAGTTTAAGTGCACTGCGACACTTAACTTTAAAAATGTTACAAAGCGACCTTTCCCATGTCCGAAAAGCAGTGGTTACTAAGCAGACTATGAGGAATCGTCTTCGGTAGAGTGGACCAATTCGGAGCGAAAGCAGAGGCGTGACTAACGAATTAGTTCCCGCGTGCCCCATCGCACATACGATTACTTAGTATGTTGTTTACGGTCATCGTGTGTACACGTATAATAGCAGCAGGAAAGTGTATTCTGTGTATTTAATAATGTTGAAGGAGTGTACAGTAAAAAAACCGCTATCATCAAAGTTAGTCAATAGGTTTATTGAGAACCACCTAGTTTATCTTACAATGGGGTAAATGTAAAATGTTTAGTGTGCAATATATATATATAAACCATTTAACAAAATCAAATTTGCAACGCCACGTGCATAGCGCAAGACATAAAGATAGAGACACTGGTGCCGATACAAAATACGAAGTGTTCTTATTTGATTTGTGTACAATGATGAGAAATAACTTTGGAGACGCACCTTATGTTAACAATATTTCGTCGCGCTTCTCCAGATTTTCAAGTCACGGAAAACGCATAAGACGGTAAGTTTTTTTTAATCATCTAATTACATACATTTTAGATTTTATTTTTTATACGTATCATCGAGAACGTTTCATAATCTAGAAAAACTGTCTTACATTTTTTTTGTATCTAACATAATAAGAGCACCGTTCGTGATAGTATATCTCTAGATATTAATAATGTTTCGCATGCGGGAACCAATTCGTTAGTCACGCCTCTGCTTTCGCTCCGAATTGGTCCACTCTAGTCTTCGGAAACATGATATAAGTCCCTATGTGTCAGTCAAAGGTCCACTTTTGACCAGCGAACACAAAAGAGCACATTACAAATGATACAAATCTGTATAAAGCAAATCTGTATCTTTTCGTTCTCTGGTCTAGTAATGAATTTTGTCCCATCAAGTGACAACCAAATAACCTCGTGACATCTGACGGACAAAACAGACTGCGTCAATGAAAGCCGATTAAAGAGCACGATTGGAATTTGCTCATGAACACATCGAATGGGAGCCAAAGGGTATTTTAATTACATTTCATAACCTTTCGAAATATTATTAAAAATCGGGTGTGAAGAACAAAATACAAGTTCATATATTTGTGAATATATCCTCTCCAGGGACGTAGATACGTATTTCACATTTCTACAGCTTCCTCGGTACGCCCCTGCTGGAGAAGAGACGCATTCACAAAACAACTTCGCTACATCACAGAAATTATTAAGACAGAGCGTAAAAGTATATTCAGCGCTGTCTACATAACAACTGCATAAATAGCAAAGTGTACCAATAGACGGTAACAACCATATCTATAGAAACTGTATTACGACCCGCATCTACAGACACGAATTTTACTTTGGCTCTTTGACTTCCCGCATGTGAATTTAGACTATCGACAACCAGCAATCAAAAAATTTAAAAAAAACTTGAAATTTGACTGTCTATGAGTTATCATTAATCGCAGGAAAGGAAATAATTATTTATTTACGTGAATAATAGTACAAATTTGTTTTACGTAAAAAATTAGAATTTATACAAATATAAAATAAAAGAAGTTTCATTTAGGCTTTTCATCTTGCCATATTAACTTTGAATTTTCCAAGGAGCAACCCGTTTCGCCAACATAATTTTTGTAATACCCTATATGTGTTCTATAGGGTTAAAAACGAAATAATGTGGTGGTAAACGAAGAACTTTGTGACCATATTGTTGTGGCATTTGGTCAACTCAAGATAGGTGCAGTTTTATTTCTACAGTTAACAGAAAATTAAATTGAAATTTGATTCAATTAAATTTCTTATGACTTGCATTGTAAATTGTAGACAGCAATATTTACATTCACATTTATTTCACAATTACATACTAATTTGATAATATTTATAAATATTCCTTATAAAAGCCGAACAGCTCCAAGAATTTATCAATTGATATATAATAAATAGCTAAGAAATTAGCTAAATAATCATATAGCTATGGAGTAATAATTAGCAATTTCAACCTTCCAAACTGACATCTGCTTTGAAAACTGGCATCTAATTTCAAGAACTGACATCTGCTTTCAATAACTGACATCTGCTATCAAAACTGACATCTGCTTTCAAAAACCTGACATCTGCTTTCAAAACTGACATCTGCTTTCAATAACTGACATTTGATTTCAATAACTGACATTTGATTTCAATAACTGATATCTGCTTTCAAAACTGACATCTGCTTTCAAAACTGACTTCTACTTTCAAAACCGACATCCACTTTCAATAACTGACATCTGAATCATTAACATTGTCACCTTATAATGCGTTTCTAACTAACTTAAACCAAGGTTTATCATGGCTTAATTGGTTAAAGCGACGGTCCGGTAAACAGTAGACTTGGGTTCAAGTCCCAACGTAGACAAAATTTTTCAATTAAGTTTCGTATGACGCGATGTAATTGGTAGACAGTAATGTTTACATTCACATTTACTTAACAATTACATACTAATTTGTTAATATTTAAAATTTTTCATATAAAAGCCGAAAAGTTCCAAGAATTTATCAATCGATATATTAAACGAAGGGCTTAGAAATTATCTAAATTATATATATATATATATATATATATATATATATATATATATATATATATATTATTTAATCGCCGACTAATTAAGTTTACCTTATATATATATATCTATATATATATTATATATATATTATATATATATATATATATATATATGTAATTGCTTCAAGCTATTTATATATGCATTTCTAAATAGCTTCTAAATACGGAGTAGATATAAGGCGTATCTACTCCATATACGATAATAAAAAGAGCACGATCAAACAATAAGTAATAAAAAGAAATTCAATTTTACAAAAATCCACATTAACTTTATTTATATAAGTCGCGAAAGCGATTTTACCGTAATGTTTTATTTCGTGGCCCCCGGGGAACAAGCGAATCTTCCATTAAATTAGTCCGCCAGAGTCGAGCAAACGCAAACCGTGTGGAGATAATTTCCGAAGTCCCGTATCAAAATCGAAAGATCGAAAGCTGAATTTTCATTCGACGAGAGACCTCTCGCGTTGCTCTCCTAGAAGTAACGGGGGGAAAAAATAATCTACCACTTCAAGACATCTCACGACCAAAAAAAACACCGAACCAAGACGTATTCGTTGAAAGAGAAAAATCTAGAGCGAGAAATGTATTTATATACAAACAATATATCGATGGAAAAGCTTCCGCCACTTGAAAATTCGCGCACTTAAGGGATTAATGACACGTAATGATTGAAAATCGAATCCGAGTGCGTAAATAAATAAAACAAAGTGTAAATAAATAAAAGAAATAAGCGGGCAAAAAAAGGGAATTGTGGCTCCGTTTTATGGACTGAAGAAGATTTTATCGTTCTTTTCTTCAAATACAAGCAATAAATTCCCAATGTTGATCTTGATTTATAGGCAATTCTCCTTTTTAATTTGTTTTTTTCTATGTAAATAAATATAAAATGTGGACACTTAGGTAAGGCGTGTTTAAATAAATTTCGTATTGATTTATATTAAGTTCTGCAAGTTTTGCAATGTAACATAATTAACGCTATCTTAAGACACATTCAAAGCTATAAAATATAATTTAAAAACCCTTAACACGCTTTAGTTTTGGTTACATATTTCGACAACTAGATTGTCGTCGTCAATAACATAAAAAGTATCGCTTGTGTAATACTTTTATATTCTTCTTTAACCTTCGAGAGCCGTTCTTTTAAACATAGTTCCACTTTAGGATATTGATCTCCCATTACCATAACCAATTGTCAAACTTTTGCATTGGAATAGTACACTATAGAAAACGCAGGAAGCAATCCACATTCTTCATTAAAATCCATGACGTAATAGTTGTAAGACATTTTAATAGTGACCGGATACGAGAGGCCCATGACCCATCGCCCACGGGCGTACTATTGAAAAGACAGAAGTGCGCTTAACCGAATGAATAGTGCTATTCAATAACTACGTTTTCTACTTAACGATGTTATAGACTATTTACATGGTTCATCGTAATTTCAGCCTGATGCGTCCGGTCTCTATACATTATTTAGACCAGCGATGCAAATACCGCGGACCGCCGGGCAGCATCCGGCCCACTGTCGATATTTATGCGGTCCGCCAACGAATTTTAAAAATTGTTCGAAAAACTACAAAAGTAGCTAAAAATCCATTCAAATCAATATTTCTTAACATTTTATTTTATTCTAACTTTTGTAATTGTTAGTAAGATATGTATCTTTAAGTACCTACTACTTTCTTGTTCAGGTTTACTACATATGATAGGTATGCTCCTCGTCGTTCCAAGCACATTGTTACGAGACTAAAAATCTGTCGAACCAACTAGATTACTCGAAGATTCGCGAAACACGTCGGAATTATTCCCGAAGAATGTGGTAGGTTCTCGATGTTAGGTAACTTGTATAAATACAACGCATCGCCCGCTATCGGGGCAGTTAAGTTTTAACTACGGACAAGCGAACGTTATATTGTTTGAATTGTAATCTGTGAAGAATAAATATTTCGTCGTTCGAACTTGGCATCTACCTACGTAACAATATAATATAAATTTTGATATTTATAAAGCAGGCCCCAGTAAAAAAACGTAGTCGTAAGGTTGAAGATGAAAATCTACAGTTTCAAGATATTTGGACCGACAAATAATTTTTTATTTCATCGCATAACAAAAGTTTATGCAAGAGTAGTGTTTCTATTCCGAAGGAATATAATGTGAAAAGGCATTATGAAACCCAGCAACATACTTTTACCAAATTAACCGGCGAAAATCGAACGCAAAAAATTTCCACTTTACAAAGGGAAATAATAGGCCAGCAAGCTATGTTTACAAAACCAATTCAAAATGCTGAAACAGCTACTGAAGTTAGCTTTGAAACATCTCGAATAATAGCGAAAACTTGTCCGCCTTTTAAAGATGGTGAGTTTGTTATGCAGTGTTTAGATATCGCCGCAAAAAAAATGTGCCCGAAAGATGCAAGAGAAAATTCAACTAAATCGGATGACTGTTCAAAGAAGACTTACTACATTAGCAGCTAATATAAAAGAGCAATCAGCTACGAAATCGAAAAGTTTTGAGTATTTTTCTATAGCACTCGACGAATCTACAGATATAAGTTCCACTGCTCAACTCTTAATATTTTTAAGAGGTGTAACGCAAAATTTTGAAGTGAGTGAAGAACCGATTGGTATAAGTTCTTTGACAATTCAAACCAAGGGGAGTGACATGCTCAAAGGTCTTCTGGAAAAATGTTCTATAATGGATTTGGATTTAACGAAATTATCTGGAATTACGACTGACGGAGCACCTTCAATAGTTGGAAGTAAATCTGGGATAATAACTGTGTTAAAAGAGTATTTACAAACTAAAAACATACATACCAAGCAATTTCATTGCATTATACATCAAGAGACCCTCTGTTCAAAATTATTTGGATTTGAAAATGTGAATCACCGACAATTCACACAATTTCTCGAGGATATTGAAAGCGAATAAGGTGATCTCCTATTTTACAATGAAGTAAGGTAGCTAAGTCGTGGGTTGTCACTAGAGCGGTTTCTTAACTTGATTGAAGAAATCAAAATATTTCTGGCGGAAAAGAAAAAGGACGTCTCCGAACTCGATAACCCTGATTGGCTGTGTGACTTAGCGTTTCTTGTAGACATCACGAATCACTTGAATGTCTTCAATACGCGACTCCAAGGCAAAGATCAATTGATTTCGCAGTTATACTCTCATGTTTCATCCTTTCAATGCAAATCGAGTCTTTTCATGACACAAATCAATTCAGTCAATTACAGCCATTTTCCGAACTAAAAAAAAATTATGGAGAAATTCAATAAAACTGATGTCAATTTCGCTTATGTTGAAAAAATGATGTTTTAATACAAGCTTTTCATGATCGTTTTGTAGACTTAAAAAAAAGTTGAACCTCTATTAGACATTTTCAGCAATCCTTTCAACATTTCACCCGAGAATGTACCGGAATCAATATAGCTGGAATTGATAGACATGTAAAATGATGATAATTTACGAAACAAGTTTAATGAAGGTAATTTACTCAACTTTTACCGTTGCGTTGAAGAAACCGCTTTTAAAGAGTTACGAATAAATGCATTGAAATGCGCAAGCTTATTTGGATCGACGTATATTTATGAGCAAACGTTTTCAGTGATGAAAGTTAACAAAACAAAAAAACGAAACCGTCTGGCAAATGAAAATCTGGAAGCAATTTTACGTGTGGCGACAAGTAATGTGGAGCCAAACATAAACGAAATTATTAGGTCAATGTAATGTCATGCAGAAAAATAATAAAACATGAAATATTACATTGTAATGATTAGATTATATTACGATTACATAATTACAACAAACATTTTTGAATGTTCTTTTATTTTTATCATTTGTAGTAATTCATACTATTTAAAAATAAAAATATTTGTGTTAATAAGTATTCTTTGTAGTGGCCCGTCCTTGGCTTATAATTTTCCTGAGTGGCCCCTGTTCCCTAAAAGTCTGTGCATCCGTGATTTATACGGACCTTGTGATGACTTATAAAAGTTACGATGAAGTTTATAGGTTATATTTATGTCTAAATTGACAAAATTTAGACATACATATGACCTATAAACATGATACTGTCAAATAATTCGAATTCGACAGTATCATGTAAATGTTAAGCAACATGGCGAAAGATCATAACTAGGGAAGGTCATGTTGATTAAATGAATAAGTAGGACATTGCATGTTTATGAATATATGATCTGGTTTAGTTATTACAGTGGTACTTCGACTGGTGACTGTTCACTAACGATGGTTTTAAACGCCTTCATCCCTTACTGTTGAGGTTGCGCCATTTTCACCGAATAGCATTACTTAGGGAATGTTCAGCACTGAGTTTGCAATAAAAATAATGTAAAGAATGATCCTCCATTTCGAGTTTGAAAGTATGTGTGTAATACTAATAGGTAATGTAATCGATTTGTTTCGGCTTTCCCATTTTTCTTCTTTGAACCTACATATAAAGAGCATTTCTATTTAATATCGCGTCAAAGTTGTATAGAGAAAATGTCAAATTCTATAAATAACTTCAGGTTCTTTCGCGAGATGATGTACTGAAACTATTTCTACATTACGCAACGATTCTATCGATAAAGGACATTATTTAATTTTCAAGATTGTTAGGATTATAATCTTTAATACTTTATTACTCTCGAAAACGTTTTTTTATTGCATAATTTTGCATAAGCTCACACAATTTCCGTTATATTCAAAATCAGTATATCCCCTCACTATTGCATTTCTGTATAACGGGTGCGGCAATAGTGTGTCGGCGGAGCTTAGCATGACAACTAATAAAGTTGTAGCAATGAAATTTTACGTACATATATGGTATGTTATAGTGCTTTTTCTATTTTTATTTATATATTTACAGGCTGTTCCAAATTTCCGCAACCACTTTCAATATTTTTAAAAAATAGATTGCTATACTTTCATGTTATTATGATGATAGCCACCCAAATTATCTTTGCAATGATATATGACAATGTGCACTTACAACAAATTTTGTTAAAATCTTGACAGTTGTAGCGTCTAACATTTTAAGCCTTAGCCTGAAAATGGGTGCAGTGCCTCACGTAACTCTTTTGTTACCAATTTATTGAGTAACACGTTATATGTTTTGAGGGTGAACAATGTGACAACATATACAGGGTGTTAAATATGTCGTGCCAAAGTTATCGAAGTATAAAGGCTATTTTCTCTTTTTTTTTAAATTGAACCTATAATTTTTTTTTTAGTCAGCAAATTCCTTGTAAAACTGCCGTTAAAATGATACCAATAACAGAGTACTTATTTCTAGTAGTTTCGAAGTTATAACCCTTTAATGGGATATACCTATGTTTATAATATTCAATATGCGGTGTATCTAATAGTTGGTTGGCCATGAAATGATATCAAACAAAGTAACTTTTACAAACACCTGTTTTTTAATTCTTTATTATTAGTTTTAGAATTACATTTTGTAATTTTTCCATAATAAAACAAAATTAATTTAAAATGTGTTCAAATATATGTCCATTCTGCTCTACACATGCTCTTAATCGCCTCTGCATCGACAGACTTACTTACATTTTGAGCCATGTTGTTTTCAATTAATTGAAGAAAAGCGTTTCTGATTCGTTGCTGCATGTTCTCTGCCGTTGTTGGAGGTGTTTCGTAAACAATATTTTTTACAGTAAGCCACAGAAAGAAATCACAAGGGGTTAGATCTGGTGATCGCGGTGGCCAGCTTATAAAGCTTCCTCTCGCAATCCACCTATTGGTGAATACCCTATCTAAATGTGCTCTTGCAGCAGCACCGTAATGTCATCATGTTGGTACCACAATCTCCTTATTACGTTATCTGGTAGGCCTTCTAACAGCAATGGTAAATTATTTTGTAGGAAATTTGTGTAGATTTCACAATTTAAAGTAGTATTAAAAATGAATGGACCTATAATAGTGTTTCCTATGATGACTCCCCACATGTTGACACTCCGTTTTGGTTGGTATAAAATGGGTTACACAAATGAGGGTTTCTAGTGTCATAATAATGAGAATTCTTTCTGTTTGTTATTTCACAATTAGCAAATGTTGCTTCATCTGTGAAAAGCACATGATCTAGAAAAGTTAGATCTTGTCGTAATTGGAAAACTAGCCATTCACAGTAAACAAGTCTCCTTTCAAAATCCGTTTGTAATAAGCTTTGATGATTTCGAATTTTGTAAGGGTGAAATTTATGTTTTCCTTCTTACAACAGTAACTTCTATCCCGTGTTCTTTCGAAATTATCTTGTAGATACGCGCGGATTTTCCACAATGGACTGGACGACTCTCACTTCATTATCTTATGTAACCATAGACTTAGTTCTTTCATGTTTGACGTAATTCACTGAACCCGTCCGAAGAAACCTTGTCAACAAATTTTCAAACATCTTAATATCTGGTACTCTTCGGTGAGGATACTCCATAGCATATGTTCTTGATGCTAAAAGTGGATTTCTATTGCTAGCGCCAAGAACAAATACCATGTCTATTAGCTCCTCTTTCGAAAATTGAATTCTAAAGAAACACAACTATAAACTATTACGGCATGTAAATAAAAAATCATGACAACAAAACAATATAACTGACAACAAGATAACAACTAATAACGAACAAACGGAAATTGATAATTAACTAGCCGAACTTAAATTATAACAATTAAACATGATTACAGAAAAGAGGAACTACAGAAAAACACTTTATATGGAAATTTTAAGTAGATATTGGATGTTTGGTTACACAGCAATTTTTGCTTAATATCATTTCATGGCCAACCAACCAACTATTGGATGCAGCACCGCATATTAAATATTATAAACATATGTATATACCATTAAAGGGTTATAGCTTCGAAAATACTAGAAATAAGTACTATGTTATTGGTACCATTTTAACGGCAATTTTACAAGGAATTTGCTGACTAATAAAAAAATTATAGGTTCAATTTAAAAAAAAAAAGAGAAAATAGCCTTTAAACTTCGATAACTTTGGCACGACATATTTAACACTCTGTATATGTTGCCACGTTGTTCACCCTCAAAACATATAACGTGTTAGTCCATAAATTTGTAACAAAAAAGTTACGTGAGGCACTGCACCCATTTTCAGGCTAAGACTTAAAATGTTAGACGCTGCAACTGTCAAGATTTTAACAAAATTTGCAATAAAACCAAAACTAACAGTTGTAAGTGCACATTGTCATATATCATTGCAAAGATAATTTGGGTGGCTATCATCATAATAACATGAAAGTATAGCAATGTATTTAAAAAAAAAAATTGAAAGTGGTTGCGGAAATTTGGAACAGCCTGTAAATATATAAATAAAAATAGAAAATTCACTGTAGCATACTACATGTGTACGTAAAATTTCATTGCTACAACTTTATTAGTTTTCATGTTAAGCTCCGCCGACACACAGAAATGCAATAGTAAGGGGGAATACTGATTTTGAATATAACGGAAATTGTGTAGCTTATGCAAAATTATGCAATAAAATAGCGTTTTCGATAGTAATAAAGGATTAAAGATTATAATCCTAACGATCTTGAAAATTAAACAATGTCCTCTATTGATAGAATCGTTGCGTAATTTAGAAATTGTTTCAGTACATCATCTCGCGAAAGAACCTGACGTTATTTATAGAATTTGACATTTTCTCTGAACAACTTTGACGCGACATTAAATAGAAATGCTCTTTATATGTAGGCTCAAAGAAGCAAAATGGGAAAACCGATACAAATCGATTACATTATTAGTATTACACACATACTTTCAAACTCGAAATCGAGGATCATTCTTTTCTCGAAAGGATATACAGCACCGACATCGATTGCCTTCGGAACAAGTTCGCCGTCGCTATTTGAATTTTTACGAGGACGGGTGTTAGGGGTTGGTACCGCGAAGTTTCCCAATTTAAAACTTTCCCTAAAATATTTTTTGACAAACTTCCGTTAAAAGTGTAACTCACTTTGTGTGGAAGAGGTCGTTTGCGGAATTTAGAAAAAAAGGGGGCTGATATACGATATTGACGATCACGGGAGAAGCAGCGAAGCACATTACGTTATAATAAAAGGTAATTTGAAAATCTTTTAATAATGTAACTCGTAACCGACGAAAAAGCGGTATTAAATGAAGACGAGTAATTTAAAATTACTTGGTGGACCGTTCAAATTTTATGGGTATATCATTTTCAAAGTTATATTCTTTTTAAACTTAAAAGATTGATAATGGTAATATAGTTAATATTTTGTCCTTATTTCTGATCTTGAAAATGTAAAATGTCTTTTATGAAATGCCTTTAATATACATAAAAGTTTATAACCTTCTTCAATATTACAGAAATAATGTTTTCAATATTTTAATTGTTACATAATGAAACAGAAAAATAAAAATATTAAGAAAAACGCATAATTAATACACGCACACATAGACTTCCACAGTAGTTGTCCATGATTGCCTTAGAATTTCTATGGATTCACGTATTTTACAGCTAAAGTAATAATGGTTGTGCGAGCTTAGAATTCTGTAAATACCAGGAGTTTATAGTCGAAATATCATAGCGAATCAGAATGGCGATTCTCTAAGACTCAACCATCTAGAAACTCCTGGTGTTTTCAGAATTTCATGCTCATGTTGTAACGAACCCCGTTACCAAACTGTAAGTGTACAGTGTACAGTGTACAGTGTGTACTGTGTGTGAATTTGAACATTAAACCGTCATCGCGCACGAGTAATTCATGAACTTTTGAAGGCAGCTGTATATTTTGCATTTGTATGATTTGTTGTGCGAGGATTTCCATTTATTTTTCACACAAGCGCGGGATCTTATGCCGAAACTGTGTGCGCTTAATCCCGTCTAACATTTACGGTTTTTAGTTATTTCAGGCAGATATAAATAGGGACCAATTTCTCAATTGCGTTATTCACAACCAGTCGGCCCTGATTGCTGAGAACCCTTATGCTTGTCGGCCCTGGCTGCTGGTATATTCGTCCGCTTATAATTGTCGCCCTGGCTGCTAGAATATTCACCGTTCCTTCTTAACAGATTCTGGCCGTTAATATCCGCCGAGTTTCATGCTGTTCGTTTCTCCGAGCACATAAACTCGTAATCAGGACACCGTCTGCCGATTTTATCGAAGATACCCGGTTGTGTGAGTTTATAACATTCAGTTTCGAATTTCTATGATTGTACAATTAATCATAGTATATTTACACGTATATTTAGTGGTCATTGTGGTGTGTTGGACTACAGACTGCAATCAAAGAGAAACATGCAAGTTGTAACGGGATTCCTACGTAATATTTCTCATTATAATAATAATAATAGTAATAATAGTTTATTAAGTTTCAAACAGTATATAACCATATATAGGCATTTGCATAAATCCATTGTGTATGAACAACAAATCAATACAAATTATAAAGAAATTAATAAAATAAGAAAATTAATATTAATGTATCTTGTACAATCTAAGAAAATTTAAATAAATTAAATTGAAAAATAAAGAATCATAGTTTAATCCTAGAATAAAAAAAAAAGGTCATCAAAGTGTATTAGCGTTTTTCTGTCATCTGAAAAACTGTACCTTTAACTAAAACATTACTTGAATAGTTGTTTGAGCTATTTCCATCGTTTGTAAGATTTGAATAACCTGACGTTTCCGCAGTCAGACTACTGCCTTCTTAGGATAGCCCTGAGAAGGGGCAAGTTCTTTCCAAACTTATGTATGACATATATGTCCTCCCAATTTCTTAAATGCGAAATGTACTTACGTGAGATGCGAACCAGGTCTGAAAAAGTATACGGTAACAAACACATGTGTTAAAAAAATTTGTAAATAAGTTAGTTATATGTCTGATGAAGCTCAGGTTGGAGCGAAACGACCGTTACAGTGTTAATTAAAAAGTGAAATTCATTAAAATTTGTTTTATTTTATCCTGATAATAGTTATAATGGAATTTCATCAAGTAAAGGCTGAAACAATTATATAAGTAATCCATTCAAAAGTATGATCGCTTAAATTAATTCATCGTTCTTTGTATGCATTATTTGAATACATAAGTGCCCAGATCGTTTAGTCGAAGTGTGAGGAGATTTCCCTGTCTTTACCTAAACGTTCGAAACGCGATTTCTTGTATTTTTAGAATTTGCATCTTGGATCGTTCTTCTTCGCCACTTGCTGCTACTGCTGCTGGTGGTGCAGCCGCCACTGTCTGCTCTTTCGAGCCGAACGGATCGAGGACGCGACACATTTACATGCGAGATGGTGAATTTTTGGCAGATATCCAAGGTCCTCGAGCGCTCAGTGCCGCTCGAAAGCTCGACGGCTGCCGACGCCGAAACGGAGAGAATTTAATTTAGTCTGTCTTGCTGACGACGCACGTTTTCTCTTATGACATTCGCGATATATAATTGCGAAAAGATTTCATCTTTTCTCGATTCTTTTCTCACCTTTGTCTTTATGTTAGAGGAGGGACGTTTGGATTTGACAGACACACCAGATGGTATTTCCGAAAGTGCGTCTTTAATATCATACAAATTATATAGAATACGAAACGATGTATTTGATATTCATGACATATATACAGGCAGTAAAATAAAAAAGCGCCTGGAATCTGAATTTTATTTGACTAAAATGGTCATAAAAATATGTAAATAAAAAATATTTAGTTTTATATTTACATAAGAACAAAAACAAAAAATACTATAGGAAAGTTTTACAACCCTATCTAGCATGAAACGGTGAGCAACGTTGAGTTCTTACCTTATATCTTATACAAGGTAAACGCCATATATTCCCTGCCTGATATGCGTATACATTTTCAAACGCGTTTGAAAAACGCGTTTACAAAAATGTCCGAAATCCAATAGTCCTACGCGGACTTACCTTTCGTGAGCGGGTTGCTGTTAAACATACAAGACAGTCGACCTGTACCACGGATCCAGCTCGAGTGAATACGACGCGAGTTTCTTGACATAACATTGTTAACCTGACTGATCTATGTTTAAAAAAGGTACCACCGCGATTTGAAGACTGCTTGAATAAGTGAATATATGTTATGTGTAACGCGGAGGACGTACATGCCTTGACGTGCCCACGTAAGTCCCAGGTCTACGGAAGCTAAAGTAATTATAAGTAAACGAACCACAACCTAATAATAAGTAAAAAGATTTATTTTGAGCGTTTACGTCTATAAAATTGTAAAGGGTATATATCAAATTAATACAACGTAAGACCGGGTATGTATATACATATATTTATATATATGTTGTAACTAGATTCCGGGTTTTCTTCCGCGTTTCCACTGTTTGGTCTTCGTAAAGACCGGTGCTAGTTTCTGGACAATGTTTCGGCAAAATCACATTTGTCATCTTCAAGTCTACGATAACTGTCTCCTTCTACTTCTGGTTACTCGTAAACTGTTTACAAGTTTACGAGTACGAGTTTACCGAAACATCGTCCAGAAACTAGCACCGGTCTTTACGAAGACCAAACAGTGGAAATGCGGAATAAAACCCGGAATCCAATTACAACACATACTATTACCCGCGGAAACCTAAAAGAAAACATATATATATATATATATATATATATATATATATATATATATATATACAGAATATTCTGTAATTTATATTTTTTATTCCCTTGACAAAGGCATCATTGCCGAAACATGTAGGGTTGTTTTAAACATATTTACTTTGAAGTAATGAACCAGACCTTTAATCGCCGACTTATTAAGTTTAACTTATATATATATAAATATAATATCTTCGTGACCTTGGTATGATTAGGTAAACTTAATAAGTCGGCGATTAAAGGTCTGGTTCATTACTTCAAAGTATATATATTTAAAATAACTCTACATGTTTCGGCAATGATGCCTTTGTGAAGAGAATACAAAATATAAATGTATATTTATATTTTGTATTCTCTTGACAAAGGCATCATTGCCGAAACATGTAGAGTTATTTTAAATATATATACTTTGAAGTAATGAACCAGACCTTTAATCGCCGACTTATTAAGTTTACCTATATATATATATATATATATATATATATATATATATATATAATATCTTCGTGACTAAGGTGACCCTTGACTAAGGCATATTGCCGAAACATGTAGGGTTGTTTTAAATATATATACTTTAAAGTAATGAACCAGACCTTTAATCGCCGACTTATTAAGTTTACCTTATATATATATATATATATATATATATATATATATATATATATATATATATATATATATATATATATATAGAATTTAATTGGAGTGAGAAATGGGAATTATTCAAATCTCATCTCACATGCAATTGTCGCTAAATTTGTGCAGTTGATTCTACAATCTGACAAGATTACTCCTGCCGAAGAATGTAGACGCAAACACGTTACGACGTTAGTCATCCACCCGTGCGGATAATGAAAATTGTATGAAAAAAACCACATTCGTCCAGAAATTGCGACAATTGCATGGGAGATGAGATTTGAATAATTCTCATTTCTCACTCCAATTAAATTCAATATAATTCGTATATATACACGAAAGTATACAAATAAAAATCATGTCTTGTCTGAATATCGTGTACTGATGAGCTGTAACGACAGCGAAATATCGATATCTGCACGTTTCTGGACGAATGTGGTTTTTTTCATATATATATATATATATATATATATATATATATATATATATATATATATAGTAGATTAAAATAGTTGGCGATTTAAGGTCTGTTTTACTTTGATATGTATATATTTAAAATAATCTTACATGTTTCGGTACATAGTGCCTTTATCAAAGAAATAAAAAATAAAAATAACTGAATAAGTCTATGTTGTCTTACGTGACCTAAGAGTAAAAGTGGAGGAGATTACCGATGTCTACTGAATGTGTACACCACATTTTGCATATCCAAGCATTCTGCCAGGCGAGTCCCACGTTTACTGAATGTAGATCAATAACGTGAAAGAGCGCAAATTTTCGAAGACGCGGATTTGAAGCTCTTTTACATCAATCCAGTTGATTTTTTGCGTCGCTTTGTTACGGTCAATGAAAGTTAGTTCCATTACTATGTGCCAGAACTGAAATGACAATCTCTGCAGTGTAGATACATATTTGTAATGAGTCGATCTTGCTTCAATTTCGTACTACTCTCGAGCTTTCTTGAATCTCTTATGTCATAAAGACATCAGCGTAAGCAATTTTTATCAATTCAGGTTTCCAAAGTTGTTTTATCGAATTTGAAATGAAATTTGATCACTGTACAACTGTTTCGTTATATTTTTTCACAAATAAATAAAGTTCAAGCATTTTCACAAGCCGACTACTCAATTCGTCACTATAGATTTGTCGTAACTGATTAAAGTTAATGCACTCTTAAAACTGATTGTTAGAACCCAAAAATATTTTAGATTTTAATCACAAATCAAACTCTTCAGATAGATGTATGTTTATCAATAAAATACTGATTCCGCTAATTGATCAAATTTACTAGTCGAGTTAATCGTTTCAAATAGACAATAAGAAAAAAAATGCATGGTAACTATTCTTTGTCAATAAATTTATACTGGAATTTGCTGGAACGGATACAGTAATCCCGGCAAATTCCAGTCAATCATGGAATATAAAAATGGCAGCGTTTCATAGTTTTATACATAGACTGATTAATTTCCCTTTAAATAATGAGAATTACGAAAAAGAAGTAACCACCATAAAAACAATAGCTAGAAACAACGGATATAAAACAGAATTTATAGATAAAATGATTATCAAAAAACAACGTACTATCCTTACGAAGAATTTTTACTACGGGCACACATATACAAAAACGAATAAAACATTTCACATACTCAACTATATACATGGGGTTAGCCATGAAGTTTCTAATAAACCGAATAAATTAGGGTTAAATGTCATCCAAGTGAATAAAGTCAATCTAGGAAATATTTTAGTAAATAATAAAGAAAAAACAGAATTGTGTGATAAGTCAGGTGTGTACGAATTAAGTTGCAGTGATTGTGATGCGATATACATCGGTCAATCAGGACGCTCACTAAAAGAACGGATAAAAGAGCATAGAAGTTCAATTCTTGATGGTAAAATGAAAACGGGATTCGCGGAACATTGCATCGAAAATACACATTTGTTCAATAACAGTAATTTTAAACTTTTACATACTTGTAATAAAGGAAAACGACTTGACTTCCTTGAAATATTAGAAATAAAAAAAGCCATAAATCTTAATAGACATGTCACAAATACACAGCTGGATTTTTTCAACACCCCCTACTATTGATGCCGTAATAAAGTCTTGTAAAAACTCATAAATAGTGGTAGAAGTGTACTTTTTATTTTAGTTTTTAAAAACTCTTTGATAATGACTGAAAAGTCGAAACATATGTTAGAGATTTAATAAATATATTTTGTGAAACAAATATACCGAGTGTTTTCTTTAGTAAATTATTAATATACTATTGTTTGACATGCTGTAATCCTATACTTCTTCAACATCCAACAGTGATTGCCTTGTACAGTGCCGGCAACCTATAATTTTTGAAAAATTAGTTTTAAATCAAAGCTTCTCAGAAAATATTATATTAAAGCTATTTTTTAACATTTAGCGCAGTCCTAACATTGATAAATAAAGAGGCATTCGCTTCCTTCCTAACGACTTTCGCGAGAAAAGCACATCACGTTTCACACATTGCATGTCGAACTGTATACATAAACGTACATGTATGCGTATGCTACAAAATAGCCAAACATTAATCAATACACATTGGATAGGCAAACAAGTCATCCATCGTCGAAGTGAGTTACGACAAAATTACGTTTGACCTGACTTGATTGGTTGTTATCGCGTGATAACAGCAGTGAAATCATTGAAATTACAATAAAAAAATCCGCTCTGAAAGATCCTCAATGGACATTTATTCGATATGGAAATCATATAAAAAAACTCTTTTCTTTAACTGTCGACAGAAGATATACAGACTGTGCTTGAAATAAAGAGACAATGTGTGGTAAATCGAAAGATGTAATTATATAGAACATAAATCTAAAATATTCAGTTAATTACGTTCCGAATCCCGTAATTAGAAACACCCTGAAAATTGTATTACATGACGCCTATAAATTAAAAATATTCAGAATGTGAATACTACAGCTACAGCTTATGTTTACATACGTAACAACTTAATGAGATTGACAATAACAAAACTATTCATTTTGTTATTGTCAGTCATCTTTAAGATATCGTCTTTTATAATATAGTTAATCGCACAGTAGATTGATAAAATTTTTTAAATATATTTATCATTTTTTCCTCGCTTATGAGAGAGAATTTTGGGAAAATATTTCGGATTTATATTCTATATAACTACATCTTTCCATTTTTCATACCTTGTCTTTTTATTTCAAGAACACCCGGTATATATATATATATATATATATATATATATATAAAAAGCGTTCAAATAAATTTTACCTCTAGTAGTCCATGACAATAAAAATGTTTGTCGTAACTTGTACTATTTACATTTGCATCAGTTGTCAATTTGACAGACTATTTATTCTGATGTATACTTAGTTGGAGCTTTTTGAAATTGCTTTGTAATTTAAAATTGATTTAAAATGGTTTTCACTGTTCAACACAAATCATTCATGGTTGAATCTTATTTTTGGAACGGACGTAATATTAACGGACAATGGCACTATTTTCTTGAAGAATGCTTAGAGGAATTTAGAAATATGTTTCCAAACTTCGTCTTTGATTTTGATAGTTTTTGGTACACAGTTAAATATTGCACTAAGGTTTTCATAGAAACAGAGAGTGTTATACGGAAAGAAGACAGTGGCCTTCCGAAAAAATGTACGGAAGAGCTAGTTGACGCTGTAACGCAAATTATGAATAATACACCAGGAACATCCATACGAGTATTCTCTCCACGAGTGGGTGTTTCAATTGGCACTTGTCATACAATTTTGAAAAAAGACTTACATTTATTTCCATATCGCATGGCCTATTATCAAGAAATCAAAGATATTGACTATCCTAGAAGAACAACATTTTGTCAGTGGTTCTTAAATAATTTTGATAATGACATTCTTGACAAAATTTTTCTCAGATGAATCATGGTTTTATTTGAATGGATATGTTAACTCACAAAATATAAGGATGTGGAATACTAAGAAACCGCATGACTGTTATGTTGTTCATCCACAGAAAATTGGTGTATGGTGTGCGATTAGTAGAAGGAAAATCATTGGCCGTATTTTCTTTAAAGGAGAAAGGTATCGACAAGAAATTATTATGACATTTATTGAACAGCTTAATGAAGAAGAAATAAATCAGGGTTACTTTCAACAATACGGAGCTAGAGTGCACACAGCTTGTGAAACAATTAATATGATACGGAAATTTATCAAAATCGGTTGATAAGTTTAAACATCGAACATGAATTTCCAACAAGATCTTGTGATGTTAACCCCTGTGATTTTTTTATGTGGCCTTTTTAAAGAACTCAATTTTTTGGGTACAGATACCTGATCTTGCAGACCTTCAGATCAGAATTGCTGCAATAATTAACGAAATCGTCGATATGCTATTACAAAACGTTTTCTCCTTCATTAGAAGAAGATGTTAGAAATGTCTCGAACAAGGTGGTGGCCACTTTCAACAATTTTTATAAAATGTTACTTGTTTGTTGCAAATAAACATATCTCATTTAGTTAAATATTTTAATTTTATTATTTTGACATTTATCATGTCATTCAAATAGTTCATAACCAACAAAATTCATATTAAGAACTTAAGTAAAAAGCTAAGATATACGTATAATTTCCATGGGCAACTTCGAGGTAAAATTTAGTTGAACGCTCGTTATATGTATATATACCGGGCATTTACAATTAATGTAATGTATTGTACATCAATGGATTCAGGAAAAAAATCTCTATTAATTATGCAAAAAATATATACCGTGCAATTTGAAAAAAAATTGACAATCGCTAGGAATTGAAGATGGCGTTGGGAAAAAAGTAAATGTAGCCACAAACATAGTACTCATCAAACCATTTCATTTGGTACCTATCATGAAAATCAAAATATAAATAACAGAGTTACAGGTTAGGGCGCTTTTTGTGTGACAGCCTGTATATATATATATATATATATATATATATATATATATATATATATAACTAGCTCTGCGAACCTATTAGGTCCATGGCTTGATTAATCGTTCTTTTCCATAGCTTTCTATCTCTAGCTTTTACCTTCCACTGACAATTTTCAATATTTCTATGTCCTTCTCTACTTCCTCCTTCCACATTGCTCTCTGTCGACCTCTCCTTCTCTTTCCTCCAATACTTCTTGTCAATAGTGCCTTAGGTATTCTTGCTTCAGACATCCTCTCCATGTGTCCTAACCATCGCAATCTTTGTGCTCTTATGACCCTATTATATTTATTTCCTTGTTCTCCTTATCCATATGTCTCCTATTTTCTTTCCGCCAAATATCCCCCTAAGCACCTTCCTTTCCCACACCTCTAACCTTTTTTCTTCCGCCTTATTCAATACCCATGTCTCACACGCATACGTAACTATTGGTCTTATTACAGTCGTATACATTTTAATCTTTGCCTTTCTCGATACATTTTTGCTTTTCAATATTCCATTAAAGCCTCCTCCACATCGACTTCCTGCCAATATTCTCGCTTGTATTTCTGCGTTCACGCTATCCGGTTTCCTCGTAAATACACTTCCCAGGTAAGTAAATCGATCCACTTCTTCGAATTGATATTCTTTGCCTCATGTAGCTGTTACCTTTAGGTGATTTCCCTTTTGAAACTCTTTCCGCGTCCACTCCATATATTTGGTCTTTTCCTCATTTATATATAATCCCATTGCTCTTGCTTTTTCCTCCATTCTCCTCAATGTACACTTTAATTCTTCCTTACTTCTTGTCAGGATCACCAAGTCATCGGCAAATGCCAAACACTGATGCCTCCTCTGGTATAATAGCCCATTCCTACTAATATTGGCTTGTCTCATAGCTTTTTCCAATACTATATTAAAAAGAGCCGACGACAGTGGGTCTCCTTGCCTAACACCTTCTCTGATTTTGAACTTTTCAGATGTTTTTCCTAATATTCTGACCATACTTTCTGTTCCTTGCAAGGTTATCTCTATCATTTTTACTAGTTTACTGTTAACTCCTAGCTCTTTCAATGCGATATAAAGTTCTTTTCTCTTCACCTTATCGTATGCTTGCTTGAAATCAATAAAGAGCACCATCGTTGGTATCTCGTACTCATGACTTTCAGCTTGTATCCCTTTAGCGTAAAAATTTGATCGATGGTGCTCCTACCCCTTCTAAAACAACATTGGTACTCACCAATCATACACTCCGTTTTATTATAATATATATATATATATAGTAAATTCAAATTGTAGGTGATTTAAGGTCTGGTTTTACTTCAAAAACTATATATTTAAAGCAATCCTACATGTACCTGTTTCGGCTAATGATGCCTTTCTCAAGGAATACAAAATATAATATATATATTTTTATATTTTGTATTCCTTGAGAAAGGCATCATTAGCCGAAACATGTACATGTAGGATTGTTTTAAATATATAGTTTTTGAAGTAAAACCAGACCTTAAATCGCCTACAATTTGAATTTACCATAACATACTAAGGTCACGATATAATTATCTATATATATATATATATATATATATATATATATTTATATACATATATATATATATATATATATATATATATATATATATATATATATATTAATATAATCGACTTTTTCTTGGTTTAGCGACCTTTAATGAATTTCAGTTTTTTACTACGACGTTTCGACTTTTTTTATAATTAAGTCTTTTTCAAGTGATTAGAACTAAAAAATTAATTGACGTAGCAGACACTTCTTGGTGAAACATTTTGTAATTAACAAATTTAGTATAAAAAAACACACTTGGCTATTTCACAATTTTTTATTAGATATATTTCTAACGTTCTAAAGTTTTAAGATACTCTTTGACAATGGCATAACAGCCGAAACATATGTTAGAAATATATCTAAAAGAAAATTGTGAAATAGCCAAGTGTGTTTTTTTATACTAAATTTGTTAATTAAAAAATTAATACTACGAAAGGTAATTTTTTAGTTCTAATCCCTTGAAAAAGACTTAATTATAAAAAAAGTCGAAACGTCGTAGTAAAAAACTGAAATTCATTAAAGGTCGCTAAACCAAGAAAAAGTCTATTATTTTAATTTTATGACACGGTCAATAAAATAAATAAGAAATAAATTTTAATTCTTATTAACACTAAGTATATATATATATATATATATATATATATATATATATATATATATATATATATAGGGTTTTTCACGTAACCCGTTCTTTAGAAGTTTTCTATGTCAACGTTTTAGGACACCTTTGGAAATTTTTGTCTTTCAATTTTTCAATGCAAGAGTGCATTGAAAACCACATATCTAAGGCGTATTTGAACTGAACTATGTCATATTTCTACTGGAGATAGTGAAATATATAATATTCTGTGTAATGTCTAAACATTTAATTAATCTCTAACTTTATTGATTGTTTAAGTGATCTTTAATTAAAGAAAATCGTCGTTTTTAATGGAACAGCCAGTAGATGAGCACGCCATAGTAAATAGATAAACATTTTGCATCGTACAGGTATAGGTTTCCCTATGCCTAGATAATTTAATAATTTTAGCTGGTCTGAAAATTTACGTAAAAAATGAGATTGACAGGACATTAAGTCAATTGACAATCTATAAGTATGAGACCTGAATTACGCAACTTCGTTTGTCCCAGATTTTACTGCACAGTACTGTACATACCTAATTAATGCTATTTCATTTTAACAAGAATAAATTTGTTACTGTTACTGTTAGAACTATAAAAGAAACGAAAATTATACATAATTTCTAAAGAAAAATTAGAATTTGTTGACCGAATTTAAGGTCTAAATTATTTAATCAAAAGTTAACTTTACACATTTCATGAATAAATAAACTTTCATATTCACTTTTTCAAGTAAATTACATTTTATATTTCGATGCGATAAAAAAAAGGAGGATTTTTAGGTTATATACTTGCATAAAAATTTTATAATCTATCAAACAGCACATTCAATTCGTGACATATAATTCATCACGTTATATATTATTCTGAACCGAAAAGCCAAGGAGTTACACCCTCTCCAAGGAATTTCTCGACCTAACGTACCGTACCGGAGCCCTCGTTTCCGCGAACGTATTTCATCATATTATTCCGGGTTCAACTCATTACAAGAAATATGTCTGAAGAAAAAGTCCGCTCGTACCACCCATCTTGAAAGGATCCCTTTTCTGGGTTCAGTCATTGGCGGTAAAAAAACACTAGTGAAGGAAAAAAAAGAGAACGGGTACAGTTTGTATTTTAAATTTTAAAAGGTTGAAACCCACAAGAAAAAAGAATAAAAAATTTACTAGTCGGTGCGTGCCGTAACTGGCTTCTCACTAAAAAAAACGTATTTGGAACAGAAACGAATTGCTTGTACTAGGTATATATGTATTCGACATAAAATTCAAGTGCTCCTTAAATATATTTCCGGGAAAATAAGAAATAGCGAACTTACAGATGTAACCTATCAATGATTATAGTAAAACACCTCTAAAAGCAATATTTATTATTCTATATTTTTTGTGATTTCTTCCGAATATATAAGATGTTTATTTATTTAATACAAAGGTATTTTTAATAATATAAAATATTATTAAAAATCTGGTGTGAAGAACACAAATTTTTAATAATATTTTATATTATTAAAAATACCTTTGTATTATACAAAACTGGTGGGGTTTACCTACTCATGTATGTTTCAATTATTCTGATACATTACACATGCGGTTAGTCCGTAGTATGAGTGAAGACACAAACAAAATACAGTTTCTAGAGAGATGGCTGTGCCACCTTTGGAAGGGCGTCGTTGGTTCGCATTGGTTATGTGAAGAGGGCGATGTACTTCTGTTGTCTGACAACAGGCAGCGCTGAATTTACTTCTACGCTCGACTCTGGATAATTTCTGTGATATGACGATGTGGTTCTTTTTTGTGAATGTGCCTGAAGATATCCTTTCTCCAGCAGAGGCGTACCGATGAGCCTGTAGAAAGGCGAAATACGTATCTACGTCTCTGGGGAGGGATATGTTCGGACACGTTCACAAAACATATTAATAGTGAACCTGAATTTGTGTTCTTCACACCAGATTTTTAATAATATTTTATATTATTAAAAATACCTTTCTATTATATAAAACTGGTGGGGTATACCTATTCATTTATGTTTCAATTATTCTGTTTATTTATTTATCTTATAATGAATAGTTTATTTACTTAAAAGTTTGATTTTACTTTTGAATAAACTGTACGATAGGGTAAAAATATAAAAAGAAAAACAATGATGTTAACATGCTATTGAGGAGCAACATTCAGATGTAGGTTCTGGGCATGGAGATATAATAACGTTTTACTCAAACAGAATTGAATGATTTAGTAAGGGATTTGGGTCTATTAAAGGAATCATCAGAACTGCTAACTTCAAGATTAAATGAAATAACTTACTTGGGCAAAGTACGAGGGGTACTCTTTATCGTAACAGGGAAAGTGATCTTGTGCAATATTTTAAAGAATAGTGTGAATTTGCTCATTGTAACAATGTGCCAGATTTGCTAACTAAAATGGACGTTGTACAATATGACCCAAGTGAGTGGCGTTTGTTTATCGACAGTTCCAGCACAAGCGTAAAGTGTGCCCTACTACACAACGGGAATGTTTTCGGTTAAATTTCCATTGGATATTCCGTTCAATTAAAGGAAACATATGATGGCATTGAGAAGGTTATAAAGTGAATAAAATATACAGACCATAACTGGGTCTTCTGTGTGGATCTTGAAATGGTACTCTTTTTACTTGGCTTTCAAAGAGGTTATACAAAATTTCCGTGCTTTTTGTATCTCTGGGTTAGTCGAGCTAGAAGCCAACACTGGATTCAGAAACATTGGCATCCCAGAACATCCCTAGACGTCGGAAAAAAGAATATTATAAGTCAACTTTTAATCGGCAGAGACAAAGTAATTTTACCACCTCTTCACATCAAATTGGGTTTATGAAGAAATATGTTGGAATTCTAAATTTACAAGGTAACTGCTTCCAGTACATATGTGAAAAGTTCCCACGACTAAATTACGAAAAAATTAAAGCTGGGGTACTTGACAGACCTTAAATTAGAACTTTAATGAGAGATCCAACTAGGAACGGAGCTGAGAAAGAAGCCTGGACTTCATTCACGATGGTCACGAACAATTTTCTTGGAAACAAAAAAGCCTACAATTTGACTAACTTTCAAATACGCGTGTAATCTTCGGTCCCCGCTTCGTTGCCGGACCCTGTATAAATATATATATACAGGGACCGGCAACGAAGCGGGGACGGAAGATTACACGCGTATTTGAAAGTTAGTCAAATATTTAGTCATCGGATATCCTTCCGTACCATCAAGCGTACGTTTTAAAAATATTTTGTTTTATACAGGATGTTCCAGATGGAAATGCGAGACTAAAGTTGCATTTTTTTAAATTGAACATCCTGTATATTAATAGATAAAATGATCCGCGCTTGAAAGCTGGTTACATCGATATAATATTGTATGGTCTAAAGTTGATAGTCTCTGTGTAAATAATTATTTTACTTGATAAATTGATACATTTCAGTAGGCATTGAGAGAACGGCATTATAAAACAATGGCGAGTTGGATTGACGGTCATACTGATTGTATGTCCATTGTCAGTGATTCCGAAATTTATTACAAAATCCGTAAAATATCGTCAAAAATTCGTCACTTAGGATCGCAAACACATCTGAACTCTGTAAAACTTTTATGGCGGCTAATATTCCATTAAATAAACTTAGCAATCCCACTTTAAAATATTTCTTCAAAAATATACTGATCGAAATGTTCCTGATGAATCAACTTTACGCAAATATTATGTTTCTAGGTGCTATACGAGAACAGTAGAACACATTAGAAGCCATCTTTTAAATCAATACATATGGATAAGCGCCGACGAAACGGTGGATATGTTAGGATGCTGTGTGGTAAATGTTGTAGCTGGTGTACTACATCCAACTATTCCCTATAACTCATATGTAATAGCAACAACTATTCCCTATAACTCATATGTAATAGCAACAAGTGTTATAAATAGAGTTGATGCGGAAACAGTTGCTGAAACCATTAAGGAGAATATGCAAAAAATGCTTTATTCGGACGCCACGTACAAAGAAAAAATACTTTTATTTGTCAGTGATAGTGCTGCGTATATGTTAAAAACAGGCAGGCTATTGAAGAAAACATATCCTAATATGCTGCATATTACTTATGTAGCACATGCTCTCCACAGAATCTGTGAATATATCAGAGACACTTTTCCGGAAGTTGATAGACTTGTATCAGCTTTTAAAAAAGTTTTCAGAAAAGCACCATTGAGAGTAGCTCTTTTCAGGGAAAAATTTCCATCTCTATCACTGCCTCCCACTCCAGTAATAACTCCAGTAATAGATGGGGAACATGGCTGAAAGCTACTAGTTATTATGCTGAGAATTTCGATAGTCTAAAACATTTCGTAACACTGCTAAAGGAGGATACTAGAAGTATTGGTGAGTGCAAGGAGCTCACACAAATCCCAAATTTAAAAAATCAGTTGTACTTTCTTCACGAACACTTTGGAAAATTGCCAAAACTAATCACTTATTTTGAAAATCGAAATCTCAAATTAAATGACGGATTAACCACATTAGATGCGGCTGTAAATAATTTGAAAAGTATTCCAAGTGACTTTTAATGTGGCCTTCGGCAAAAGTTTGAAGCAATTCTTAATAGAAATCCAGATTTAATTACATTGCAGCAATTATGTATGGAGACAATTCCACAAAATCTAACAGCTAAATATGAAAAAATAACCAGTTGCGATGTAGAAAGGACGTTTTCTATTTATAAGGATGTACTTAATTCAAAGAGAACAAAATTGACAGAAGAAAACCTTGAGAAACTATTGCTAGTCAATATTAATACTCCTTTACTCAACTTGAGCGACAAAATGAACAAATAAAAATGTTCCAATTAAAATAAAATTAAAAACTTAAAAAATACAACTTTTCAACAAATACATATTGTGATGGATTTTTCTATCCAGAGAGAGAGAAAAGAGGGAAGATTTAAATTATGTACAATAATTGAAGTTTATTAATATTTATTATATTTGTAATTATATTTTTGACTGACTCTGTATGTTTATTAGTTTAAACGTATGGACGTGGACAGTTGTGGTACTATTGAAGTAGATGTAGGAATTTTTCGCGGTAAATTGGGCAGAGATATCTAAACTTCTAAAGTGACCGGGTTGCTAGAGGATAAGAAGGTCATTTTTATTCTCTGTTTTAGTAATTTCGGGTTTTATTTTTGTTTATGCATTTTATTCAGGTGCATGTAATGTTATTTCGATTGTTGCGAGAGTTTGTGATCTTGGTGTGATCTAATAAGTATGATATCTCTCACGTAGTTTTTTTTTGTGTTATCAGTGCATAGATCTATGTAAGTTCGATAAAAATATTTAATTTATATAATTGATACTACGTTTATTTTTTATTATTATATTTTATGTATTATGTGTGATAATTTTCATATTTAAAATCGTATATGAGTATTAGAGAAAATTGTCATGTTTTTTTTTTTAGTGGAGTTTTTTCTTAAAGATAATAGTCTAGAACGTTTTAAATTCAGGTTGGATTTTTTTTGTTGTGGGTTGACTTTGTCGTGTTTTATTTTGCGCATGACTGTAAGCCAAGTTACGCGGGTTTTGAAAACTTTGTTGTTTTTGACATTTGATATTGTAGGGGTTAAAGTAGAGGTCAAACTTGACAAATTTCTCCATTATTTATTAATTTTAGATTTGTTCGAGAGTCACATGGGGTTTTTCTCTGTGTGCGAGTCATATTCACAAAGAGTATTTCCTCCTAATGCTACTGTTAATGTTGCTTTAGCACCCTATACATTCGGTAAAGGGATTTTGTTTAATTTTTTTTTTGATTAAAAATTGTAAATTAGCTAACCGTGACTTTTATTGACATTTATTGTTTTACTTCTAACATAACCTGGCCCTATTCTGAGAAGAACGATCCGTGAGATGGGAGTTCGTGGAATCTACTAGACTGTACAGCCGGCAGCATAAGTTGTAGTGAGAATAAAAAAATTAATTAATAAGCAATCAAAAGCACATTCCACTGCAATATGTATTTCGTAATTTTATAGATCGCCACCCATTCGTTTTCCAATTATATAAATAAAATTAAATATTTTAGAAATACAGCCTTTCGCCAGTACTGCACTGGGCTTTGCGTCATGTGGTAAGCGTGTCCGTTCTCTACTAATGACGTATCAGTTATTCTGCTTAAATTAATATAGAATAACATTATAGTTAATTTTTTTTTTATATATATCTTAAACACATTTTTGCATATACAGGTTGAATCTGTTTTTGATTACTATCTGATTGGAGTATCCAATTATATTACCGATGCAATACCATATAGTTTAGGAACGATATTTATATTGATCAATGATATTCCAACAGTTTAATAGTATTTTGTTGCTCCATACATATACCCCTCTGGTATAATATTTTTTTTTTTGTTTTTCTTAAATAATAAATATAGTTGTTATTGTTATGAACTCTGGGTTATTTGATTGTCAACTTATTTGGTATTACTAATTTATCCACTTACTACGGCAGAGTCTGTGTTCTCTGTTGGCTAAAGGTAAACATGGTGGCGCCCTTTTTTATGTAAGAACCTCCCCTCAACTCGCCTCTATAACTGAGTTAGCCCTTTAGCCATAAGATATTCGGGGCAACCATAAAGTTGAATTCTCGTCCCCACGAGCACTAGACTTGTACCGACAAATATTACCTTCAACTTTATGGTTGCCCCGAATATCTTATGGCTAAAGGGCTGACTCAGTTAGTTATGTGCTATGTGCCCCCGCACATAGCAATCTTTAAAATGGAATCCTGTATATATGCGCAACCCATTAACGTAAATAATTTAACTACTGATCCATATTTGAAGTACTGATTAAAATGTGTTTGATCTAAGTTGAAAGGATCATGTGTGTCGATGGCATAGTAATCGCTTATCAAAAGAATGTTTTTACGTTGATTACCATTTTTTTTTCAATACAATATTCGTCCATACATACCGAGTTCTAGCTGATCAATTATACGGTATGCATTTTTAATACCGACATTCACCCGTACTCTAATCCTCCGTCGTTCGAATGAAGGCGAAAATTGAATTAAAAACTGTACCGCATCGACTTTAATAGATGACTCCATTATCGGTATTGGAATTCGGAAAATGCTGAAACCACGTTAGCCGTGATTGTGTGTGTTCTACCGCGTTGTCGGTATTCGCCCCTTTTTTTTAAGCTCGTGATACACGATTCTTCTTATTCGGGCGTAATAAAAAATTTATACTTTGTTTCGGATTAAATGGTGCGTCGCCAAAAATAAGGGCCGAAAAGGATTGAATGACCAGCAGTGCCACTCTACGGCGGACAACGTTCGGCGTAAATTTCATGCTGTAGAAGCTTTTTAATGTTTGATACGGTTTTTTTTTTGTTCACCAAAAGAGATCGGGAATAATCTAAATAATGCACTAAAAGGGTCGAAAGTGCCTCGAAAGTGATAAAAGTGAAGACGACAGTTCGGAAATATGGCTTTCCTGTTTTCGAAGGTTTGAAAAGAGTTTAATACTTATTTTTTTTTATATAGTGTGATTTTTACTTCGTAATTTATTAAACTATTTTTACATTAATACGAGAGAGGGAACTATAGATACAAGTTAAGAGCACATACAAGGGTGATTTGACGGGAGGAAGACTTCAACTAGGTACTTATATACAGTGAGGTCTGGAAGTAATGCACATTGGTAATAACTAGAGAACGGACACGCTTACCACCCAGTGCAGTACTGGCGAAAGGCTGTATTTCTAAAATATTTAATTTTATTTATATAATTGGAAAATGAACGGGTGGTGATCTATAAAATTACGAAATACATATTTATTTGTTGAAAAGTTGTATTTTTAAAGTTTTTAATTTTATTTATATAATTGGAAAACAAACGGGTGGTGATCTATAAAATTACGAAATACATATTGCTATGAATTGTGCCTTAGCTTATGGGTGCGGTTCACAACGAATGTCCGGATAAACTCAGTCGCTCAATCTCCAAGCTGGGCTCTTCTTATCTCAGGTCTTGCTCTCGAACAAGCAAGATACGTGTAAAGAAAACAATATGGAATTAAATAAAATTCGCAATTTCCTAATTTACATTTATTAAAAAAAAATAAAAACAGAAAAAAATCCCTTTACAGAGTGTAACGGGAGCTAAAGCAAAATTAACAGTAGCTAGGAGGAAATAGTCTGTATGATAGTAACACGCACACAGAGAAAAACCCCCTGTGACTCTCGAGCAAACATAAAACTAATAAATAATTAAGAAATTTGTCAAATTTGACCTCTAACTGTAACCCCAACAAATCAAATGTCAACAGAAACCAAACTATTGACTACGCGTGTCAGCTTTACGGTCATGCGCAATAAACACGACAAATATCAATCCCGCCAAAAAACCAACCTGAATACAAAACGATCTAGAACATCTTGATTAAAAGAAACTCCATTACAAAAAACATGACAATTTTCTTGAATATTCATATACTATTTTAATATCAGAATTACGCAAATTATAAACTAAAATTACAATCATCAGCAAATCGTCGTAATAGCAATTATATAAATCAACTGTGTTTTGTACTTACATCGATCTAAACACATTTAACACTAACTAAGCGAGAGATACCATTATTTAATTAAAATATCAAAAACGAGATCACAATAACTCGTAAAAATCGTAATTAAATTCAATGCACAAATTTAAAGCACTAAAAAATCAAATAACCCGACTTTACTCAAAAACAGCAGAATAAAAATGAAGTGTTTACTCTGACCACATGGTTTGCAAGACCTGGTATCTCTAAATAAAATATCCCTAAAATCTCAAACATCGAACTCAATAGTACATAATTTTGCCGAGTCCATCGGTCTAATATAAAATTATACAGTCCTGGACATAAAGATAAATTCAAACATAATAAATATTTAAATATACATAATAAAATAAAATGCATTTTAAATCAATGTTATACCAATAATGTTCAATATAATTCTTCTTTTTTTTCTATGGGAAAAAACCACGACACAATGTATTTGTTGAAAAGTTGTATTTTTAAAGTTTTTAATTTTATTTCTATAATTGGAACATTTTTATTTGTTCATTTTGTCGTTCAAGTTGAGTAAAGGAGTATTAATATTGACTAGGAATAGTTTCTCAAGGTTTTCTTCTGTCAATTTTGTTCTCTTTGAATTAAGTACATCCTTATAAATAGAAAACGTCCTTTCTACATCGCAACTGGTTATAGGTGCATACCGGAAATATTCTTTTAGTTCTTCATATTTAGCCGTTAGGTTTTGTGGAATTGTCTCCATACATAATTGCTGCAATGTAATTAAATCTGGATTTCTATTAAGAATTGCTTCAAACTTTTGCCGAAGGCCACATCCGAAGTCACTTGGAATACTTTTCAAATTATTAACAGCCACATCTAATGTGGTTAATCCGTCATTTAATTTGAGATTTCGATTTTCAAAATAAGTGATTAGTTTTGGCAATTTTCCAAAGTGTTCGTGAAGAAATTACAACTGATTTTTTAAATTTGGGATTTGTGTGAGCTCCTTGCACTCACCAATACTTCTAGCATCCTCCTTTAGCAGTGTTACGAAATGTTTTAGACTATCGAAATTCTCAGCATAATAACTAGTAGCTTCCAGCCATGTTCCCCATCTAGTTATTACTGGAGTGGGAGGCAGTGACAGAGATGGAAATTTTTCCCTGAAAAGAGCTACTCTCAATGGTGCTTTTCTGAAAACTTTTTTAAAAGCTGATACAAGTCTATCAACTTCCGGAAAAGTGTCTCTGATATATTCACAGATTCTGTGGAGAGCATGTGCTGCACAAGTAATATGCAGCATATTAGGATATGTTTTCTTCAATAGTCTGCCTGTTTTTAACATATACGCAGCACTATCACTGACAAATAAAAGTATTTTTTCTTTGTACGTGGCGTCCGAATGAAGCATTTTTTGCATATTCTCCTTAATGGTTTCAGCAACTGTTTCCGCATCAACTCTATTTATAACACTTGTTGCTATTACATATGAGTTATAGGGAATAGTTGGATGTAGTACACCAGCTACAACATTTACCACACAGCGTCCTAACATATCCACCGTTTCGTCGGCGCTTATCCATATGTATTGATTTAAAAGATGGCTTCTAATGTGTTCTACTGTTCTCGTATAGCACCTAGAAACATAATATTTGCGTAAAGTTGATTCATCAGGAACATTTCGACCAGTATATTTTTGAAGAAATATTTTTAAGGAGGGATTGCTAAGTTTATTTAATGGAATATTAGCCGCCATAAAAGTTTTACAGAGTTCAGATGTGTTGCGATCCTAAGTGACGAATTTTTGACGATATACGGATTTTGTAATAAATTTCGGAATCACTGACGATGGACATACAATCAGTATGACCGTCAATCCAACTCGCCATTGTTTTACGATGCCGTTCTCGACGATCTTCCGTATCATATCTGAAAAAGTAACTTAAACAATGCCCTAGATCTAAATAAATGAAAACTAAAAATGTGTGCGTAAGTTATTGAAACTGAACGAAATTCAATGCACACTCTTACGTCGAAATAATTGGTAGAAATAGATTCAATCAAACGATATTAAACAGGATCTATCGCGAAAATTACGATGTAATTAACAGTTAAAACTATGAAAACAAGAAACTTACTAGCACTTTATTTATCTTACGAAATATAAACTAATAAATAAAATACATTATAAAAACCCCGCTTCTATCTACGCTCATGAAAACACTTTAAAAAGCACTATATTCTCGGAATACAATAGCTGGCTAGTAAGTCAAACAAATACTCATTGAATTACGCCGGGATGTACTGAGCGACGTTATACACAATTCCAATTGCCGATTGCGTTTAATGGAAATTTTGTATGTCCTCTATAAGGAAATAATTGCTCATCGACCGTTATGCATTCAGACGGCTTATAGTTGTTTTCTAAATTACTATTTAGCATTATACATATATCACGAATTGGAGCAGCTTTGTCACTTTTAGATCGTTCAGCACGTGTATTCTGATTATCAAAACGAATAAATCGTGAAAACATTTTGAAGCGATCACGAGACATAGCCGCACGAATAAGAGGTAAGGATTCAAGTTTCCACATTTCAGATATATGTTCCTTATTAGATTTATATACACCAGCTGCAATTAGGATTCCTAAAAATGCATCGAATTCCACTTCAGTAAATGCCTTGAAAACCTTTCGTGGTGGTGGTTGCCGCTTAGAATCTTTGTACTTTTGAGCTTGTTTTTCATTAAAATCTCCAGTTACTTGTGTGCCTTTTCTGTTAGTTTCCCTTAAAATTATGGTACAAATTTCATTGGACATGATAGATTTAAAAGTTTCTTTCCCAGTATATAATGCACTAAAACTTGGTGCGCCACATTTTTCGCGCAAGATATTTCGGCTAATTGTCTGCGCTTGTGGTAATGGAGTATTAGTCCAATGAGTTCCACCTTAAGCAACTAAAACAGTAGGCTGTGCAGGCGTTTCTTCTTCATCACTAATTTCATCTGAATAAGGTTCTTCTTGTTCGATTACAGGTTCTATTTCTGCATCAGATTCTTCAGATTCGATTTCCGGAATGTATTCGTCTTCATCCGAAGCAGTAAATGGCTTTTCTTCTAATGCTTCTTCCGCTGCTGCTAGTAATTCTACTGATGTCAGTCTGAAAACCATAAAATATCATATTACGTTCTTATTATTACTATTACTTTTACTCTTACAGGATTTGTAATTATATTAACTTCTATATCATACCTGGTTCTCCTCCATCTTGGTTTTATAAATGAACCCGAACTAGGACCAGGCGCATTATCACACATTCCAATAAAAATAATAAAATTTGCACTTGTTATTCCCAAAAACAGTAAAAATATTTAGTAAATGTACTGTAGCGAATAAATTATATACGAGGACTTCGAAAAATGGACGGTTACTGATTTTCAGACATGTCTAATCTTGTTCATAACAGCGCAGTTTATGTCTCCCCACCACTGTCTCCCGTATATGTATAGCTGCAACGTATATACAACGTGGGGTACCCGGGCACCTACGTCGTCATTAGAAGGTGTTATTTTTCCCAGTCACATAAAGGTTAAATGGCGGGAGACTTTGTTCAGCATAAAAAAAAAACAGTGATACGTCGCCAGAGTGGAGTTATTTTTTAGTTACGAAAGACGGAAATAGTGCTAAATTTAAGCGATGCCCTGCCGCTCTCAAGACTTTGGGTGGATTGATTACATACACATTTGTCATCAAAACATAACATTAATATTTTAGCTGACGTTAATCGTTTGACAGCTTCAACAAGTCAAGATTCTGAATATCTCTACACACCACCGCCGCCAGCTAAACGATAGTTAGAAAATTATTTTACTAAAAGTGCCGACGATAGCCTGGATGATGTTTTAACAAGAATGATTGCATTAGATGGATTTCCATTCAGTGTATTTATAACTTCAGACGATTTGAGAAAATTGCTCTTAGCGAAATATACGGATTTACCAAAATCAGCCGTCACAATTCGAAAGCATGTTATGAATTACAGTGAAAAATCAGAAAGCACGTAACTGCAGAATTAAAACATTTGAAAAGTGCAGGTGAAAGATTCGGTCTATCTTTCGACCGGTGGACATCAACGTCCAATAAACGATACATGACTGTCAACGTTCATTCATATAAAAAAAATTGGAGCTTAGGACTCGTTCCTATTCATAGAAGTATGATGGCTTAAAATTGTCTTCGTATATTGAAAGAGTGTCTAAGTAAATTTTATATTTTCCTGGAAACTGATCGTGGCTACTGTAACCGATGGACCGAACGTTATGATAAAGGTGGGACAGCTTGTTTGCACTGAACAACAACTGTGTCTCACACATGGTATCAATTTGGCCGTCTGTGATGTGATTTATAAAATAAAGAATTATTTTCAAGACAGACAAGACAGCCGTACCTCAGATTCAGATGATACTATAAATGAACCAGCTGTGACTGCTGATTATATGAACGATAGCGATGATGTTGACAATTTAGAAGACTTAGACTGTCCAGAATCAGGTTTAATCTTAATGTCACAAAATGAACTTGCGCGGGAACACATACCAGAGTTAACGAAAGATGAAAACATTAATGAGCTGATAAAAAAAGTCCGCAAAATTGTAGTGTATTTCAAAAGATCACCATTGAAAAATGAAACAGTACTTCAAAAATATGTGAAGATTGAACATGAAAAAGAGCTGTCACTTTTTTTGGACTGTAAAACCAGGTGGAATAGTCTTTTAACCATGCTGGAACCATTTTCTCTTTTAAAAACCTGCATTTAAAAAGATCTTATAGATCTCAATTATCCAATCCGTTTAGAAGATGCTGATTTTGACTTGGTAAATAAAATTGTTGATGTGCTGACCCCAATTAAATTAACAGTAGTAGCAATATGTCGACGAGATGCTAATTTATGCATAGCTGTTGCCGCTTTGAAATTTTTTATAAAACAATTGTCTAGTAAAAACTCAGCACTTGCCAATAAAATTAAAACATCTTTAGTGGAACGTATAAAGCAATGACGAAATGATGATTTAACTGGTGTGTTGAATTATTTACAAAATCCACGCAAAGATGATGAAAATCAGTTATTATCGGATTTTGAATGGCTTGACTTATTTTCAGTTCCTACACAGGCTTTAGTGAGGGCGCAAACAAAGAGTATTGTTAAAAGACTAAATAGCCGAGATGACACGGAAAAGGAAGAAAGTTCAGGATCACAAACAGATGATGAGCCAAGGCAACAAACCTCCCAACCCCAATTGACACTAAAGGAAAAGTTACAGCTGGAAATTAATAAGAGCATGGAATCCCCAGATCCTGAAGTACAAAATGAATCGGGGTTGGTAAATAGTATTAGACGCGAAATGAGCCTGTTCGAAAATGGAGAAGTTCGTGGATATCACTTAGAATTAGCAGATAAATATCTATTGTCTATTCCTCCAACCAGTGTTGAACCTGAGCGAGCGTTTTCAGCTGCTGCTTATGATGGCAATAAACTACGAAGCTGGCATGGAAGTCAAACATTGGATGCTTTGATATTTCTGCGATTGTATTTTCGAAATTCTAAATAGTTTTTTGTATTGTCTTTTTTGTTCGTTATTTTAGTATATTGTGTATAGTGTTGTGCAACAATATTAATAAATAATTTTTAAGAAATTACTTAAGCTTTTTTTTTGTCATTTGAGCCCAATTAGAAACCACATAGTCTAATCCCGGGATCCCGGGATTACGTTTCAAAAATCTCGTAATCCCGTGATTGAAAAACATGCTAGGGTTTGTATTCTCTAGTTACAATATAAACTTTTATTTCGTTAGAGAACATTTGACTCTTGAATTAACAAAATCTATAAATTGACAATTATGTATGTTGATATTACAAATGCTTAAGTTAAAAAATCCGTTTTTTCGTGCAAAACCTATTTCGACTCCGGGTTTATTCGATCACTCGTTATAAAAACAATATTATTAGTTTGAGCACTATTTTTATATTTTAAATACATGTTCTTATACCTTATAAAATATTCATTTGCTGACATAGTCACATTATACCAGCTCCATGTAAAATAACAAAAGATGCGTACACCTATTTGATTTTCCAGCTAGTTCAACAGGAGAAATAACATCAGAACACTTTCCCTTTGTTTACAAAGACAACATGGCATACTCAGCTCAACATCACCGAAGTCCTTTTTTCCTGTTCCTTGGCGAAATGTCGATACGTCTTTACATATATATTCTAGTCAACAGCTCGAGAAAAAACCCTAACCAAAATTGATCGAATTATATTCAATTATAGACTAAAGCGACTGCGTGTTTACTTTATAAGCAAATGTAATTCAAACCCGAACTGTATTTGTTTCTATTTAGGTACGTCGTTAAAATATACCGAACAGCTTCGATTCAAGAATATGATTGTAAATAATTATTAAAGTTCGGATTTTTATGCAGAAGAAATGCTAATATGTTACGTTCTTCCCAAAAATATGTCAAATACATGCTTCATTTTTATCATTTATGCATTTTTATGTAATTTATTTTTTATATATTTCTCTTACCGGAAATTAAGGAAAGTAAAACAACAAAAGATAGTCTAAATTACATTTATACATAAAAAATTATTATCATTACATAATATATGATAAAAATATTGCATAATAATATGATAAAAGATTACAATTAATAGTTAATTTTATGTATGTTACTTAATAACATAATAAGTTATTAGGTTATTAAGTAACATCTATAGAATTACATGTATTAGTTATTATTAATAACTATTCACTTTCGCAACGAGATCTACTTAATTTATTATTGTACCAATTAAGTGCTTTTCTAGTTTGACACTAAAATTTTGTTTTCTGTCGCTTAAAATATTTTTATATGTTGGAAACGTTCTTTTGACTTCAACTGAGGTGATAGGTGCATATTTTGATGACGCCAGATGTTTGGGATCTAAATGTAAATTATTATCTTTAAACGTCGAACTTAATAATAATGATAAAATCTTTGATATTTAATACAAAAACGAAATCCAAAACGACAAAATGCTCCACAGAACACTTGCAACTGGAAAATAAAATTCCAAGGCAGCCAACTTGCTAAAGAAAAAAAAAGGCAAAGAAAAGGATGGATAAATTAACTCTTATATTAACAAATTTAAATAAACCAACAACGTAAATGAAAAGTGCTATTCAGTTTAACTTGCTCAAAATATATGTTCACCATGTATATTAAATATATGAAACTTGAACATTACCAAAAAATAAAAAGGAAAAGGGTGATTTTATAAAGAAGCCTAAGCATACTATACTATGAGAGCACATAAAAAATAAATATTTCGGTATATATTAAATTATTTCGCAAAAAAAAACAAAATTACCAATTTAGTCTAGATTACAAAATTTAATTAATTAAGCCTTATCTGGGGATCCTTAGAGAAAACTGTACACAGTAACATAATCAGTTAAACACATAATAATTGTCTTACGTGTAATTCAAAATTTTAAGTCAAATATATTTCTAGAATTTTATCGATTATATGTATAATACAAAAGTATTTTTAATAATATATAATATTATTAAAAATGTTTCAAATTATGTTGTGATTATATGTATGTACAGTTTTTCGTAAAGCCGAGAGTAAATGTTCACATGGCAAAGATGTGCGTACAAAAAAAGAAGTTACAATAAGAAATTTTACTTTAAAATAATATGTACCAAAATGAATAGAAATTTAGAATTAATTCAAGTAGAGTAAAAAGAATAATATTGCGCTAAAATTGTTAGACACCAAAACTGAAATATAAATAAAGTTTTAATTGTAATTAGACGTCAAAGATCTTAAAAAAATATATATTACGTTACACAACACTTCCAAATATGACTGACTAAATATTCGAATAATAAATTCGAAACGTTAATCAAATTTTAGATCAAATAGGAAATTTATGATTTAAAAAAAGATAGGTAATTATAAGTAATTAATCTTTAAAACGTTAAATTAATTCTAGAATAAATAAATATTATAGCCTTCAGGAAAATTCAAACGGGTTACATCGGTTTCTTCCCCACGTTCACAGGAGATTGCCCACAATCGGTATCCACAATTTAATTTAGATGGAAACGGAAGTTATATGGTCATTGAATGCAAATTTTACGTTTTCTTCTCCATTAACAAACACTGGAGAATCAAAATCGCTCATAGTTGCAGACTAAAGTGTCAGGTGTCTAGATTTGGTCTTCGCAGAGGAGTTTCAATTATACCGGAGATACGTATAAGAAATGCTGCAATAAAATGTTGCTAAACTCGAAAAACGGAAATTCTATATAATGCTTCACGTGCTATAGTAGGATCCGCATAAGCGATTAATACTCAAAATCGTAGTTTTCGTGAAATTTAAACTTCACCTTAATCGAATATACACACACAATCACTCACAACTGGATTCGTTAACGACTACGCTTAAATTCAGAAACCCTCTTTTTAACCATTGTAAACGAAGAAGACGATTCTGAAAGTGTTGAATCCAGCTCTGCTTTGATTTCGGTTGGTGTTAAGCCTTTCAAGTAAAAGTACTTCATCACTGATCTCAACTCAGTTTTTCCCATTATAAAATCACATGTTCACTTTGGCGTAGTGTCGAAAACAGATTAATTGACAGATCGTTGTGTACTGTCATATTTAACTTATTAAAGGATGGTTCTACAGAATGGTAAAGAAGATTCCTACGAGATCGCGGCATCTCTGTGTTCGGCCACGTAGTTTCCGCACAATCCACTACACTACATAAAATGTTTAATGATTTTAAACTTAAAAAATTATAAGTAATAATTATAAGTTTTCCTAATGCGGTAAAAATTTTAAATCAAATATATTTATTGTATTTTTAGTAATTATATCGTAAGAGCACATGTCCCAATACAATACGATCAGATGTGCATCCAAAAAAAGATGTTACATTACGAAACTTTAAAGTAATATATGTTACCATAATGAAGAGAAATTTAAAATAAATTTAAAACAGTAAAAAAAGAATATATTATATTAAAATTATTATCCACCAAAATTTAAATATTGAAATATAAATCGAAATTCCAAATCGTAATTAGCCTTCAAATATCTTACAAACATATATGTTAAACCATTCCTCCAACGATAATTGACAAATAATTAAATTTTTTAATTAAACAGGTAATTTATTATTAAATCAAAAGTTAGGTAAATTATGAATATTAATATTTCAAATCGTTAAATAGAATCATACGAGATCATTAGTTTCTTCGCCTCGAACACTGGAAATTTGCGCATAGATCGATCTCTACGTACCATCAGCCGGAAATGGAAGTTACAATGGACAATACGGGGCTCTAAAGACAGCCGATTTTCGTCGTCTATACGACAACAGCTGTGACTAAGGTGTCAGATGTTTGTATATGTCTTCACGATGGGTAGTTTAATTTATTCCGGAGGTTCGTATAGGATATGCCGCACTAAAATAATGCTAGGAATATTGAGATTTTCCCCTCTAGGCCTCTAAACTCCAATTAAGAGTAAACGGCGAATCCAAGAATGCTTCACGTGCTACGCAGGGATCCGTATAAGCGATAAAAAATAAACTCAAAGCTGCAGCTCTCGTGAATTTTAAACTTCCCCTAAATCGACGATAAATACACACAACTCACAACCGGATTCGTCAGCAGCCTTCGAACCAATGACTCTATCCGCGGGATGAAATCGGAAACAGTAGGGGGCGATTCGGTTACAAAAATCAGAGGGCGATACATACCCCTGAAGTGAAATTAAACTCGTAAAATGGAAAATAATATACCGGGGCTCGACAGTAAGAATATAGATAAGAAAAAAAAATTTACGAATGTACCAGATTATAACGTATGATCAAAAAGTCTTTGGATCGTGATAGCCATGAAACGTAAAGCTATCTATAAAATTATTTACTTCTGTGATTCATTACCTTGAAGTACGCATAAGTCACAAATAAAATAGATTTTAGGTTATGGTATTTATTTACATTTTATGTATGTTATATTTAATAACATTTATAGAGATTACAGAATGCATTTATAAATAAACGAAGTTTTAATAACTAATAAAAAAAAATAAGGCTCATTACAGTTAAGAAAAGAACTCCCACAATGAAACAATAACATTCAGGTAGGTACACTTTTACAATAGAAAATTATAAAAGATGTTGAAAATGTCTTCCCTGTTCTTGAATAAACCGGTTAACACGCCAGCCCATGTTATTAAAAACTTTAATTAAAAGATCAGGTGTTACTGTGAGACAGTTTTCAACAATACGTTCTTGTAATTCATCTAAAGTGTGAACTGGAGTTTTAGAAATGTTATTCTTAAGCAATGGGAATAAGAAGTAGTCTCAGAAGGACTCAAATCACAAGACCTAGGTGGGTAACGTCCGTCTGATATTAACCTTTCATCATAAAATTGACGGAAATATTCCATGGTTACTCGAGCAACATGATATCTCGCGTTATCTTGCTGAAAGTATCCATTATGAAGTTCATCATCGTGCAATTGATTGATAAAAGGATCAAGTATTTGATTTATATATCTTTCAGCGTTTATGGTATCTTGAAAAAATATTGGCACTATTACCCGTCTACGGGACATTGCAACCCAAACACCAATCTTAGGACTATGTAAAGGAGCCTCACTATGAAAATTAGGATTATTCTCGCTCCACATACGCATAACTTGTTTATTAACGTATCTAGATAGGTAAAAATAAGATTCGTCTGTAAAAAATGTTAAATCAAGGATATCGTTACTCATATGGTCATTAAACCAGGTACAGTACTATACTCTCTTCTGATAATCTGGTGGCAGTAACTTCTGACACATCTGCACTTTATAAGGAAACATGTTCAAGTCATGTTTAACAATGGTTTGACACGTCTCATAACTTAAATTGATTTCTTGTTTCAATCTACGCAAGGATAAGGTAGGTTCTTCCAGCTTGCGTTGCCTAACCAGATCAATAACATCATCATTTCTAGCCCGTCTTCTTCCAGATCGAACACTATCGCTGATATTACCAGTTCCTTCAAATTTGTCTACAGTTCGTTGAAGTTGCCGAAAAAAATCTCGTTCGATTATTGCGAAGTTGGGAAATCTCTCACGGAACTCATTCAAACACAAACGAGGTGAATAAATCCAATTACCATTTTCACCTATATTTCCATTACTGTAGTATGATTTGAAAATAAACATTTTATGTTCTAATTGAAACATTTTGAATTATAACCAGCTGACTTGAAAGTTGTCAAGTAAATGTCAAAACTAATTGAAATAAATAATTTCATAGATATCTCGTAAATTCCACGGCAATAGCTATCCAAAGACTTTTTGATCATACGATAGTTATTCGCGTGGAATATAGTTGAGTCCGATTCAGAAGGTAGATGAACATTCGGCAATTTTGATTTATATACTTGGACTCGTAGAGCTGCGTTCTTAAACATTTTTTTACGTTCGAAATTAAAGGAAACTGATCTCTAATTTCCTCGCAAACTCTATTTCTTCCATGCGCTAGACAAGTCACTTGAATTAAATTTTTGTAAATTTTTTTAAAATTTGGCCCTGTATTAGTCATATACGCTGCCGCATATGTGACGAAAAGAAGAATTTTCAAAATAGTCATCAATCTTTCATTAACAAAGCCGAACAATTTCTACGCTATTGGTTTTCTCTAAGTCTTTTGTACTGATTATAAAAGATTTTGGCAAAATATTTTGGTAAAGAATACCAACTAATAAATTTGTAATATAGCGACCTCGAAGATCGGTCGTTTCATCAAAAATATGTGATTTTATGTTGAAAATGTAAAAAATATTCAAACTAAAAATATGAAATAAAGCTATTTCATGCAAAATATGTAATTATTTTATACCGTTAATTGCATTATTTTAGTGTAGAATGGATATATTCACGATATTGGGGTGAAATTCCTAGTAATAAAAAATATGTTTTTTACATCAAATCGGAACTCTAATCTAATATTATCGATTACGAACGACTGATTCAATTCAAACGCCTGTAAAACATCAAAGTCCATGCATAGTCATGTCAATAAGATTTATTTTGTTTACAAAACTCGCAAAAGTGAACATAGTACGTATAGTACGTATGAGGATGGTTGGAGGATATCTTACTGTTGGTGCGGCAAAAATCACTTGACCTACATACCGAAGACACTCCAGGCAATACATGCCGATTTGGAGCGTTAGCGTCATCGAAAACTTTCCTAGAACGTTAATGGTTTGAAGATCAGAAGAAACGAGTTTGTATGCTCGATTTGCAACCTATAGAATCCGAAAATGAAGATTGAAAATGTCTTCGAGAAAGTTACTTGTCTCTCTTGATAAATTCTTCCTGTTAGAAATTGGAATTTTTCATCTGTAAGATGTGATTTAATTCTGCTTTTCAAATATTTCAAATCTCCGCATAAAAAGTACCTTCCACTGACGCAAATATGTGTAAGCATGCGAAGTTTCTAAAGTCATTTAAAAGAATTTAAACGTTTTATCGGTTAGAATAATAGAGAAATTTTTTGGGAAGGAAGGAAATGGAAAACTGTATTTTTCTAGTACGGGAGATTTTCTCTTAATGTTTATTCTAGCTAGCAGGAAGTGTTAGAGGCACATTTGATAGATTTTAACATTTAATTTATTTTATATTCTATATTAACATTTCAAAATAATTAAACAATTCAACATCTATTCGTGAATATAATTATTTTCTTATTAGGGATTCTATTAAGCATCTTTGTAAAGTTGCTTACCACCAGAAATTCCTTGAATTTATATTTATTTTAAATCTTTATTTAGTATAATATTTTTACAATTGCAAACAAATTTACTATTATATACAGGTACTAATAACAATTAACATATGTGGAATGTGCCCTAGAAGGAAGATATTAAGTCTATTAAGGCTGAACTATTTGCAGTCGCAGCATGCGCTGAGGAAATTCGGGAAGCCCGGAAAAATATCAACCTAATGAGCGATAAAGAGACAATAGACACAAAACAATCCTGTGTCACTGATATGGGTGCCAGGAGATTAAAGGCAATGAGATAGCTGGCGAACAGATCAAGGAATGTTCTAAGAGGAATTTCATAAGAACCTCTACCTGGAATCGCCAGAGATTTAGCTAGAAGAGAATCTAGTTATGGCCAGAAAGAAAACATAAGACGGCTAATAGAAGGTTGACTCCATTCTAAAATGCTACTAGGTGGCCTGGACGCTACGCCTTCAGCCAACCTAAATAGGTTGTCCTATTCTTTCGAGCAAACAAACTACTTCGAGTTAGTTAGTACCTAGGTTGTCTTTTGTTGCACTTTAACCAAAATCAACTAAAACTCCAGCTAACAAGTAGAACTAGCTCCGCTTCAAAAATATATTCCATATTTTATGTTATTTTTCTTTTCAAATGTGAGGACCAAGGAGCACCCCTTCACGTTATCCTATTTAGCCCAAATTTCATACAGCTCATTTTTTCGTGCAACGGAACCAAACTGGGAGGTAGCACCAGAAATTTTTTTCTGGTTCTACCTCCCACTTGAAAAATAGAGCCACCCTAATAATAAACACGCTTTGATCTGCCTGCTACGACGACTCTAAACTTAACTAACTGGCAATTTGAATGTGAATGAATTTAGGCAGACTTTTTGGTTCTGGAGTACTGCTTTCGATCGCTAAGATCAAACTGTAATGACACCGTAACAATAAGAATCAGAAGACTACTTTAACACTTTAGAACGAGATTACGTTTCAATCTAATATTCCGGGAGACTATTTCAGATTCCTTACTTCAAAGATGTATATTATTTACGTTTTATAATGAATAAATGTAGTTCCCATATTCATTTGAAATCTTCCATTATTATATTAAACATTGACTTACTGAATTGTATATACATCTATGAAGCACACGCAAATCCGTTCCATAGACGTTTCTTAGATTTTAATTAACTGTGCATCTTTTTCCCTAGACGTATCTCTACGCTTTTCTCACTATAAAACGGTAAATTTACTTCCACACCTTCTCATCTTAAGTGAACGCCAAGTCAGCCATTTCAAACCGGGGATCCGGAGTGGAAATTTAATTTCAACACAGAGCATAAATTACGAACTGCATGTGTATAATTGTACATATATGTATATACATATATATATATCAAACGAGGGTCCCGAAATTATTATCTATATATATATATATATATATATATATATATATATATATATATATACAGTAAATATCGTTTATAACGACATCTGCTATAACGACATATCGGTTTTTGCGACGAAATTTCAAGGTCCTGGTCAGAAACAATGCTTTCTAAACGCGAAACCTATCGGTTATAACGACATCGGATATTACGACGAAACTAATATAACGACGAAAAATAGCTTGAAATTTGGATAAAATTATCTTTTATAACGACGGACACGTCGCATAGTAAGAAAACGGTGGGGAAGTTTCGAATTGGCTAGGGGAATTACAGCGTTATGAAAAGGCAAGGCGAAATGCGACAGATAAACGTATTTATTCAGTAGTTATCTAGGAATTGAAGGTACCTTGTCGACGTCGATATGGCGAAACGAAAGGCGTTTACAATTGAAGAAAAAGCATCAATTATTAGGCGCTTGGAAGCTGGAAATTCTAATATTAATATTGCTAAAGAATATAAGGTAAGTTTTGTTTGATTTCTATGAGAATAACATGCATACTAATATTATTCTTGTTTATTTAGGTGGCGCATTCAACAATCTCCACGATTTGGAAAAATCGGAATAAAATAGAGGATTTAATTAATAGATCATCATTACAAACGAAAAAGATCAGATCTTGTAACGCGTATAGAGTAGATGAGGCCCTATATGAATGATTCAAAATTCAGAGGAGCCACAACATTCCTATTAGCGGTCCGATATTGCAAGAGAAAGCAAATGATTTTGCTCGACGATTAGGGTTAGAAGATTTTAAATACACAGTTGGATGGATTCGACGATTCCGAAAAAGACACAATATTGTTTTTGGTAAAATATGTGGCGAAGCAATAGATGTACCTAAAGGGATTTGTGACGACTGGTTAAATACAGTGTGGCCAAATTTAAGAAAAGAATATACAGACGAAGAAATATTCAACGCAGATGAGACTGGTTTATTTTTCAGAATGATGCCAGACAAAACGATGAAATTTAAAGGGGAAAAATGTATTGGTGGTAAACTGAGTAAGGATAGATTGACTGTTCTTGTAGCAGCAAATATGACTAGATCGGAAAAAATTAAACTTGTGGTTATTGGCAAAGCTAAGCATCCTCGATGCTTTAAAAATATAAAATCTTTACCTGTTGAATATGAAAATAACCAAAGAGCATGGATGACATCAGCATTATTTGAAAAAATAATTGTACGATGGGACAATAAACTCATTCGGCAAAAAAGGAAAATCCTATTGCTTTTAGACAACTGTCCAGCTCATCCAAATATTCAAAACGTAAAAGCTATAAAACTTGCCTTCCTTCCACCAAATACCACGCCAGTTCTTCAATCGATGGCCCAGAGTGTAATAAAGTCCCTAAAGACACATTTTAGAAAACTTCAAATTATAAAGCTTTTAAAAGACATTGACGAGAATGGTGTTCCTCTAAAACTAGATATCCTGCAGGCTATTTTTCTACTTTCCAAAGCTTGGGATAGCGTTTCTCAACAGACAATAGCAAATTCCTTTGCACATGCTGGGTTTAATTTACACACAGCAGAAAACTCTTTTGATGACGATAATTTACCCTTAGCTGAGTGGCTTCGACTACAAAATGATACGGAAGAAGATAACTTACCTTTAACTGAATAGATTCGCACTTTACCTGTAGTTAACCTGGCAACACAAGAGGGTTGGGATAATTTTTCAAATGTTGATGAAGAACTCGAAACGGAGGAAGATATGACAGAAGATGAAATTTTAGCTAGGTCCAGTGCAAACTTGGAGTTAGAAATAAACAACGATGAAGTGGAAATGGACGAAACTACGGAATTTCAACCACCTACTATAAAGGATGCATTTTCAGCAGTTGAAATGATTCAGCATTTTTTCACATTTAATCAAAATTTGAAAGACGCTAAAACAGATTCTGCATTGCTCCATTTGGAAAAAATTATTGATAAACACTTCTTAGAAAACAAAAAAATACATCAAACCAAAATGAAAGATTTGTTTATTAAAATTTAAATATGTATGTATGTATGTATGTATGTACAATGCAGTCCGTGCCTATGTATTATTATATACATATGTGTTAAATTGTTAGTAAAATAAGTTGAGAAGGAAATGTTTTTTTTTATTTGTATTTTTTAAAACTGGAATATTGTTTTCGTTGTTTAAGTGTATTTTCTAAGATAAATAAAATGTGTTTATATAATAATTTGGTATTTGGATATAGCGACCTACTCTTATAACGACCGAATTTCGTTGGTCCCTTCAACGTCGTTATAAACGATATTTACTGTATATATGAAAAAAAATATGTGAAAACCATATCCATCTGGAATGTGCAGATACCGATATTTCATAATTTTTACTAATCTTCAGTACACATTAGCAGGGAATAGATACTACTTTCACTTCTATACTGCGTGTATATATACGAATTATGAAAAACGCGATGTAAATGAGAATTAATTACTATTAAACTCCCATATTACATGCAATTGTCGCTATAATACAACAAATTATAGCGGCAATTGCATGTAATGTGGGAATTTAATAGTAATTAATTTTCATTTACATCGCGTTTTTCATGTATATATATATATATATACAAGGTGTGTATAAATTGTCGCAAAAGCTACACGTAGCGACATTCTTCGTTTGGTTCTGAATAAAAAATCTTAATGTTAAAATGTCGTATCATGCTTCGTAAATTCGTAAATGTCAAAATTTGACACTAATGATTTTGATTGAACTCACTTTGAAATACAAACTTATTGTTCTACAACGTTGCCAAATGTGTTTTTCGTGGAAGTACGTTAATGAATAAATGTTAAAAATAAGCTTTTAATTCAGAAAGAAAACGTTTACGAAATAATACTAGTAAATTTTTTTTCTTTAAACTAAATTGCATCTATCTCTATTAACAGATATCGAAGAGCAAAGGTTAGTTACGCACTAAAAGTCTGAACTTCAAGGACCCCGTGAAAACAAACGAAGCATGATACGACATTTTAACATTAAGATTTTTTATTCAGAACCGAACGAAGAATGTCGCTGCGTGTAGCTTTTGCGACAATTTATACACACGTTATATATATATATATATAATATATATATTATCTTTATATATATATATATATAAAACAATTGATAAATTATTGGAGTTTTTCGCCTTTTTATATGAAATATTTACAAATATCAAGTTCGTATGTATGTAATTGCAAAGTAAGTGGGCATGTAAACATTTCTGTCTACAAATCACACAGCAAATCATACGAAATTTTTTAATTGAAAAATATTGTCTATGTTAGGACTCGAACCCAAGTCTACAGTTAGCCGGACTGTCGGTTTTACCACTCACCCACAATAGACCAAGGTTCAAGCTATTTAGAAATGCATTATAAAGTAACAGTGTTAATGAATCAGATGTCAGTTATTGAATGTAGATGTCAAGTTGAAAGCAGATGTCAGTTTTGAAAGTTGATGTCAGTTTTGATAGCAGATGTCAGTTAGTGAAAGCAAATGTCAGTAATTGAAAGCAGATGTCTGTTTTGAAAGCAGGTGTCAGTTATGAAAGCAAATGTCAGATTTGAAAGCAGATACCTATTTTGAAATTAGATGTCAGTTATTGAAAGCAGATGTCAGTATTTTGAGAGCAGATGTCAGATTTGAATGTTTGAAAATGCTAATTATTACTCCAACTTGACATCTACATTCAATAACTGACATCTGATTCATTAACACTGTTACTTTATAATGCATTTCTAAATAGCTTGAACCTAGGTCTATTGTGGGTGAGTGGTAAAATCGGCAGTCCGGCAATCTGTAGATTTGGGTTCGAGTCCCAACATAGACAATATTTTTCAATTAAAAAATTTCGTATGATTTGCTTTGTGATTTGTAGACAGCAAAGTTACATCCCCCCCTTACTTTGCAATTACATACATACTAACTTGATATTTGTAAATATTTCATATAAAAAGCCGAAAAACTCCAATAATTTATCATTTGTTATATTTAATAAAAGACTAAGATATTATCTAAACACTTATACATACATATATATATATATATATATATATATATATATATATATATATATGGTTGATTATTTCTTGGAATTCGGCTAGATAACTGTTCATTAAATAAAAATGCTCATTTCAACGTTTCGGCTTTTATTTTGTCTTCATCAGAACAAATTTGATTACAATATTAAATGTTTTCCTGCAAAGCACAATTTAAACTAATAATAATATAAATAAAATAATGTTTTTCGTAAAATGTAAATTTATATATACGAGTATTTATGGTATTTACAATTTTTATTCTTCTTTTTTACATTTTCTTAACAGTTTGAATTATATTACTTAAAACATAAAATTGGCACATTGTACTTCCAACATATGGAAGTGGACTGAATTTTAGTAGGCCTAAAGTATGTATATATCTTAAATTTTTTTGTTTTGTCCTTGCCTGTAATTTGATACTTTCGGCTTAGTGTGGGTGAGTTTTAAAAGATTTAAAAGTGTTATTGGATATGCATTTTTACGTTATTTATATTACGGATGTTTTAGATTAATGGGAAATATAATTTTGACAGATTTGAAATTTCATGACGGTCATTAACGGCGTTTTCTTCGTGTTTTTTAATATGAAATGTGAAAAATAATCTCTTACATGTTTCGGCAACTACTGCCTTTTTGAAAGAATTCTTTGAAAAAGGCAGTAATTTCCGTAAATATATACACGTTAAAGTAAAACATACCTTAAATTGCCGATTATCTAAATCTACTATATTTATATATATATAATTATTTCGTGACCTTTGTATGTTATGGTAGATTTAATTAGTTGGCAATATTTATATTTATATTTTAAATTCTTTGAGGAAGGCATCACTTGCCGAACCATGTAAAATTGTTTTAAATGTATGCATTTTTAAGTAAAACCAGACCTTAAATCGCCAACTAATTAAATTTACTATATATATATATATATATATATATATATATATATATATATATATTCCATGTATTTGAATATCTATATATGTATAATTTAAAAGAAATTATCGACCGTACTATATTGGTTAAAATAAATTTAGAACGGGCAAACGGACTGTCAATTAAAACTCATTTATTAATTATCTCTATATTACGCAACGAGTTTGTTGCTTCTTCGGGAGGTAAAAATGTAGAATTCAAAAAATAAAGGTGACGTACACGGATATTAAAATTGATTTTAATATCTGTGTACGTCACTTTTATCCTTCCAAAGCATATATCAATGGGTTCAATTATTAGGAAATTTTATGATGACATTTGTCGGTCTTCTAATGATAGATCTCTGAATCAAAACTCGAGAAGAATTAGGCAGCTGATGCATTTGTAAAAGTAAATTAGGTTCTTGGTACGTTCGAAAATTTAGTGTTTTCTAATCTTTTGTGCATATGACGAATTGTCCTTATTTTAAATTGCTGTTTATTAAAATTTACGTTTATTTATTGTTATGAGTATCTAGTATATTTCGTTCTATTTCTAGAATATTGCATTTTTTATATATTTGTGGAATTTTAATATTTATTTTTCTTACATTAAGTTTAAATTAATTGTTTGACAGAATTAATTTTTAGTTATATGCACATAAATACGTGTCTGTGATTTCTATATTTATAGATATATCGCACTGATGAGATCAAAAAAGATCGAAACCTGTATTTAGAGCATATTTAGAACAAAAAAATAATTGTAGTAATTTAAAAATACCGCCATCGCAGTTGTTTACGAATTTAGTACTACCATATGAACATCAGAGACGCCAACGTAGGGTCTAATTTTTAACATGAAATGTAGAACTCTTATATGACATGCTCCTTGGGTTATTTTAGTGTCAGTTAATTGTAAGTCAAAAGCATACACAATTTTTAAAATGCCTCAATTAAACAAACTGCAAAAGTCGATAATTAGAACTAGGCTAGAAGACGGCATGAGCATTACACACATCGCAAATAGCTACTTATTTTGCTTTTACAGATTTAATATTCTCATATTGCCGTGTTTTTTTAGAGCTTCCATATTGAAAAATACAGATTTCATCAAGGAAGACAAACTGGAATGCATTTTCATTTTAAAAACGCATATGTTGTAGCAAAAACGATATTTGTATTTGAATTTTTTCATTTTTCAAATTTTTTATTTTATACGCCACTTTCTTTCAGTTAGGTGACATTTTGTAAACTTCAATATTAAGACCATGTTACAAAGCCAACATTTATTATTTGTCAAACTGTCTGTTTGTAGGGGCCATAACTGTACGACGCCAGAACGATTCACGAGGTACGACGACATTAATCTAACCAGCGCAGTACAAAAACTAAAGAAGTCCAAGTTCTTAAAGAGGATACTGTGGTCTATGGAATCAAATGCTTTAGAGAAGTCTATGTATATGACGTCATCTTGCTGCCGGTTGTCAATGGCCGAGTATAAAAATTGAGTGGGAACAAAAACAATATGAAATGGTGTCCTCCCCACTACCATTCCTCTTCCCTCCAACCACAACAAGCCATCGCCGCAACGCACTATACACATTTGAAATGTGTAAGTTAGCTCCGCGCCACCCTGTATAAGTATGTATAGCAAACGCCAATTAAGTTGGCGCGAGGCGGGGTAAGGTCGCGCAGGATTAGAAGTAGTGGGGAGATTTGCATTTGGTTTTACATCAAATGTCAGATAATTCTAACCTCTGATCACTTTTTGATCCCATGGCAAAGACATTATGTTCCGTCAAACGTCAGTGACAAATGTCTTCTGACAATTACTTGAGTAGTGGGGGTGGACGTTTTTAAAAACGGCTTCTGCGCCAATTAAGTTGACGCGAGGAGGGGGTTTAGCAACAGACTGTTTTGTGATTGGCTTAATATCGATGTCATACATATAGCAAGCGCCAATTAAGTTGTGATTGGCTTAACGCGTTCAGAGGATTTTTATTCGGAGAGGGAGAAATATTCGTACATTCAGGCCGTTGCGTTTGCTCAGAATCAGGCGGTATAAACAAGACAAATTGAATTAGAGCAATTAGAATATCTGTGTATATACAACAAAGCGTTAAGTAAAGGCGAATATCAAAGGCGACATTTCGTTATGCATGTCTTTTACTAAAATCAAAATGGTACGTGTTCTTTTCTTGCTACGTTAGCCTAAATACATTTTCGCGAATAATATTCGAGTTATCGCGATTGCGTCGGAATATATGTATAAACACGTATTATTAATTTTAACTGAAATAAAATTTTATGAAAATTCTAAATCGGTTGGCACTTCCTGGCTCTAAAGTCTACATTAACAAGGATCATCCCGCTTTGGAGAATTACGGTGCGTTTAGCAACGGTTTCGTGCCTGCTTGGACTTGCTAAAATAGCTATTTGAGAATTATTAATTAATTCTGACATGCTATTAATAGATACGCGATCGTTCTGATGAGATATGGCGCAATTAAAATTATAAATAAAGGCTGTAGTTATATTTGGAACCGACCTATTCCAGGGATAAAGTGTAACGAATGAAAAATATTTTAAACGTGTAAATTTAGAATTATAATCAAAAGGAATGAATCTCTTTAATACCTTTCGCTGCCAGTGATATAGAACCGTCCTTATATACTAAAGTTAACGTGAGAAATGCAACGCAGCCTCATGCGTGTATTACCTAGAATTAAGATGAAGACTAAAAACTAAATGTAAGAGAATTACTATATATTCATTATAATTCATTATATTGCTTCACGAGGAATCTAGTTCTGTTTTCTTATCCTAACGCACGCTTCACGTTATTTTGTACTTTGCTTATTATTTTATAACGTGGGTTGTAAAATATAATTCCATGGCTGTTTTTTATAATAAATGCATGAAAAGTATTAATAGGATTAACATATTGACATGTGACGGCAGAACTGTCTTATGTCGAGCTCTGCCGTCTTTGTTTTTAGACGCTGACGTTTAGTCTGCTACTGCGGCATCGTCAGAACAATTAGGACGCCGATAGTAGGACACCTCCTCATATAACTCCGTCTAGTTGCCCCATGGCAGGGATCGCTTGTGATTGGCATGCCGTTGGACCAATGGTGTATTATCATGGCAGTGAAAATTTAATAAAAAGTATCAATAGAATTAACGTATTGACACATGAAGGGGGAAGTGTTCTCTATCGAGCCCTGGCGTGTTGGTCTTGTAGACGCTGACGTTTCGTCTGCTGCTGTGACATCATCGGAAGAATTCTCCTTATATAACTCCGACTGTTTATCCTATCGCGGTATTTCGCTTGTGATCGGCAAGACAGTTGTATTATCACCGCACCACTGTCACAATTCATGTCGAGAAATTGTTGACGTTTACTGTCACAATTGGTATTATTCGGGTGCTTGTATTTCTATCGCTTCTCTATACAATCTGTTATAAAAATTGCGTTTTTTAACAAGCCTATTGTGTTATCAAACCATATACAACTTTCTGCTACTCCATTAAATCAATTTTAATATCCGTGTACGTCACCTTTATTTTTTGAATTCTACATTTTTACCTCCCGAAGAAGCAACAAACTCGTTGCGTAATATAGAGATAATTAATAAATGAGTTTTAATTGACAGTCCGTTTGCCCGTTTTAAATTTATTTTAACCAATATAGTACGGTCGATAATTTCTTTTAAATTATACATATATAGATATTCAAATACATGGAATATATAAGTTTTACTTATCATTTTGGGTAATTGGTTTGGGTAATGGGGTAATATTCTGACTCAACATTAATTTCCAAATTAAAATTTATATTTCAACATAATTTAAGGATTAGTTTCATAATTGGATTCTTAATGTATGTTAAATTACGGCTTTTATAATATTTCTAAACGGTTTTTCTATAGAATTTACAAATAATGGGTTAATGCTCTTGCATGAATAGTTGGGGTTTACCAAAATGTAGGTAATTTTTGTGGCATTTAAGATTGAAGATTGTAGTGTTAAACTAGAAGACGTTCAGAACAATCCTTCTGTGAGTGTTTTTGTGCGTTCAAGTGTTACACTGTTTTTTCTACTGAAGATGACAACGTGGTTGTAGAAATACGTATTTAGAATAATTAAATTATTGTAGTAAGGGTTTTTTAATTTTATTTTATTCACGACATTTATTGACTGTTAGGCGGTACAAAGTTCACCGGGTAAGCTAGTAACTAATAAAACTGAACAATAGATTGACCCGCTACAAATTCACTTAAATTCCATTCTAGAATATACCCCTGAGTGCTGATTCCTAGTAATAAGCAACGTAAGGTTAACTGCGGTACCATTCTCCCAACAGCCCTTCTATAATGCATCAAAAAGGCTATCTACTAAATAAATAAAGTAAATTAAATATTACTCCTACTTTCTCGGCAAAATCCAATTCTAAATTATAACTTATAATTAGTTATATATAAAGATATTATGAGGTAAATACAGTTACAACGAAATTTTAGCGTTACTGCTATTTAAAGGCAATAAAGGAAGAAGCAGTACCAAACACATACATCCGCCTCACCTTAGGTATTACCATTTTCTCTTTACGTTCGCTCAAAATGATTTAAATTATCACCAATCCAGGTACACTTCTGATAAACTTATCTAATTATAGAGCAACGTCTTAGCTTCAACGTTATAAAATGTTCCTAATTATGTGCTGCGTCTTAGATTCTCTCGCTCGTCTGATTCTTGAATGGCTTCAAAGAAATTACATACATATCCTTGACGTCCCGCGTCGCCAAGTCACTTTTCGTCTCCGGTGGAAAGAGCTCCCAAATCTCCCGGCACATCGTTTCCGTCGAAAATTTATTCGTCGAACTAATGAGGTAATGGGGGGGATGGGACCCTTAATGGGTGAGTCGGGAATGTCGTCCCAGGCCCTTCTAAGAGTTTAATCCGGCGAAGTAACCGACGACTACTTCGCATATCTAGTAACTCTTGAATCCTTCGAGCTTTCGAGCGGCTGAATGGTGAGTGAGCATTCACCTCGTTGACCGAATTCCTGTATTAATACGTCTCGTTTTCAGGAATCTACTTGGGAGTTCGAAATTGCTTGAGTACTTTGTTAATAAAAAAAAAAATTCGAACGGGGAAATATGAATATCTAATCTCGGGATTATTTTATTTTGTATCAATTTTCTATTTTGTAAAGTTACAATGCCAAAATGATTACGAGGGTTGTTTTTTATATTTTGTATATAGAGTGGAATCAAACAGTAGAAAGCTTTTAAAGTATTTTCACGAAGATTAATGCACTTTTGCATGCGTTCGAACCAACTCTGGAAGCAGTTATTCCACTCGATTTTTGGTGCAGTCAAAATAGCGTTTTTGAAGGCATCGACTGCTCTTTCTGACAACTGGAACCTTTGACCACGTATTAGCATGCGAGGCATGTACGTTCCTGCTTCATGAACACATATCTCAACCGTAACCGTCTGCCCTTGTTCCCCTGAAGAAAATGAGCTTACCTGCTTCCTTCCCTATTCTTACAATAATTTTGCTCTTTGTTTTGTAAACATGATATGCCAGTCTCATCACAATTATATATTCTATCTGACGTCAGATTATATTTGTCATATATTTCCCCAAGCAAAGAATAGAATTTATAAAATAAAATTAAAAAACCCTTACCACAATAGAATTTAATGATTCTAAATACGTATTTCTACAACAACGTGGTCATCTTCATTAGAAAAAACAGTGCAACACTTGAACGCACAAAAACACTCACAGAAGGATTCTTCTGAACGTCTTCTAGTTTAACACTAAATTCTTCAATCTTAAATGCTACAAAAATTACCTACACTTTGTTAAACCCCACCTATTCATGCAAGAGCATTAACCCATTATTTGTAAATTCTATAGAAAACCCGTTTAAAAATATTATAAAAGCCGTAATCTAACATACATTAAGAATCCAATTATGAAATTAATCCTTAAATTATGTTGAAATATAAATTTGGAAATTAATGTTGGGTCAGAATATTTTAATGGCAATTATTGTTGAAAAGGTTGAACAGGAAAACAACGGAGGTTTGCCATTTTTAGATACCTTAGTAATTAGGAATGACAAAAACTTAGAGTTTGATATTCCCTGAAAAGAAACCAACGTCAACAGATTTATAACCGCAGATTCAAACCATACTTTTCAGCACAAGAGTGCCTCTTTCAATTTTCTTATCAATCGTTTGTTAAGCATGCCATTGACAGAGGATAGATATGAAAAGGAGTTAACTTTAATTAAGAAAATCGCGAGTTACAACGGTTTCGATTCAGAAATAATAAACAAGCTAGTTAGAAAACATAAAGTAAGAAAAGCAATTCAGGATTCCACATGTTTGCTACCTCAAATTGATTCGAGCAAAAAATTTATTAGTTTACTGTTTCACGAAACTGCGAAAAATTTTAGTAAAACCTTTAAACAGTATAATGTTCAAGTAGCATTTTGGTCGAATAACTCCCTAAAATCTCTCTTAGGCAACGCGAAAGACAAAGTTGAGGTAAACAACAAATCTGGAATCTATGAAATAAATTGTGGTAAGGATTGTGATAAAAAATATGTCGGCCAAACAAAACGTTCGATTCTAACTCGTTATAAAGAACATGTTTCGCATATTAGATTCAATAGACCGGAAAAATCAAGTGTTGCCCGACATATTCTTGAATCAGATCACAACGTAACATCTGACTGTCTGAGATTAATAAAAAACGTCACACGCCCCCGCGAATTAGATAGTTTCGAGAGCATTTTTTTCTTTAAAAATAGGAATAACGTAATTAACGCAGATTCGGGTCCTATACCAGGTTCGTCTTTATTTGAGTTAATTGACAGTTAGATGTTATTAAAGCAAGAAAAATAGGAAAACTATTATAAAAAAATATTCGAATTCATGGAATTTATTTTTAAATTCGTTTCATTACAATATTTGCCATTTAAATATTCTAACTCAACATTCATTTCCAAATTTATATTTCAACATTATTTAAGGATTAGTTTCATAATTGGAATCTTAATGTATGTTAAATTACGGTCGCCTTTTATAATACTTCTAAATTGTTTTTCTATAGAATTTTCAAATAATGGGTTAATACTCTTGCATGAATAGGTGGGGTTTACCAAAATGTAGGTAATTTTTGTAGGATTTAAGATTGAAGAATTTAGTGTTAAACTAGAAGACGTTCAGAACAATCCTTCTGTGAGTGTTTTTATGCGTTCAAGTGTTACACTATTTTTTCTACTGAAGATGACAACGTTATTGTAGAAATACGTATTTCCCGATTTGTTAGTTAATAGAATTTATCCATAGCCACTTTGTTAAAGACCATTGCTCGAGCTGCCGATGTAGCTTCTGGCTTTAGGATGGATAAATCCGGGTAACGCTTCAAAAACACTTTCAACCAATCTATGGTTTTCAAACTGGTTGAAAATCCAAAATTTCTAAACGGGTTCCCCTTCCAAAATTTTCAATTTTCATTACATCACCGATTTTTTTTGAAAGTTAGTATTTGTATGCAGTGGCGGCTGGTACTAAAGGGCACAAGGGCACGTGCCCAACCAACCATCAAGATAAACACAGAAATAAATTCGCATGTAATTCAGTGCATTATTTTAGTTTATTATTTTTACGTATTTTTATAACGATGGTATCAAAGTTTCCATCCGCACCACAGACACAGACACTATGCCAACGCTCAAAACTTCCGGGGCACGATTTCGGATGTACCTATTCAGAGTATGAATCGGCCACGTCCGCTCGTTTTAGCCATATGCACTTATGCCATCGCTTTGGGCACATAATAGCGCGACTCCATTTAACGTCTCGTTTGCATTGTGACTGTATTGTTTTCGGTGCGTACCGCACGTGTATGATTTCAAAGGCTTGAAGTGACGTTTATTATTAATGATGGAAACTAACTATGTGCAAAATCTTTTAAAAACACGTTACTTAAATAAATATGTATATGTTTAAGTATTTAGGCCTTTTGAGTAAATACGATGATAGCAAAAAGATATCACGCGGGACTTTTGTTAATTAATTTGTTTAACATCGTTTGAGCGGTGTATTCTTTTGTCTAAATAATTTGTACTCTATTAAAAAAAAATTATTTTTGAAACAATTGCTCCATTTCTCAAAACAGAATTCTTACAAGAAGAAACTTTAGAATATTGTCTATTCCAGTAACGATTATGGACTGCAAAAGAGAACATTTCCTAGAATGATTCATTCATTTTTTTATGAAAACAAATCAATGATTTTGAAACCAATCGAAATCTCATCTCTTAGGCCCAAATGATCTTTCAAACTTGCCTGGACCGATCCAAACGAAGTCCCAGTATTATCTACAAGATCTCTAATTATTAAGTGACGATTTTTGATCGAGATCTTTTATCTCCTTCATTTGGTGTTCATCAGTTGATGGTGAAAGTCATCAAGCACTTGTTTTTGCCATGTTCTCATCGCCAAAACCTTTTTCTAACATTTACAACGTATCCATGTCAGAATTTTTATTTCGAAAACAAGATTTTATGCAAATTCTCTTGCTCAACAAAATCAGACATGAAAATAATAGAAAACACTTTTTTCGTGTCAGGAAAACGATCGCTTGTTTACCCACTAACAAAAATAATGTCATGAAATTTTGTACAGATGTCAGTCATTTGGGGAAAAACTTTTAATTAAGAAGAAAGGAAGGCCTATCCCTTTAATAAAAATATATTGAAAAATATGAGTGGACTTGCGGATGTTCACTAACAAATAAACTATTTTATTTTGTCTACTTAATTTTTAAGAAAGAGGTTAAGTGCGTGCAATAAACAAGGGTTGAATATTTAAAGCATATCGCAGACAGGGCAAAGAAACACGAAAATTCCCTTTCTCACATGAATGCATGCGTGGATTTAATGTTCTAGGCAAAGTGGACATACGTGAACAGTTAGACAATGCTTTTTTATGACATAAAATTAAGTAGAACGAAGATGTTGAAAAAATCGTCATATTTTGCGCCGGTTAATTAAGATGTGTATAAAATTTTGCGGAGTTTTTTAATTGGCGTTACGAGGCCATGATGAGACATTGACGTCGGAAAATCCAGGTATTTATGTAGGCTTAATCAACTTTGCAGCTGAATTAGACGCTGTGCTTACAATACACATGAAAGGTTCACAAGTATTTAAAGGCGCCCCAAAACCTTTTCAGAACGAATTGCTAGATGCAATGTGGCAAATTTACAAGCAGGAAATATTAAAAGAAATTGAATCTGCAAATTTCATTGCTTTAGAGGCCGATGAAACTACAGACACCTCTAATAATAAGCAAATTGTTGTTATTATTCGATACGTGTTTAATGAACAAATATTTGAGCGTTTTTGGTCTTTTTTTAAGCCGGGTGGACATAATGCTGATGTATTAGCAAAAACATTCCAGAATGAATTGCAAACTATTTTAAATTCACCTTGAATCGATTCTGCCTTTACTTGATGTAAATCCATATCAAATGATAAAAACACACAATGTTGTATTAGATTTACACTTTATTTAATAATAATAATGACTATATAACAGCTGTTTCACCGTACAACGGTTTCTTCGGATATAACAAGTGGTACTATAAAACATTTTACTTAAACGTAAATATTTTTTATTTTATTACTTAATGGTATTCTCAGAAATTGGAAACCGAAATATTTTTACCCGCCTCTTTTAGTAGGGATACATATAGATAACATAAATTATATTATAAGTGACACATATCTAACAAAATATTTCAATCACAAATAGGAAATAAATTCAACAGAGGGGAGGAATTAAGCTCTGTTTTGTCATTTAATAATTTATTTGAAAATTTTTGTTTATTAATTTGCATTGCTTCTAATAAATCGAGTTTCTTACTTTTCTTTTCTTCGTGTAGGATCTTGAAATTATTATTAAAACTATGGCTTTCTTCAATTAAATGGTTGGAGTATGCTGAATCTGTTTTCCCATTTCTAAACGAATAATAATGTTCGTATATGCGCTTTTTGAACGTTCTACCTGTTTGCCCGATATATGTTTTAGTACATGTGCCACAAGTTAGTTTATACACACCTGACTTATTATGATATGCTGTTTTACTTTTATTGTTTTTGATGTAGTTACTAATATGGTTGTTGGTTTTATATGCAATGTTTATATTTTGTTTTCTTAAAAATTTTTCCAATGGTTTATTTTATCTGCCTAGGTAAGTAATAATTTTAAATTTCTTGTCATGATCTTTAGTAATCGGATATATATCTTGTATTGCTTTAGTTTCTCGTTTTTTGGATATTATTTTATCTATTATATTGCAATCAATAATGGTTATGACCCGAATATAATAGATAAAACAATATCCAAAAAACGAGAAACTAAAGCAATACAAGATATATATCCGATTACTAAAGATCATGACAAGAAATTTAAAATTATTACTTACCTAGGCAGACAAAATAAACCATTGGAAAAATTTTTAAGAAAACAAAATATAAACATTGCATATAAAACCAACAACCATATTAGTAACTACATCAAAAACAATAAAAGTAAAACAGCATATCATAATAAGTCAGGTGTGTATAAACTAACTTGTGGCACATGTACTAAAACATATATCGGGCAAACAGGTAGAACGTTCAAAAAGCGCATATACGAACATTATTATTCGTTTAGAAATGGGAAAACAGATTCAGCATACTCCAACCATTTAATTGAAGAAAGCCATAGTTTTAATAATAATTTCAAGATCCTACACGAAGAAAAGAAAAGTAAGAAACTCGATTTATTAGAAGCAATGCAAATTAATAAACAAAAATTTTCAAATAAATTATTAAATGACAAAACAGAGCTTAATTCCTCCCCTCTGTTGAATTTATTTCCTATTTGTGATTGAAATATTTTGTTAGATATGTGTCACTTATAATATAATTTATGTTATCTATATGTATCCCTACTAAAAGAGGCGGGTAAAAATATTTCGGTTTCCAATTTCTGAGAATACCATTAAGTAATAAAATAAAAATATTTACGTTTAAGTAAAATGTTTTATAGTACCACTTGTTATATCCGAAGAAACCGTTGTACGGTGAAACAGCTGTTATATAGTCATTATTATTATTAAATAAAGTGTAAATCTAATACAACATTGTGTGTTTTTATCATTTAAATCCACCTTCTGGGTCTGGTAACAATAAACTAATCGCTCAAAGTTAGATGGGGCGTCCGTGATGAGTGGTAAGACAAATGATGTCCAAGCTATTATCAAAAGAACATTTCCACATGCATATTATATTCACTGTTACGCGCATCAATTTAATTATCGAACGAGCGGCACAGCGCAATAAAAATCTAAAAATTTTCTTTACAAATTTGCAGTCATTTTCAAATATTTTTTTTCTCGATCACCAAAACGAACGATAGCTCTTAATGAAATAGTCAAACGTAGATTAACACGCGCTGGTCCTACACGCTGGATTTTCAAAAGTAGAACTGTGAACACGATATTTGAACACAAGGATTCTTTCAAAGAATGTTTAGACAAAATTATTGACGAAGATGGGATGGATTCAGTTACTATTAGTGAAAGCAAGTGGTTTATTGAAACATTTGAATTGCCCGGAATTTCTCTACTGGTTGCAAATATTTCATTTCGTCATGGCACATGTTGAAATATTATTTAATCAGACTTAAATGCGTGGAATTGACAGTGCTCAACTGCAAAAGGCAATTGAACAATTCCAACAGCAAGTTATTGACATTATAAATTTAAGAAATTCTACTGACAATGACATCAAGAAGGCAATATGAAGAACCTGCAAGGAAAAGACAAAAAACGACAGCTGGAGATAACAGAGCTGTTATTGCAAAGGAAGTATGTGAAACTATTTCAAGCCAAATTAGCGAACGATTTGATTTTAGGGACCCTTAAGTGCAGCAAAATTATTTGATTCTCAAAATTTTAAAACTTGGTCATTCATTTCCACAAAAGAATTTTGATGAAACTGAAATCTTATCCTATGTTGGACAGTGTAAAATTTTTGAGCGCGATGACATATGTGAGGTGTGTAGGTTTTGCCACTTTTAATATTCATAATAGACAACAACCTAAAAAAGGTTTTGACGGAAACATACAAATGGTTGCATATTATTTGTACAACGCCCATGTCGGCAGCAGAATGTGAACGATGTTTTTACACCCTTAAACGCATTAAAACTTTTCTGAGAAGCACAATGTCAGAAGATCGACTAAACGCATTGGCGGTCCTATCAATAGAAAAAAGGTTCATCTGGTTTATCCCGTATTTTGACAACAAAGTCATAGACGTCTTTTCCAGCATGAAAAATAGGAGAATGGATTTTATGTAGGTACAAAAAATAGGTAAGTTTTTTTTATAACCACCCTCTTTCCTAACTCACGAGCCGCCAATGTTTGTATGTATTTTTGTCTGCTGAAGACGACCCTGATATTTGAATTCCAGTAAAATTTATAGTTTGCCCTCCAGCGAATACCAAAGTTGACAAAAATGTTAACTTATTTTCAATGGATCATGACTAGAGCTGAGGATGTTTGCGGTACGGCAGGACCGTATGTAGTGCATCCCCACCAGCGTATAAACACGATGCAGCGAAACACTTTAGTTAGTCGTGAACTGGCAACGTGATCGTGTGTTGTCTTGAGCTCTATTTAATAAGTATGACGGACGTGCCCAAGCCAAGAAAGCGCCCATTGTATAACGACGTGAATAAATTTATCCGAGACTTTCCCGATTTGTATTATAATGGAGCAAAAGTAGTTTGTAAATTATGCGATAAACAGTTACTTTGCTGGGACAAATACGACTGTAAAAGACATGTTGAAAGTGTACACCACAAAGACAAAAAAAATAATGTGCTGTCTAAAACGCAATTCATTTTCGATTTATTGACAATGCTACTCGTCTGCGATGTGCCAGTTCACCTGCTAGATAAAAAAGCCTTTCACGACTTTTGGAATAAATACAATTCCAACATAAAGCTACCGTCACGGAGAACGTTACTCACCTATTTACCAATTGTGCGTGAGGACATTGAAAACAGAATGAAAGCAGTAGTAAATGATAAACAGTTATGGGTATGTGTCGACGAAACGACATATCGAAAAAAACATTCTATTGTGAATATTATAGTGCGTGTACTAGATCCTGTCAAATCAACATTTCCCATTTTATTAGCCAGCAAAAGATTGGAAAAGTGCACTAGCGAAGTAATTACGAAGGTAGTGCTCGATACGCTACAAAAATTTCAAGTTTCAACTAATTAGCTCCTGATGTTTATGAGCGATGGTGCTGCGACAATGCGTTCTGTAGGCCGTTCTCTTAAAGCAGATTGTGAGAGACTTTTGCATGTGACATGTAAAGTTCATGCTTTACACCTTGTGGCACAAACTATTCGGCAATGTTATCCAGAGGTGGATGCATTAATAGCAACCACAAAAAAAGTGTTTCTAAAATCTCCCAAACGAATTCGGGAGTTTCACAGTCGGTGCCCTGGTATTCCCGAACCACCAGAGCCAATCCTTACACGTTGGGGAAGTTGGTTAAAGGCGGCATTTTATTATGCCAAGTATTTCCAACAAATAAAATCTGTGGTTCTATAATTCAATCCTGCCGAAGCTGTAGCCATTAAGGAAAGCCAGAGACTCTTTCAAAACCCTTCCCTTGATGCAGATTTACAAACTATTTATAACAATCATATAGGATTGTTTAACGCAATCGAGAAATTTCAAAATACTGCATTATCGTTAGCGGAGTCACTGCAAATACTGGACGATGTACACGCCCAGCTATGCGCAGTAAATGACAACAAAAATGTTAATGTAATAGAAAAGTTCGAGAGTGTGATAAACAATGATTTTGATTTTACCAGATTAAAACAAATTAGTAATGGTGCAAGTGTAGATTCGGTTTCTATATATAAAGATTATTTTAATTGCGCGTGTGTTACATCCGTAGATGTCGAGCGGTCTTTCTCAAAATATAAAAAAATTTATTCATCACGGCGTACATCGCTCACCGCTACAAATATGGAAACGTATCTAATGCTACAAACTTACTGCAAGTCTTATCCACTTGGCGCTATGCTATAATAATCGTAAATAAGGTAAGTGTGTTATTTATATACAGTACACATAACTGACATACCTAAGTGATATAAATAGCGAATGCATGTAAAGCAATAAAATCACGTATGCATCACCGATCGAAACAAGGTCATTATATTCGTGCGTTTAACTGAATACTATCCTGGCACACCGCAAACATTCCCAGCTCTAATCATGACTATATATCCGCATTATATATTAGACTTTGACCTCCAATAGAGAACAGAGGAAAAAAAGACGCATTATAGTCCGATGACAACACCACGCCTAGCTTCTCACCTACTGTTGTAATATTTGAAAATATGCTTTACTATATAAGCAACTGCTTGTCTTGGTCTGTAAACTATGGATTCGTAACAAAATTGTGTGGCGCTCTTGTCTTTCTCGAGCTGACCCAAATATGTCTCCGTTGTAAAATCTGCCTTTCGACATATTTTAGAAATTCACAGCTGCTAACTTGCATAGTTTCCGTCAAAATTAAAGTCAGATTTATTTATAAATTTTATTGTTAAGATGGCTAATTGTCTTGTCGGAAACAATATAGACATTTATTTAAGAATCCAAATCAAAAATAGGCGACGAAAGTATATGTTTCGGGGTTTCCAAGTGAATCAACAACATGAACGTAATATTGTCTGTTCAATAACACGGAAATATCATAGAAAAACGCAAAATTAAAGTGTACGGTTATAAGGAGGTGACACGCAACTATGCATGTCTTCCAATAATATTACCATTAAACAACAAAAAGGTACTTCAATATGTATACACTACACGCATATATCTACTATGTAGGAAGATTTTAAAGACGTACTGAAAGGAGTTTAACTTTTATAAATTTCCAATATAAGTACTAAGTTACTATTACTTATTTATAGATATATATATTTTCCTATATATGCCGTTTCTCATGTATAAATTTTATTACGGTTCCTTTTTAAACTGATTTCACATAACCAATACTAAAATTATGATTCTTATTTAAAAGGGGTCAGTTAGACGAGCGATATATTCTTATCGGTCGCTAGTACCTGGCACCTGGTACACAGATAGATCACAATCCAATCGGGGCACATGTGCAGGTATACGTGGAGTGTGCTCCAGAACAAATATATCATTAAGTCTGGGGAACCACACGACGGCTTTCCAGTTTGAATTGTTTGCAGTTGCAGTCTGCGCCCAGAAAAATCACTATATTGTGTGATAGTTTGGCGCCTAATAAAGTCTTTATGAATCCATCTACTAGGTCTAAGCTGGTGAAACATTGTAAGCAGGTCGTTATTAGTATGGCACGAGATAATATTGTGTCACTGATATGGGTGCCAGGACATGAGGAGATTAAAGGCAATGAGAACTGGCCAAGGAAGGTTATAAGAAGAATTTCATAGTACCAAAGCCTGTATGTGGAATCGCCCGAAGATTCCTGTAGAAGATAGATCTGGTAATTTGGCTAGAAAGATAGCGAACGCTAGTGGAATGTCAACTCCATACGACACTACTAGAAGAGCTAGACGTTAGGCTTCCAGCCTATCTAATTCGTAGTAATAAAAAATAAATTCAAATGATTACCAGATTAGTGAAAAGACATTATCCTTTAAGAAAGCATTTATATAGCATGGGTTTGCTTCGCGAGCCCAGGTGTAGGAGATGCGAAAAACCGGACGAAAGCGGCCTTCATGTTATTTACACTTGTGAGGAACTGAAGGGACACGGACAGATATATTTAGGAAAAAATCTATTGGACCCTACGAGGGTCCTCAAATTTCTATTGGGGAGTCTTTTGTCGGGGACACAAGACTAACAGAATGGAACTGAGAGATCTGTTGAGGTGATACAAAAACCACTGTGCTCAAGTGCCTGAAATTACTGGCGTCCAACCAAAAAAAAATAGAAGAGGAAGAAGAAGAAAAAGAGGGAGAAGAAGAAGAAGAAGAAGAAGAAGAAGAAGAAGAAGACGAAGAGAAGACGAAGAACAAAGCGATTGTTGCACTGGCTGTGAAGCTTGTAGCTCCGTCTTGTTGAAACCACATATTCACCACAACCACAGCTTTCAATTCGTGGCAACTATCATGTACGGTTTTAGGCAGGTGCTAGCAAGTATTCATGTCTTACTATTCAACAACATAGAAAAACTTCAATATACAGGGTGTTAATTATCTACATGCAATAACTTTAAGGGTTGATTCTTTGATTGATTTCAAGACAAAATGTTCATATAAACATGGATCCGCAAATGCAAGATTGGCATTGAAAAGTAATTCCAGCATTTGGTAAACAACCTAACAGTTGTCAAATTATTTATGTACGAGGTATTAATTTGAATTTCCTAGAAAGTATTTGCTGGTTCTGTATACTAATAGTGAAATGGCAGATATGCATTTCTGTTATGGAACGGCTCAAGGAACCTCTAGTGTTACAAGACGAATTTATCATCAAAGATTTCCTCAACGTGTAGTGCTTGACGAAAGAACTTTTGTAAGTCTTCATGAACGCCTTTCTGAAGCCGGCAACTTTAAAAGATCGACGGTTGTTATCGGGAGGCCTGTAGCAGTAAGAACAGTACAAATTGAAGAAGCTGTTTTAAATAAAATTGAAGTAAATCCTAATACCAGTACCCGAAAAATAGCCGAAGAATTATATGTTTAATTCTTCAGCTATTTTCCGTTTCCATGTAACAGTATGGCAGATTTTAAGAGACCAGCAACCAGAGACCAGAGACCATTTTAAGAGACCATGCAACGCGTGCAAGCTTCATTACCCAGGAATTTGTCTCTAAGTCTTGCTTTTTGCCATTGGTTACATAGTCAAATCATAAGAAATCCAGGATTCTTAAGGATTCTTGTACTATTTACAGATAAAGCTTGTTTTTCGCGAAATTCAATTATTTATTTTCACAACAATCACCTATGGGCCGAAAACAATATACATGTCTTGATAGAAAATTATTTTCAACAACAGTTTTCTTTTAATATTTGGGTTGGAATTATAGGTGACCACTTCACTGGGCACATTTGTTTTCACTAAGATTTAATTGGGAAGAAAGCCGAAGATTTTTAAAACACATATTATCTGAACTTTTAGAAAGATTTCGTTTGTGGCAAATGCACGCCGGTGCTACATCACACTTTAGTCTAGTGACGCGCCAATATTTGGTTGACAATTACCGTAATCGTTGGATCGTGAGAGCAGGACCACAAGCATGGCCACCTCGCTCGCCCGATATGAATGCCTTGGATTACTTTTTATGAGAACACCTTAAATCGTTAGTATACCAAACTCATATTGGGAGTGAAGAGGATCTACGAAATAGAATCGTTAATTTATGTGAAATAATAAAAAATACGCCAGGTATTTTCCAAAGAGTGCGTAATTAAATGGTTAGGTGACTAGATGGTTGTGTTGAAGCTTATGAGAGCTATTTCCAACACTTAATTTAGTAAAATTGATTAGTTTAGTTGTTGTAAATATTAAATTTAGAATTTATTTGTTGTAGTTATTGTTAATTTTAAAAAAATGTAAATTTCCTAAAAAAAATTTTTAAACCGATTTAGAAAAAAAAACACTGTATCTTCAAGACGAAGCATTTGCGGACCCATGTTTATATGAACATTTCGTCTTCAAATTACTCAAAGAATCGACCCTTAAAGTTATTGCATGTTCTTAATTAACACCGTGTGTATATATTAACACATTACACTTATACAGGCTATCACACAAAAAACGCCCCGAGCTGTAACTCTGTTATTTATATTTCGATTTTCATGAGATAGATACCAAATGAAATGGTTTTATGAGTACTATGTTTGAGGCTACATTTACTTTTTTCCAGCGCCATCTTCAATTCCTAGCGATTGTCAATTTTTTTTTCAAATTGTACGGTATATATTTTTTTTGCATAATTGAATAGAGATTTTTTTCCCGAATCCATTGATGTGCAATACATTAATTTTAATTAAATTTAGAAGAAAAAAATTATTAAAACACTGTCCATATATGCTCTTCGTCACTTGTGTTATACTGTAGTGTGCGATTAAAAAATAACGCATTACGCATATGTAACTGTCATCTTTGACTTTTCTGTACTAAGCAAGTATATTTTTGAAATAAATCATGAATTTCAATCAACTTAGTGACATACTACAAGTTTATTTTGAGTATAATAATTCACTTTAAGAGAATGTTTGGAAACTTTTTTAATTATTTTTTCCTCTAAATTTTCAATTAAAATGAATGTATTGTACATCAATGATTTTAGGAAAAAAATCTCTATTCAATTATGCAAAAAAATATATACCGTGCAATTTGAAAAAAAAAATTGACAAACGCTAGGAATTGAAGATGGCAGTGGAAAAAAGTAAATGTAGCCCCAAACATAGTACTCATCAAGCCATTTCATTTGGTACCTTTCTCATGAAAATCGAAATATAAATAACAGAGTTACAGCGTGGGGCGTTTTTTTGTGTGACAACCTGTATATCTACAATGTAGGAACGTTTTAAAGACGTACTAAAAAGCTTTTGAGCTTTATAAATTTCCAATATAAATACCCAGTTACTATTACTTATTTATAAATGTACCTCAGGCTGAAACCTGGGAAAATGCTAAGGAGCCCGTATAGAAAACAGTAAGCGATAATGGAAGGTAAACCGTTACAGTTTAACGTTTTAAATTTACATCGCGGCGTCTGAGTTTTATCGCAAGACTAACTTTAAGTGTTAATTTCTATGTTTACGGTTGACATTTCAAGGCTTAGAGCGGAGTAAATCGTGAGAAAAGTTCAGATGTGTAAGATGTAACGAGCTGGCGAAGTTAAAATAAGAATTATCGTTTTTACGTTGTTTTAATTTCACTTTTAGTTACATTGTAAATTACGTGAAAAAGTATTCTCCGGTTACAGGAAAAATATTCGAGAAAAGTTAATTTAATGTTAATTTTTAATGTATATTTTTCTTGTGTTTCAGCCACGGTCTTTTTAAGAAGTTAAGTTTATAATTTTTATTTTATATTCGGTCATTAAAAAAAATAACTTTATACAGTCTAACCAAAAATACTGTCAATGGAGCACGGTTGCGCGAAATTACGAGTAAGAAAATTTCATAATAGCATAAATGTACCTCATAAAGGATAATATCTAATGCTTGGTAGTGTCTCGATGAACATCATGTATACAGGGTGTGGCAAAACTTCCTCCCTAATTTAAAAGTTGAATAAAAAGCGGATGGTGCAAAGTAAAGAAACTGTATTAAATATGAATGGAATCTACAGAATGGGAAGTTACATGTTTTACAAGTTCCATATTTTGAACAGTATATCGTTCAAGTGTTTTACTTCGTTATCAATGCATTGCCGAATGTGAGCCATTTCTCTAACCAACATTTCTTGAGGAATACGAGCAATCTTTTCTTGTATCGCATGTTATAGGACTGGCAGAGTCCCCGGTCGATGTTTGTAAATTTCAGTCTTAAGAAACCCTCATAGAAAAAAAATCACAA